>LPNX010426393.1:222692-405552 GCA_001517045.1 Pseudotsuga menziesii | reverse complement strand
CAAAATCACTTTTATATTAATCACAGGCCACTTCGAGGGGGAAACCTCCTTTGAGCAAGCTCAATACAAAATAACTTCACGGTGCCTTCCTTAGCCTCAACACACACTTATATACTAAAAATAGGTGCCAATACTATGGATCAAAACCATGGGCCAATATAAACTATGGATCAACAAATACTACAGGCTGCTTACAAAGCATATGCGCCCAACAACAATAACACAAACTATGGATCAACAATTACTATGGGATGACTTACAAAGCATATGCGTCCAACAACAATATACTAACACGGTAAAGAGAAGGATTGACATGGGTTCCTAACACTTTTCCTCCCCTACTATTACCGATTATTGTCGAAGGATTTAGTAGGGGACTTGTGGAGGAAAAAAGTGTTGGATCCATCATAAGTGTTAAGATGGGTATATCTCTCTACCTAACGCATGTCTTTTATGTAGATGATGTTCTTTTGTTCAGTAATAGAACACTAAGGGAAGGAAGGAAGTTACAAGAAATTTTAGTTGTACAACACAACCTTAAGTATGCAAATTAACCTTCATAAGTCATCAATATCCTTTAATAGTTGGAAGAGGTGCAAAATAGGCATATTTTGCAAGGTTTTCCCCTTAAACATTTAGGGTTTCAAGAAGGGAATAACAAGCACATGTTATATTTATATCTCCCTTGTGCTTGTTGTAAGAACATATGCAAACCTTTCGTTGAACCTTTGACATTTATGGAATTTAATATACTTAAGAATCTTATGGATGATAAATGATATCATAAGGATATGCTAAGGTATCCAATACATCTTAGGGGTCCACTATTTTTTACCAAAACCCCCTTGTCCAATAGCCATGTTATCCATTAGAGAATTGTTGCTCTTCTGACATGTAGAATGTGAACATAGTCCAGGGAGATAAGCAGGCCATGGATTATTTGAAACATTCTTGACATCATTGTTACTTCCTTATGTTTTCCCTTCCTTGATTGATTATGAGGGAGGAGTCTCCAAAAATCGTGATGAACTTAATTTGTTGGGATAGAAGGAGAAATATTCCAAGGAGCAAGGAATTTATCTCAACTTGGTTATTTGTTTCTATTTCAACTCCACGCAAGTGACTCAATTCAAGTTTTCCATCAAGGCTTAAGAGAACCCCCTGCACCTGTTCTCTTTTAGCCTCATAGTCCTATGTTTAAAAAAAAAAAAAACTAAAGTTAATAAGGGAAGATATGAATTTCCTTTTTACAATGTTATCTAATGATAAAACCTTGTCTTTAAGGTTGCTTAGCTTTTTAAGTCTAGTATGGACATGCCAATTGTAACTTTCATTCTTCTATAAATAGAAAGTGTGATTTTTTTCTTTGGAACATAAACAATACGCAAAAACCTATTGAAAAAAAGTTGAAAATTGTCATTTGATAAAATATTTTGTAATAAACTTGTTTATAAATAATTCTCAGTGTTTTGGTGACCAAATGAAATTGAAAATTCATCCATGTCGGGACCCAAATAGATTGTGTTGTTTTTAGAAAATTATGACGGTAATATAATCTTTATTAACAACAATATTAGTGTATCAACACTTCACTCAATTTTGAAAAATAAGTGAAGTTGATGTCAATGCAATATTAAGAATGATAAACAATGAAATTGAAAGGCAGGATTGCAAAATATGCTTCTTACTCTAATCAATGAGAATGAGAGAAGAATATGTAGAAATTCTTAAAAAAAACATTGTAAAAAGCAAATAACACATAAACAAGCAACATTTACATGGTGATTTCTTCACGAAAAACCTTTCAAGAAAAAATACCCACACCAAAAATCAAGCTCAATGTATTATTTAACAACTAACAATATTTAGAGTACACTTTCAAAGTCTGTGTGCTCTTAATAGGAGTGATTGACAAGTTCTTTAGAAATTTTGATAGCATAAAAGTAAGTTCAATAAACTCTCTCTCAATACTTCCAACCCAAGAACTTTAGTATATGGGCATAAAGAAACCATAAATCATCTATGGTTTATATTTCTACATGTTGGAAACCACTAGCATTTTTTGGATTTTCCAAAAAATATGATAAATAATAGCCTTCACTAAGTAATGCAAATTTTATAATATATTGTAAAAAAACAAACAATATCGATTACCATGATCCAGTAATTTTTTTTAATAAATAATGTTGACCTTCATAATATACATTTATCGCATAATACAAATTCATTTTTATTGTTTTATTATTATTATTAATTATATTAAATTTATTATGAATGGTCATATCTAATTTTAATTTTAATGTTTTATTATTATTATTAATTTATGTTCCTTCATTTTCAATGTTTGTTTGTTTTTTAGATTTATATTCATACTAAAATATAACACATAAACATCAAAGCATATTTTAGTGTTTATTTGATTTTTTTGGTTTTATATTTCATACTAAAATACAACACACAAACATTAGAGGAATGAAGCTCAAAGAGGAGCTTGTTGCAAGAGATTTATATAAATTAGTAGAAATGGGGTCAACCACTTCCAAACAATTTACATTGAGCTAGACAAAGCTAACATAGCAAAAATTCTAAAATTAACTATATTATTTTCCAAGTTTCATAAGTGAGGAAGCAAATCATATGCTAATAGAAGATGTATCCAAATGAGAGTTAAAGGTAGTAATAACATCTCTAAAAAGGGACAAAATCCTTGGGCATGATGTGTGCCTAATTGAATTTTTTTTTGGTTTCTATGAACTAATGAAAGATGATGTCCTTAGAGTTATTCAAGAATCAAGGAGTACAAGGAAATTTTTGAGTATTTAACTAAACATGTGTAGTTCTTATTCTTCAAAAGGATAGCCCATAATTATTTCACGAATTTAGTTCCATCTCTTTATGAAATTGCATACACAAAACCATGGATAATATCTTGGTTGTAAGGCCATACAGAAAATTTTATTTCAAACAATTTCGCAGAGAAATTTGGTTTTCGGGATGGAAGACAGATTCATGATGCCATAGGGATTCCTCAATAAGGATTGCATACCGTTAGATAAATAAGCTAGTTAGCTATATATTATAATGATGCTTCTTCATATAGGCTTTAACCTTGAAGTAGTCAAGTGGATTATAAAGTGTTTGTCTTATGTTTCTTTTTCAATGCTAATGAATGGGTCAACATCCATATTATTTAATCCTTCTGAGGATTGAGGCAAGGATGTCCTTTGCCTCCCCTACTATTACTGATTATTGTTGAAGGATTTAGTAGGGGGATTATGGAGGAAAAAAAGTGTTGGAGCCATCATAAGTGTTAATATGGGTATATCTCTCTACCTAACTCATGTCTTTTATGTAGATGATGTTCTTTTGTTTAGTAATAGAACACTAAGGGAAGCAAGGAAGTTACAAGAAATTTTCGTTGTATAACACAACCTCAAGTATGCAAATTAACCTTCATAAGTCATAAATATCCTTCAATAGTTGGAAGAGGCGCAAAATAGGCATAATTTGCAAGGCTTTCCCTTTAAACATTTAGGGTTTCGAGTAGGGAATAACAAGCACATGATTGATTTATATCTCCCTTGCGCTTGTTGCAAGAACATATGCAAACCTTTCGTTGAACCTTTGACATTTATGGCATTTAAAATACTTATGAATCTTATGGATGATAAATTATAGCATAAGGATATGCTAAGGTGTCCAATACATCTTACAGGTCCACTATTTTTACCAAAACCCCCTTGTCCAATAGCCATGTTATCCATTAGATGATTGTTTCTCTTCTGACATGTAGAATGTGAACATAGTCTAGGGAGATAAGTAGGCCATGGATTCTTTGAAACATTCTTGACACAATTGTTACTTCCTTAGGTTTTCTCTTCCTTGATTGATTATGAGGGAAGAGTCTCCAAAAATCATGATGAACTTAATTTGTTGGGATAGAAGGAGAAATATTCCAAGGAGCAAGGAATTTATCTCAACTTAGTTATTTGTTTCTATTTTAGATCCACACAAGTGACTCAATTCAAGTTTTCCATCGAGGCTTAAGAGAACCCCCTTCACCAGTTGTCTTTTATCCTCATAGTCCTATGTTTTTTTTAATAACTAAAGTTAGTAAGGAAATATATGAATTTCCTTTTTACAATGTTATCTAATGATGAAAGCCTTGTATTTAAGGTTGCTTAGATTTTTAAGTATAGTATGGACATGCCAAATGTAACTTTCATTCTTCTATAAATAGAAAGGGTGATTTTTTTCTTTGAAACATAAACAATGTGCAAAAACCTATTGAAAAAAAAGTTGAAAATTGCCATTTGATTAAATATTTTGTAATAAACATGTTTAGAAATAATTCCCAGTGTTGTGGTGACCAAATGAAATTGCAAATTAATCCATGTCGGGACCCAAATAGTTGTTTTTAGAAAATTATGATGGTAATATAATCTTTATTAACAACGCTATTAGTGTATCAACACTTTACTCAATTTTGAAAAATAAGTGAAGTTGATGTCAATGCAATATTAAGAATGATAAACAATGAAATTGAAAGGCGGGACTGCAAAATATGCTTTTTACTCTAATTAATGAGAGAAGAATATGCAGAAACTCTAAAGAAAACACTGTAAAAAACAAATAACACGTAAACAAGCAACCATTACATGGTGATTTCTTGACAAAAAACCTTTCAAGAAAAAATACCCACGCCAAAAATCAATCTCAATGTATTATTTAGCAACTAACAATGTTTACAATACACTTTCAAAGTCTATGTGTTCTTAATAGGAGTGATTGACAAGTTCTTTAGAAATTTTGATAGCATAAAAGTAAGTTCAATAAACTCTCTCTCAATACTTCCAACCCAAGAACTTAATATATGGGCATAAAGAAACCATAAATCATCTATGGTTTCTATTTCTACATGTTGGAAACTACTGTCAATTTTTGTATTTTCCAAAAAATATTATTTCATGCATGTTTTTTGGCTTTTACTACAAAACATTCCTTCATGCATGATTTTGGATTTTACTAAAATCATTGATTCTTGCTTAACTTTTTATTTATTTCAAAAACATTACTTCGTGCATGAGATAACCACCACAACATGGCTTGAAAACCTCTAGTAGTTTTGATATATTCTAAAATTGTTAGCCACAAGGTGTATGGTGCACATTTCCTAAGATTCTCCTACTTGTCATATACCTTGCAAGAGCATAAGGGAGAATGCATCAAACCGTGAAGTAATTTCTAGGGGGCATGAGATCAATAGATTCGCAACACTACTTGAACTTATGCATGCTCACCAACTTTGTCAATGCATCTGCAACCATGTAAAGTTTCCATGTTCTATAGTATCACATTTCCATCCTCTACCATCTCTCATGAAAAATGGTGTTGAATCTCAATATGTTTAGTCTTGGCATGAAAATCCAAGCTCTTTGCTAGAAAAACAAATTTGTTACTATCACATTGAACTATGATATCTCTCTAACTTATTCCCACACTTGAACATAGTTTCATAATCCAAATGACTTCCTATAGGCATGAGTATTTTCCTTATGATCTTCCTTTGTAGTAGACAAAGCAACCACAACCTATCACTTTCTCATACAACAAACTTCTTCACGAAACAATTGGCATGCATATATGCTAGTAGATATCCTCCTATTTACATCCCTTTCCCAATTAGAATCCACATAACCTTGTGTATCCACTGAGCATTGGTACCCTAAAATATCACCATCATAAATAAATGGAATACAATGAAGTACCACATAAATAATTAAAGGCCCTCTTCACTACAACCCAATGTTCATCTCTAGGATTACCCATGAATTGGATTAAGACTCTGTTTACTTGTGCAATATCTAGTCTGTTACAAAGTATTACATTCGTCATACCACCAACTACGCTAACATAAGGAACATGACACATATCGTCCATGTCTATAGTTGTTGCAAGGCATTGCTAAATTGAAATCTTAGTTCCCACATAAATAATAACACTCAATGGTTTATAATCTTCCATGTGAAAGTGCTACAATAGAGTTCACATACTCACTCTAGAACAACCAAATATTTGTGTTCTTTCTATCTCTCATTATATCCATTTGTAAGATATACTTTGCAATCCCCAAGTTCTTCATGTCAAACTATTCTGAAAGTTGAGACTTCAAATCACTAATCGTGCCCTTACTATAACAAAAAAATAGCATATTTTATACATACAAAGTGATAACAAGAAAATGAACACTATTATATTTGTACACACGCTCTCACTTGATTTGGATATTAGAAATCCCAAAATCAACATAAAACAATAAAATTTTGGTACCACATCCTTGACCACTATTTCATACTAGACATATTTTTGTAATTTGCAAACTAATGACTCTTTACCTTCTTTAACATAGTGCTATGGTTGAGTCATACAAATCTCCACTTCCAAGTCACCATATAGCATCCATAAGTTATATCTCTAAATCAAAAGTTGTTGCTATAGATAACAAGAACTTGATAGATGTTAGTTTATCAAATGGGGAAAAAATCTCACTAAATTCTATCTTCTTAACTCGGGATTATCCTTTTGGAACCAATCTTACCTTGTACTTTTCAACACTACCATTTCAACCTATATTTTTTTGAACAACGAGTTGCATCCAATAAGTTTCCATCAACTAAGAAATGATACCAAGTCCCATGTAACATTCTTCCTAAGTGAAACCATATCCTCGTCCATGGCCAATCTCTGATACTTATTTGCCTCTTTCATGGTTCTAGGCTCATCGATGTTAGTAAATAAAGAAAATATACATTTGAAATAAGATGGAAAATAATCATATTTTTCTAGTTTCCTTATTTGTTGAGTGGGACTCCTCAAAGGCTTAGGCGGAGTTTCTACTTCCTCTTCTAAACTCTTTGAGCACTCCTCCTCACTAGGTCCACATGAACTTCTAGTTCATTTTTTAGTTCAACTTTATTTTCCTTGGGTGGTATCTAAACAAATGAGTTCTTTCTCATCCTCTTCTAGATGCACAACTATGGGAGAAGGCTTAACTTCTTTGAAAATAACCTTTTTTATACAACGCTTTCTCGTCCAAAGGATCCCAAAGCTTATACGCTTTCAGACCAACACCATAGAAGATAAAGATACATTTCACTACGTGGTTATCCAACTTTGACCATGAGCATGTGCCTCATATAAAAAAACATGAAGATGATAAAGCGAGGGATTTTTACACATCCAAGCCTCCATAGTAACCTTATACAAAATTGCTAATTAAGGAGACTTGTTGGATATCCAACATGTAGTAGAAATAATTTTAACTTCTACTCTAAGTTGGATCCACTAAGCATACTCTTAGCCCTCTCCATGAATGTCCTTTCAAAGTGTTTTTCAACCCTTTTTATTGAGGGGTATATGGAGTTACCTTATGTTTTTCTATCAGCATTTCCCTTACAAAATGTGTCTAACTCTACAAAAAGAAACTCACTACCATTATCAATCACCAACACCATAATCTTCCTAATATTGTGATTCTCCAAGAGAGCCTTAAACTCCTTAAATAAAGTAAATACCTTGGATTTACTTTTGAGAAACTATACCCACCCCCTTCTAGAATATTCATTAATGTAATATATAATACAAAATTTTAAAAATTAAAGGAGATTTAAAAATACCAAATACATTAGAATGAACCAAGTTCAACAAACCAAAAAGATTCATGATAACTAGAATAAAAGTGAACGTGGCTATGTTCTCCACATATGCAATGTTCACAAAAATCGAAAGCAAGAGTACAATTAGCCAACCCCTCAACAAGATTTTGTTTTTCAAGGATCGTAGACCCTTCTCAACTATAATGTCCATTCTTTGGTTCCATAACATTGTATTCTCTACAAGTAAATTTATTTTGAAGTAAGAACTCCTTTGGGTACCTAGAAAGAATGGCCATCAAGAGTACATACAACACTCCTCTTTATTGTTGGTTATGATTGCAAAGATGTTGTTGATCTCTTCATTGTAGGAATTGAGGAACTATTGCATTGAGTGAGGCATGCATCAAGTTGAAACATAATGTCTGCATGAATTCTAATAGAAAGCCCCATAACTCCTCGCACTTATGATATGTGTATTGTGCAAGTTGTTTTCTCTAATGGAGGGTGTTAGAAATGTTTTGTGGTCATAGTAGGCTTTGAGACAAACTCAAAATGTGCATAAATACATTGATCTCGTTCACCACAACATCAAGGATTCTAATCAAGACTCTACCATGACCAACTATGCCAAAATGAGAACAATCATTAGGGTATACCTTCCCGCCATCATATTTCTCATACAATGAAAACCAATCCCAATGGGAAGTCATGTGGAAGGAAGCTCCAAATTCTATCAATGATGCACTCTGACATGCATGGGTTTCCAATGCAACAACAAAGGCATATGCACCATCCTCCTAAGAATATTTGACAGATTCATTCTTAGGGTCATTCATTTTCTTCTTTTCTCCTTTTTTCTCTTTCTTCCCTTGGACATTTTGGGAACTTAGATATCCCACGGGATTAGGATCGACCTTCTCCTTTTTATTTCCTTTCTCTTTTGTTTTACATGAACATCAAAGGCCTCCTTGTTGGGTTCAGAAACCTTCCACCTCATCTCCTCGGAGAGTAAAGCATCCATAACCTCATCAAGCACCAATATTTTTGTGATACTATCAATAACCATAACCAAGTTGTCACATGAATATAGAAAAGGACACGTAAACATTGATATTAAAGACTTTCAAATTCTTAGAAACATAATCGTTGTCACTCATTCTCAAGGCACGTATTATTTTTCTTTGAAAAAAAATTATTAATTGTATATTTAGCTTCGTACAAGTCTCCCAACTTCATCCGGATGCTTGTCACTGTGGATACTTCAGAAATGTTCAATAACCTTAAATCAATCAAATAAAACTAGATAAAAAGCTTCTCCCCTTTCTCTCGAATACTACCGAGTCTTCATCTTTCATAGTAGGGAGTTTGCTTCCAAATATTGTAACCCATAGATATTGGTATATGAGCAAATACTCCATCTTAAGATTCCACAACTCATAGTGTGTGGCTTTTAACTTCTCCGTTTTGTTGAATATTATAACCTCAAAGGATATTCTAAATGTATTTTACTAATGGAACCCAAGGGAGATGTTATTATTCCTCTCGTAGAGTGTTACTATTGTATTTGGTCATCATAGAGTCATGAGGTAAATCCTCCATTGTAATTCGGGTCAATAGTACCCTAATGTATAATATAATATTGTATTGTGTCTTCCTAAATGAATTCGGCCCACTTGGTTAAGTGGGGCTGACTTGTTAGGTTAAAATTCAAGTGATGAAAAGAGTATAAATAGAGGAGATGTGTTCCTCATTTGAACACACACACTTATGTACATCACATAGGAGAGAAATAGATATATATGTTGGAGGGAAGTGCACTTGTTTGGGGTCTTGTCTTGTACTTTTTATGCATCTTATAGAGAGGAAGTTTTGCTGGTTTTTCTTCCCCGTGAGGGTTTCCGAGGATAAATATTTGTGTTCTTTTGTGTGGTTGTGCTTTCCTATATTTCAGTTAACTTTTGTTTATGGTTATGTTGTAATGATGCTAAATGTTATAAGATCTGATATAACCATTAAAAACCTAACATGGTATCATAGCTACCTTGAAAGAAGTCTTTGTGCAACCAAAACAGTGCTACAGCTATAGCTATTGAAGATTAGGGTTTCAGGCTTGAAAACCCTAAAAGACTAAAACTAGTAATTTTGGGACTTTCACTATATCTAGAGATTGGAGAAATGAGCCAAAAATTTTACAGGAAAAAAATAAATTCCTGATGTAACATGTGTAAAGGTTTCAGCCTCATATTCGCTATATTATAGGAGATATGATTCCTCCAAATCAGGGTTCCATCCTCACCCAGGATTCAACCTTAAACAGGTGACTAAGGGAGAATTGCTATATCTCGGGCTGCGAAGGTCTAAATGAAATTTAGCGAGATATTCCAGATAGGGCATGGACTGCACTTTCTGTGGTAAAATTTCCATATCCTGAAGGTAAAGTAGTGACACGTGGAAATCCATACAAGTTCGCTATGCTGAACAGTCTTGAAATAAGTCACCTTGGGAAAATTTGCATAAGTCCCAATTGGTGAAACCAATTCTGCTCTAACCTACAGCGTTGGAAAGAGGACAAACAAGGATACCTCAGTGAAACATTTCAGACATAGAGGAGCAATACTTTTAGATATACTGCAGAAACAATATCAGGAAATTCTGCATAAGAAATTGAAGAAAACTAGGGCATCGTATTTTTTGCAGTTCTGATCACAGTTTTGGGAAAATGAGTATGCTGCTCAGATGGCCTTGAGGAGGCACATATTTCTATCCAACCAGATCTGAAAGATACCTAAGTTAAAAAAATTAGGGTTTCTCTATCAAACCCTAGGTCCACCAAAAGCAACATTCCAGAAAAGCTTTCAAGCAAGCATTAGATTGAAGCAATCTCATTGGCCAAAGAAGAAGCTGTAGATCCAGAAGGAGATGAATACAAAGCAAACAAAGATAAGTATTTGAATTGTCTTTCATGTATATTTTGTGCATTGTGCATGATAGAATGTTTACATTAATGACAGTATACTACTAATATGCATGTTATGGGTAAGTATCCCATGGTGATATACAACTCTCCATTGCTACTTATCTAGAATGAAACCTCTTTGCTGGCATATTGGATTAGTGCACAATCTCAATGATGTTATGATAGAGATGGAAGGCATGTAGAAATTTTCTATGAGATATGGATGAATGTTGTATTGGCTAAAATAATTGCATGATGCATAAGAATTTGTTATTATGCATATGTCATATGAAATGGTTCTAACCATGCAACTGGTGCATTTGACTCATAGGAAATGTCGTGTACAACCGCCTACAAGAAAAGGAGGATGAGACTTGTTCTGAAGAACAAGTGATGACAATTTAAGATTCACTTCAATGAACATGAACCTGAAGCTTCTAGGGTCAAAGACACCGTGATGGAAGAAAGAGCTTCAGAAGAATATAAGAGAGCATTAGATCCCCCTCAAGAGATGAAGACCATCTTGGACATGAGAAATAATTCAAGATGAAGAAAAGTATGATGGGACTTCCAAACCAAAGTAAAGGCCTCGGACACACTCTAGTTGTGTGACACAGTTGGGTGACATCATTAATGCAAACCTTTCCAACTATGGAAGAAGATATGATCAAAGAGTAACAGTTGATCATGGGGAATATTTCTAGGATATGGTTCCGAGACATGAAGGGAAGTCCAGAGTGTCTTCCATATGGATCTACAAGAACAATTATACAAAGCAAGGTTCATGGTTTGTCTCAGAAAGAATAGATTATGGCATGGCATACTCTATTAATTAGACACACTTTCAGTGAAGTAGAAGTATATATCGACCAAGGAACCACCTATGAAGAATAGGATTTGTATGAGCTCAGAAGGAACCCATAGATAAGCACATCCAGTTACATAAGGAGCTTGAAGATCACCTAGAGTGATGAATATCTTATCCTTTTCTACAAGGTTGATTATGGAAACCTATAGAAGACATCAAGCTCACAGTTGGGTGCAAGAGGAACTTTTCGACAAAGTTCAAAGGAATATTGGTATCTAGTAACCTAAGATATATACATAGAATATCGGTAGCATAGGATGATACCTGTCACTCTAGTACAGAATGCAGAGGGAGGATGATGCTTCGCTTCAGGGGGACTGACTGCAGAAGATCTCTGATTTCAACATGGTACGACAGGATGGAAAACTTCCATATAGACTAAGGCTTTACCAAGAGTAAAGTGGGTTCCAACCTTCAAGATTGAATGTGGAAGACTGGGATATGTCAATGACTTGACAGAATGAACTCATGGTAGAAGAAATGATGGAAGAATACCATAATGATGTTTGGAATATAGCACCCAGACCAGAATCCAAGAGTGTGGTATCTTCCAAGTGGATTTGCAAGATAAGTTATGCTGCTGATGGAAGGAGGACTCTCTCAAGAGAGAGAGAATTGATTATGAAGATAAATTTGCTCTAGTATCAAGGTACATTTCCATCAGAACCATCATGGCACTTGCTTCCATGATGAAGTGGGATCCACACCATATGCATGTAAAGACAACCTTCTTGAATGGTATGATTGAGGAAGAGGTTTACATCGAACAACCGTAAGGTTTTGAAGTTGAAAATAAAGCGACTCATGTATGCAAGTTGAAAAAGGATCTGTATGGACTGAAGCAAGGTCATAAGAGCTTGGTATGGCAAAACAGATAGCTTCTTGACAATCATGGACTTTACCAAAAGTAAAGTTGATCCTAACCTTTACCTCAATATATGGATGATGAACCTGACATACTATTGTTGTATGTGGATGACCTATTTCTCACTAGAAATGAGAAACAAATCACAAGTTGCAAGAAGAAGCTAGTTGAATAAAGCGAGATGAAATATCTTGGATTGATGCATTATTTCCTAGGGTTGGAAGTGTGGCAGATCCTAGAAGGAATATTTCCGAACCAGGGAAATTATGTTGTGTAAATCTTAAGAAGATTTGATATGTTGGATTGTGAAGCCATGGCAACGCCCATGGATACCAACATGAAGTTTTTGTCTAATGAGACATCATAGTTAGTGGATATCACTCAATACAAGAAGATTATTGAGTCGTTGATGTATCTGATGAATACAAGGCCAGATACATGCTTTGTTGTGAACACCTTGAGTCAATGTCTAGTTAAACCTAGATGTGTTCACCTGATAGCTGCAAACCATAAGGTACCTTAAAGGTACGATAGACTTGGGACTTTACTATGGTAGGTATCATGACTACAGATTATATGGATATACGGATTCATATTGGGCAAGAAGTGCCGTAGATAGGAAGAGCATCTTAGGTGGATGTTATTGTTTGGGATCCGTCATGATCTCATGGTTTAGTAAGAAACAGTCCAGTGTTGCTCTCATTACAGCTGAAGCAGAGTACATTGCAACTTGCTCTACTATTTGGGAAGCCATGTGGCTTCGGAAAACAATGTCGGGACTATTTGACATGAAGTTGGATACCACATTGATTCTTTGTGGCAACCAGAGTTGCACAAAGATGAAAAATAATCCTGTGGGGTATGGTACTGAAGGGACATATAAAACTCTAGTATTTGAGTACCAATGAGCAAGTTGTTGATGTGGTGACCAAGCTTCCGTGACAAGCCTGGTGTAGTTTGAAAAGACCCTTCTCGGAAAGGAGAAACAGGTCGAAGATGTGGACCCTTTTCGAAAAGGAGAAACATGTCATGGACCCTTCTTAGAAAGGAGGAATAGGTCAAAGATATGGACCCTTCTCGAAAAGGAGAAACAGGTCATGGACCCTTCTTAGAAAGGAGAAACAAGTCAAAGATACATACACTCTTCAAAAAGGAAGAACAAGTAGAAGATATGGACCTCCTTCGGAAATGAGGAACAACTCAAAGATATGCACTCTCCTTGGAAAGGAAGAACAGGTCGAAGACATGAACCCTCCTCAGACAAAGGGGGAGCAGGTTGATAATATGGATCCTCCCGAAAAATGGGGAGTGATGATGAGATTGACATCGATGATGGGATGACATTGATGCTCCAACATGAAAGAGGCCAAGTGCGCCTAAAGATGCTGACAAGGTCCGACATTCACTTGTGCACAATAGTATCCTCTCTTGAGGATGGAAGGTATAACACTATGTTCATGAGAGTGGTCCTTAATAGATAAGGATGGCTCTACAGATATTACTCTTGCATGGAGAGTACCCACATTCACTTGTGGATGATAGTATCCTTTTTTGAGGATGGAAGGTATAACACTCTGTTCATGAGAGTGGTCCTTACTAGTTAATTATGACCCTGCAGATGTTACTCTCGCATGGAGAGTACCCACATTCATTTGTGGATACCGTATTATAACATTCGCTTGTGAATGTTCCTAGCCTTCATGCTAAGGATGTCCTACGATGAGTACTCACAGACAATATTTAGGTACGTCCGAGATCAGATTTGTAGATGTTACTCTTGCATGGATAGTACCCACATTCAGTTGTGGATACCATAGAATAACACTCGCTCAATAGTGGTCCTAACCTTAGTGGTATGTATGCTCTATGATGAGTCCTCACATATGACAGGACTGGCATTTTGTATGCAGTCAAGATCTGCTTTGCAGACGGTACTCTTGTATGGAGAGTATGCCTACATTCATATGTAGATACCATAGAATAACACTTGCTTGGGAGTGGTCCTAACCTGTGTGGTATGGATGCTCTATGATGAGTCCTCACAGACGTCGTAGTATATCACTCACTTGGGAGTGGTCCTAAATTGTGTAGTATGGATGTTCTACGATGGGCTGACATTGTGTATGCGGTCGATATATGCTCTGCAGACAATACTCTTGCTTGGAAGACTATGCCTACACGTAAGTGTAGATACCATATTATAACACTCACTTGGGAGTGGTCCTAATCTGTGTGGTATGGATGGTCTACGATGAGTCCTCACGGACGATATGGTCAACACTGGGTGCGGTCGAGATCTACATTTAGTTGTAAATGATTCAGCTGATCGATATCATGGATCATGTCGATGGAGGATTGGATCGGCCTTGGACTTATGTCCTAAAGTGATAGGGATTTATCATCCCACAAATAGATCATGTGTATTGTAGGTAGCATGGAGACAAAGGATCAAGTAGATCGAAGTATGGTGGTAAAGGATCAATTAGATTGAAGTGCGGCTGCAAAGGATCGAGAAGGATTGAAGTGCTATTACAAAGGATCGAAAGGTTCGAAGTGATGCTGCAAAAGGATCAAAAGGATCGAAGTGCTACTGCAAAGGATCAAAAGATCGAAGTGTTGTTGCAAAGGATCAGAAGATCGAAGTGCTACTACAAAGGATTAAAATATCGAAGTGTTGCTACAAGGGATCGAGAAGATCGAAGTGCTACTGCAAAGGATCAGAAGATGAAGACATTGAAGAGTAATTGTTCTAGTTACTGATTGTGAAAACTTCCTATAACATATATATGTATAACCTCGATGATGTTGCAAATATTGTCTCTTTGTTCTCCTATAGTCTATGATGATGTTGTCAGTATATTAACCTTCTCGTTAAGGGGGAGTGTTGAATATTATAACTTCAGAGGATATTCTAAATGTATTTTACTGATGTAACCCAAGGGAGATGTTATTATTCCTCCGACGAGGTGTTACTATTGTATTTGGTCATCATAGAGTCATGAGGTAAGTCGGTTCAATAGTACCCTAATGAGTATAATATAATATTGTATTGTGTCTTCCTAAGTGAAGTCGACCCACTTAGTTAAGTGGGGTCGACTTGTTAGATTAAAATTCTAGTGACGAAAAAAGTATAAATAGAAGAGATGTGTTCCTCATTTGAACACACACACTTATGTACAACGAATAGGAGAGAGAGAGATATATATCGGCTGGATGGAGGCGCACCTGTCTGGGGTCTTGTCTTGTACTTTTTATACATCTTATATAGAGGAAGTTTTGTTGGGTTCTCTTCCCCATGAGGTTTTCCCAGGATAAATCTTTGTGTTCTTTTATGTGGTTGTGCTTCTCTATCTTTCATTGATATTTTGCTTATGGTTATGTTGTAATGATGCTAAATGTTATAATATATGATATAACCATTAAAAACTTAACACGTTTCTAGTCTTAGCATGCAAAAGTATGCTTCCTACTCTATTAATGAGAGAAGAATGTGCAAAAGCTCTAAATAAACAATTGCATAAAACAAATAACATAGAAACATGGAACGAATTACACAATGATCTCTTGGGGAAAACCTTTTAAGAAATAAACCCCAGTCCAAATCAATCGCAATGTATTATTCAATAACCAACAAAGGTCATAATACATTTTTAGAGTCATTGTACTCTTAACATGAATGGTCATCAACATTTAGGTTCTAGAGAAATGTCGATAGAATAATGGTATGTTCAATAATTTCTCTCTCTCAATACCTCCAACCCAAGAACTCAATAAATAGGCATATAGAATCCATAAGCCATTTATGGTTTCTAACCACATGCTAGAAACCACTGCCACTTTTTTTAGCTTTTAATAAAAAATATTACATTATGCATGATTTTTAGCTTTTACTAATAAACATTCCTTCTTGCCTAATTTTTGGCTTTTACTAAAGCATTACTTCATGCATGATTTTTGGATTTTGCTAAAAACTTACTTCATGCATGAGATAAATGCCACAACATGGGTTGGAAACCTCAAATAGTTTTGGAATATTCTAAAACTGTTAATTGCAATGTGTATGACACACCTTTCCTAGCAGAAATCAAAACCATATCAACTTTGATTGGATATAGGAAAGTGCATTTTCGGGGGATATATTGAGAAAAATAATTCTTGGACATTACATTGGTAGAAAATCACTCAAAATCTTGTTATAATGATTGGAGGGGAAGTATAGAAAGAACAAAACCATTATCATCACAACCACAACATAATATATGTTGGCCTAATCTACAAATGTAAACTAGGGCATGCAATTTCAATTGTCAATATGGTATTTGTAAACTTAGAAGCACATCCAACATATATGGTTTCAGATCTAAACTTAGTTTTTTCTAAGAAATAATTCTAAGATGGATTAAACACTTGTAATGTTAAGAAATACTAAACTCCCTTACAGGAGAAGATTTCAGTAAATTCTTTAACATTCATCATCATTCCATTCATCAACTATTTTAAGTCTGAGATATTTAAGAAGTATGGAGATCTATATCATTATGTTGTTGAAGATAAAATTATATATTGAATTCTTTTACAAGAAATTCATTCACAATATATATGCTAGTGCTGCAACAACAAGATGTAAGTCCTAGAAAATTCACTAAACCAATACATACTAGAATTAAAACTTAATTTGGTATAATACCGTAACAATATGTATTTAATGGAAAACTACAAGAAATAGAGACTCAAATCATAACATGAATTCAGTAGTAAACTACATGAACTAAAAATTTAACTCATACCAAAGAAAACAATGGGACATGAAGAAATGTGCAGGCTTGTCAAAGGGGGCCCTCTGATGCTTCACTTGCACACTTGATTGAAATCAAATCTTATATAATATGTTAACTACTAATAAATTACTCCAAAATCACAACAAAACACCCATTGAAAAATGATTCAAAGGTATGTAATTTCTATTAAGTTTCAAAATACAAATTCCCAATTTTCCAAGTTATCAAACTATGTATACTTTGAGGTATTTATACAAAATGTTTACAACTGTAAATGAAAAAAGTACTCCTGATACGAGGATGAGATCCTTTATTTACTCTCATAAGGTCAAATTCATCTTTTAGATCCACAAAAATGGGCAAATCCCCACAAAATTTCCAAACTGCCAGATTTTATGCTAGTAAACAAGGTTTTCCTGTACATATGGCATGGTTTCACCAACGTTGACCAGACACTTGCGAAGCTAATTTCATGAAGCTGGTAGATATTCATCCATCCTTGGACATCAAGGAATCTGCCACATTTCTCATATCGCTCCCAACTATCTTGCAAGTATGCAAAGCTTAGAGCAATTACGGGAAGTTGCAAAATCATGTAATTTTTGCTAAAATTTAATTTTAATGCTTTAAAACTTGCAAAATTCAATTCATGAAAAAAAGTGACAACTATACCTCATATAATCAGGCTTGAAGGAAGTATGGATAAAATATGAAGGATATTGATGGTTGTTTAAAGGAAAAACATGGAATTTTTTGACAAAATAAACATAAAAAATGTGACCAACATCTCTCCCAAGAGGAATATCTTGCATGTCCTTATGCACAAAAAAATATTTTTTAGACTGTTGTTAATGCCCCTCTGCCACCTCTATTGTATCTTCATTGATATTTGTTGTATGAAGAACTATTAACTTTTGATATTTTGTCTTAAATGTCTTCCTTTGTTGATACCATTTGCATGCTTGTTTGGCAGTGACAATGTTTTGAATTTGAAGCCTCTTATTCTTCTTGTTTAGTATTTCATTCTCTATTTTGATATTTTCTCCAAGCAATTCCTATTCCTTTACCTTTCCTTTTAACTTCCTTATCTTCTTGCCTTTCTTTGAAAATCCTTCATTCTTCATCTTTCTTGTATCCTCAGTAGTTTGTTGTTCATAAGTGGAAAAAGTAGTATCATTACTTCATTACTTTGCTCATTTTCACTCATTGGATTTTATTTTTCTTGCTCTTCCAAAGTCTGAATATATGCATATTAGATTTGTTGTGACTCGTCATCATACTCTACTATCTGTCCTTTTATTTGGAATTATTTTTCTACTTTCACCATGCTTCTTGTTCTTATCCCCCCTATAAGTTGTTTTGGGCTTGTTTCCTTGGAGTCTTGTACATCCTCTTCATTATCTGTTATTGTTAAAATTTATCTTTACTTTATTTCTTCTTCCATTGTTTCAAAACCATTTTCAATCTCAATCTACTGCCATGACAAGTCATGCTTTTGTAATTCATGTGTGATGATCATTTTGATAAAGCCATAATGGTATTGACATTTCTCTTTATTCCTTTCTTGTTTCTGAACACCCTTGGCCATCTTAGAAAGGCTTTGCAATAAGAAGTAAGGCATATTGATTTCACAGTCATTCTTCAACTGTTGCATCAACTTGATGTGAGATAAGTACACAATGTTGAACCTTCCAATCACAAGTGACAAATTTTTGAATCATATAGGCTATTTCATCCCATGGATGAATCAACCAACTTCTTGGAATTCTTTTTTTCTAATCTATTGATGCTCCTCGAGACTTGGATATGAAAGGTGTCCATGATTTATCTTTAAATTGTTTTGTTTTAAAGTACATTTCTCATTGTTGAGGTAACCCAATGATTTGTGCAACACTTTCTTTAGAAAGTCTGATGGTGAAGTTACCTACTGTATCCCTCTCACCATCAAATGAACACGCAAATTTTAGACCAATTTTTTCACAATATCCATCAATTTTTTCAAAGAAATAAATTCACTGGTTCCTTTCAAAAATCTCCAAACAATCCTTATGAATTGTGGATGAACCAAACCTTTCTGGTTCAAACCTAGAGACCATTTTTTTCATTTCAGCAAGAAAACATTCCATTCCTTCAAAACTTTAACCCTGTGTAGTCTTTTTCAAAAATCTCTTGCTAAATTTCCAATTCTGTATGTTTCAACAAAAGAAATTATGTTAGAAAAGAAACAAGAAATTTCTATTCTTTCTTTCAAATGAAGAGGTGAAAAAGAAGTACATTTTTTCTTTGTAACCACCTTGAATTTTTATGAAAATGTGTACATGTCAATCCAATTTTCAAAAAAAAAAAAACAAGATCCTACCGCGTCTCTATTGAACTTTAGCTCTGTTCTTTTTATCAATCATCTGCAAGTAATGATTTTCTTCTTTCTCAGAATGTTCCTCTTTAGTGATAGTTGTAATGATTTCTTTTTAACAAAAAATTTGCACTTACCTTCCCTCATACGACTCCTTCCTAAGCACATTCCTCATGGACAAAATGCATTGAAGGCTTGTGATCTTTACTTACCCCTGTGCTAGAAGACTTAGTCCATTCCTACCCATCAACTCCATACTTAGCAAAATTCGTGGAGGAAGAAATGATTGATGAGATGGTTGCATGCTACTTATGAATTTTCATTCCTTCCTTTATCATCATTATTCCTTCAATCACATCATATTTCACCATAATTTCATTTTATGCTTAAAAAATATGCCCATTTTACACTTTATGTAAAAAAAATGGTTTTAACTCATAACTCCCAATGCATATGTCCAGCCTAGAGCATGTAACTTATAACTCCCATTGCATTGCATATGTCCAACTTAGAGCATATTTCCATTTTCTTGCTTTGTGAAACTCTTTTGGGTTAAATCCATAAGAAAAAAAATATCATATTTAAAGAACCCCTACTTATAACCTTTCCTTAACAGAAGAAAAAAAATGACTGAATTTTTAGTATGTTTGAAGTTGTAGGAGTAAGGCTGAGATTCAAAAATATTTCTTGTAACCAAAACAATTCCCTTTATAACTGTTTTTAATGTTTTAGGGCAATGGAATGAATGAAAAAAATGCAGGAGGTTGTGAGGGTAATTGGTACTTTTGTCATGACTTAAAAATGAAGAATTTATGCAAAAAAAAATTAAAACATTAAAAGAAAATCCTTACAGACTTATTTGCTACTCCTTTTATGGTGCTTGTCATACTACATTGTTGTACTAGCTTAGATTGGAGTGTTACTGCAAAAATAAAAAATTATTTACTGATCTTGCTATGATCTCCAGAAAGTTGTTAAATGTGTGACAAAGTTCTTCTTGAGTCCCTCTGCTTGACTTCTTTACTGACTATGATATGATTTTTTTTGGGTCCCTCTGCTTTGATTATTTTCATTGACTTTGATATGATTTTTCAGGTCCCTCTGCTTTGATTCTTTTCAGGTCCCTCTGCTTGACTGCTTCAATGGCTTGATATGTTGTCATATATAAAAGGTTTTTCAAGAAAACTCAGAATGTTGACTTCTTCAATGCCTTCTTCCCAACCATATTTATTGAGTTGTCCTCGAGTCTTTTCCACACAAAAAAATTTCACTAGAAAAATACACTTGTTATGTACAAAATGATACTGATACGTTGGAAATTGACTGAAAAAAGACACATAGATATTTTGAGAGTTCTTATTGGACAATGTTACTTGGTTTTCCAATGAGAATTCTAGTTTATTTTGTGCTAGTTGCCTCGACTTTCACAGTAAACCCCTTTTTTATTTTTATTTTTATTTTTTAATTAATTAATCATACATACATACATACATATATATTATTTTAATAAGAATGTGAAGGAGACACGGGAATGTATTTTTTGAACACTTCCATCTCATGTTGCTAAGATATCTGCTGCAAAAAGTCTTCTTTGTTTACTTGTTTGTTGTAAAAATTCAACATGTGTCCATTGACTATAAATGAGCTTGCTTCATCATCTATTGTTTGAAGTTTGATTGAGCCATTATCATACACGTTTGAAATCTCATATGGACCAAGCCAATGAGTTGTAAATTTAGATTTAATTTTTTTAAAATTTTGAATCAAATAATAAGGCCCAATCACCCACTTTGAATTGTTTCTTCTTGATGAATTTATCATGCGATTGCGCTCTCTGTTGTTGTACCAAAATGGGTTGTTCTATTGTTGCTTGTTTCATTTCATCTAATTGATTCAATTATATGACCCTTTCCTTTTGTGCATTGGAGAGATCTATTCCTAAATAAGCTGCTAATTTGAAAGTATGAATTTGAAATTCAATTGGTAACAATACTTGCTTACCATAAACTAACTGATAAGGAGTGAAACCAACAGTGTTTTTCCAAGTAATTCTATATGCCCATAAAGCTTCATTAAGCTTGTCTAACCAGTCTTTTCTATGCATTTGAATTGTTTTGGTCATAATTGTTTCCAAAGTTTTATTAGTAGATTCTACCTATCCATTGGCTTGAGGATGACAGGGTGTTGATTTCTGATGCTTGATTTTGTATTTGTCTACTATATCTTGTACCAGTTTAGAATTAAATTGTGCTCCTTGATCAATAACAATTGCTCTGGGAACTCTAAATATTACAAATATGTCTTCAAAGAGAAAATTGACGTCTGTTTGTTATGTTGCTCTTGGTAATGCTTTGGCTTCCACCCATTTTTCAAATGGCTCTATGAGAACTTGTGGCTTAAGTGGCATTTCATCAGATGGTACAAGTCTTCCCATCCTCTGACAACTATCACAACTTTTAACATATTTCTTAGAGTCTTTGAAGAGAGATGTCAAATAGTACCCCAAGTTGAGTATTTTGTATGTTGTTTTCTTATCTTCGAAATGGCCACCACAAGGTTCATCATGACAAGCTTTAAAATTTTTTCTAATATCTCATCTTGTCTTACACATCTTCTAATGAGGAGATCATATCATGTCTAGAAAAGATCTCCATTAACATATATGTATCTAGCAGTTTCCTTAATTTTTTTTCTTCTTTTGATGTAAAAGATGGAGGTAATTTTATCGATGATAAATAATTAGCTATATTAGCATACCATGGAGTTATAACTGAAATAGGTGTTCATCACGAAAATTATCTGAAACATGAACAATCTCAGTGGTATTATTTAATTGAGATAAGAAATCTGCCACTTGATTTTTCCTTCAAGGTCTATCTAAGACAACAATATTAAATTCGTGCATTAATAACAACCATCTTGTTGGAGTAAAAACGGAACATTTTGAGAGGGGTAGTTATGGAAGCGCTGCGAACCCTAGTCCAAGCCCTAGATTCCGTCGGCCCTCATGGCTGCTCGGTCTCTTCAGGGGGTTTCTCCTTCGGTGGGCGACTGCTGCGTCCTGCCGATGGGCGTGATCTGCTAATAGGAGAACAACAGAACGATCTGCTGCTGAGAGGAATCGGTGGCTACGACAAGAAATGGATCGTGCAGAAGGTTTTTTTGACAGAGGCGGCCATTACAGCGGCGGAGGTACTTTGTGATCCTATTCGATATGCACTAGAGGCTGCCAGGCTTGCTGGAAGACAGGCTGCTTCTGCGCAATCGCTGAACATCACGATCTTAGTTTTTGCCTGCTAGATTGTGTCCGACAATGGGGATCTGCGCTGTTATGGTATGGCTCGTTGGATCTGGCATTCTTATGAGTGTTTTTATATAAGCAGATCAAAACCGCCCTGTTTCTTTTTCCCTAAGATTTATGGATATGATAGATCTGTTTCGAAGGAATATAGGCCTGCGCCCCTGCTTCTTGTTGATTACGGGGCCAGGGTAGGCTCTGATAGCTATCAAATCTTCATAAATCTGCCTTCTGGAAATTCGATCTTGGTTTGGGTAAATGTTCTTGATTCAGTGGAGGCATTACGGGATAGTCTAGCAAGCTGTGTGGGTTATCCAGCATCCGTCTTCTATCTTGTGCATGTAGGAAAACTGATGCAGGACTCTTTAAATTTATCAGATTACCAAATTTCCAAGAATTGCTCCATTTCTCTATTGCTTCGGTTGAGGGGGGGAGCCGATGGCAATCAAAGAGGATCCTTCCCTTCACACAAAGGAACTGGTCCTTCATCTTACAAAGATGCAGCCCGATCAAAGGGGCCACAGACATAGGCGACCTCTACTGTTCAGCCCAGCCCATACATTGTGGAAAAACTGGAATCCACACCAGTTCTGGAGATCAAAAACGAACAGGTTAAAGGACTTTTTAGTTCTTTACAAGTTGAAGCAGTTATTTGTAGGTTTAATGGGTTTTGGCCCAAATCACATGACCTTCATGCCTGGATCTTCCAAAACTGGACAACTAATTGCCAGATTTTACTATGTTCAAAAGGTTTCTTTATAGTTCAGTTCGATTCTCCGGATGAGTATCAAAAGGTCTTATTGCAGGGACCTTGGTTTTGGGGGAGAGCTAGGCTCTTCATAACCCCTTGGTTTCCAGAATTTGATGCTAATACTATGGTGGTTACAAAGATGCCGGTATGGGTGCGATTAACAAATCTGCCTCTTCCTTTTTGGCATCATTTAGTACTGGAAGACATAGGCAATCTTCTGGGAAGATTCATCAAGACTGACAATGAAAGGAAGGACAAGGGCTTATTTACATATGCCAGAATTTGTGTGGAAATTGACCTCAACAAAGGCCTCCCAGATAGATTACAGCTGAAACATGAATCCTACACTTGGTTACAGAGTCTGGACTATGAAAATACAACTTTCAGGTGTCAATTCTGCTATCTGACAGGTCATCTTCAAGATACATGCCCACTTGCGAAAAAATTCCCAAAAAAGAAAAAGGGGACGACGACAAACAGAAAGAACTGGCAGGCAGATTATGTCCCATTTCCAGATAAGGAAGTAGGAAGTGAGCATGAAGAACAGCAAGATATGCAGAGAAACGAGGAAACATTGGTGCCTGATGATACAGAAGCATAGTCAACAGGAAAACAGACATCCGGTGAGGACACTCAGACAATCTCGGAGAATCCGATGGATACATCTGCTAGTGGTCAAAAGCGTGCTCACGAATCTGCCAGTTCAGAATCTGATAAGGACTTAGCGGTGATTCAACAACCAGAGGTGGCAGTCTGTAATTAACTGATTGTGGCTGCACCTACGAAAGGGGTTTGGATTGAAGTGAAATCTAGGAAGAATGGGGGAAAAAAGGGGAGAATAGAGGAGTACTATAATCCTTGATCTCTCTGTTTGTATAATATTTTTTGTTGTTTTTCTTTTGCATGACCGGTAACAATTTGTGACAATGTATGGGACTATTTTGTCTCAATACATCTGCAGATGTAATTTTGTTCTTTTGAAATAAAATTACGACTTTTTCCGAGGAAAAAAAAACAAACATCTTGTTATCTTTCCATTAGTAATAGATTTGTTCAGGAGATACTTTATGGATGAATGATCTCTCTATTCAAGGCCTACATTCATATCGCCACTTTGCATGAAAATAATGCAGTTTTCTCTCTTTGGGAAGACTAGAACACACGACTTGCTAGGGTTTCCACCAAATGTGCAAACAAAAGAAATGGAGAAACATTCTCCCTCCCTAGTCCTCTGTTATGAGCCAATCAAAATTCTCACTTTATTGTTGGGTAAATGGAGGATACTTCAGATGGTGCTCCACAAATTCTCGAAACTTCAGATTATTTGGCCTGCATATGAAGTGCATTTTGTAGCAACTCCATAGTTATTTGTTGCACGCATGATGGAGTATGCCAATTCATTGTCAAACTAGGACAAATAACTGTGACGGAATCGGTCCATGGAAAGCATACAAAATGATTTAGGATATTTGTATTTGCACAAAAAATCACTGCGTCTGCGACTGTCTAGAATATTTTATGTTGAACTCGATGAGAATTTGAGGGTTTCAATCTTTGAACTTGAACCCTTCATTGCTTGCATAAGCATCATGACTGTTTGA
Organism: Pseudotsuga menziesii; assembly: GCA_001517045.1. Classification (NCBI taxonomy): domain Eukaryota; kingdom Viridiplantae; phylum Streptophyta; class Pinopsida; order Pinales; family Pinaceae; genus Pseudotsuga; species Pseudotsuga menziesii. Next base: position 380,427 of record LPNX010426393.1, on the reverse strand, counting down.
ATACTGCGCGGTTTGTGATTACGAATTGTTGTTGCGGCATGGATACTGTAGTTGTGTGAGCAAACCCGATCTCTCCTTCATCTTGAGGACCAGTTGAAGACCGTTGAAGAAACATTGTTGCTGCTCACCGCATTAAAGTGCTGGCATTAGTGAAGAGTTGTTGGCTCGTGGAGTTCAATGTTGCTGGTGAAGTCTCGTATGAACATGTACTCTTAATGAATAGCTTCATACTCACTTAAAATTGTGTGTAGGATGCATTTATCTAGCCAAGATAAATGTCCATGAGGAGCTACCATTGGATGACTGTTGCATTGTGCCTGGAGTTGTCTCTTGTTTAAAGTACCTTGTTGTGGAGCTAATGCTAGAGCTAATTCCAACCAGCCAAACTCCACCATTTCCTTGAAACTTTTGAGGAAGCCATCATTGTTGGTTTCACCAAACAATATTATGGAGTATTTTTTGGTAATAATACAATGGTGAACCCTATTTCTCTTGCTCAACTTGTCATGTAGAAGACTCCAAGTGCATGCTACCCCGCCTGTTGTTTATTTTGGAAAAGACCAACGTTAAATTGCTTCAAGATAATGTGTTGACACATGTATTCTGCTGACTGGTGGAGTCATCTCTTCATTAAGACTGGTTTGAATCCTAGTGAACGAATACAAATACGTTGGGATCGACTTCCACTATAAGCTCAGTTGGGATACTTGTAGGGCAAAAAAGGTGCAGGTAGGATGGAAGGCCTCAATGGAACTTCAAAACAAGTATAGAAAAGCATAACTTTGGGATTGGAAAAACAAGAAGACCCTCTTTGGTTTGCTAGTCACATCGGCTGTCCTTTATGGCTATGAAGTCTGGGGAAGCAGCATGTCAACTTGCAGATGGAGACAACTAGGAAGAATTCAGAAGCAACTAATGACTAGCAATCTCAAAGATAAAGCCACAATACTGTACTAAATACTTTTAGCTGAAGCAGGTGCTTTCCCACTGGAGGAAACCGCAATAACCAAGCTAATAAGCTATATAAAGAGGGTTGAAAACATGGATAATCAACGCTAGCCCAAGTTAACTATGGAGGAGGAGTTAAGTTGTAGAAAGAAACTTGGATGAAGCAAAACAAAAAATGGCTAAGTAAGTGGAATATTAAGCTACATGAATGTCCTAACACCAAGAAAGAAATAAAATATTCCGTGACTGAAAAATTCAAGATTGCCATGTGGACCAATCACAATGGGTGTAAAAAAGATGACTACATCGAAGAGTTTAACCCAAATTGCGATCATGGTGAGAAAACATATTTAGGGGAAACTATCAAAGGAAAAGCAAAGTTGTTAGTTGCTCAGCTAAGGACGGGTTCACATCACCTTAGATGTGAGATGGGTGGGTGGACGGTACCTAAGGAAGTGTGGGAAGAGACAACTTGCATATTCTGAAATAAGGGTGTGGTGGAGACAGAGTGGCACTTTGTTATGGAATGTGCAGCCTACGAGGATATCTGCATTCAATATGAAGACAACTTAAAGGCTGACAACATGCACCATCTTTTTGAAGAAGATAAGATCAACCAGATTGCAAGTCTTCTAGTCAAGATTTACAGTAGAAGATCTGACATGGAAAAGAGTATGGAGCGGAGTTAGGGTTGTGATTATTTTGGTCCCTTAGGCTGCTCAGCCTCATGGAAATTATTAAAATCATTCATTCATTCATTTACGAAAACCCTAATTTATAATGTCGCATGGATAGACTATTATTCGAGTGTTGCGTTAAAGCTGATACATTATTGGAGCCACTCTCCATTTGCATTCTCATTATCTCTGAAATTGTTCAATCCAAATCCTATTGTTTGAAGGCCTTGGCATATCCTGAAGAGGAAGGAGGAATATGGTATGTTTTCTGATGTGTTCTTGGATTCAGCCATCCACACCTGGTGGGAAGGCCTAAGAGCATTGGTTGAAGTTTACCTTTTACAACTCATGAAGAATCGTGACCATTGTTGAGCCACACCATGCCATGCCATCGATTAAAGAATTATGTGAAGACCTCTCCCTATTCTGTGTAAGGCTGCTTGTGGTCTTCGCTCTCTATTGAAGACTTCTCGTTCCTTGTGGACGCTCTCTTGGTGAATTGGGTGGGATGCATGAGTTGATTCTTTTCATGCTGAGCATGGATCCTGTTTTGAAGATTGTACACTTGTGTTGAATGTTAACCATGGAACATTATAAGTAGAGATATGGTTTGCTTGACCAAGCCACGACCTCAATCAGCTACGATCTCAGTCAGTGAAGAGCAGAATTTGCGGTGAATGGTGCTAGTAGTATCATTGCTACACTAATTAATTGATGTTGCTTCCCATTTATATTGCTATGTGTTAGCAAAAACCGAGCCGGCTAAACTTGAGTTACCGCTCAGTTATAAAAATTTCACCTCGACCTCCTTTTTCTTTTTACTTGTCTAACTTCAACTAGACAAGTCTACCAATATGGTCGGACTTTTTGACCCAAATCTTTTACCTCGACAAGTTCTTACTTGTCGGTTTTATCGACTCACTTCACTTCGACAGGTTTACTTTGACAACTTGTCAATTTTACAACTTCGACAAGTTTACTTCGACCGATTAACTTTGACTGGTTTACTTCGACAGGTTTAACTCAACAGTTTTACTTCAACTCGCTTGCTCGACTGGTTTGATTTTAGTCGAAATTTACAAAGGATATTTCTTAGTCTAAAAGACTTAAGAAATTACAAATGTTTTTCACCCACCAGTAATATGATGTAAAAACCGACACAATAAACAATTCAAAAATATATATAAAAACATATATCCAAACATTAAGGAAGACTTGAGTCGACCACTCCATCTTAAAACCTGGAACTTTTACTCGGTGAAATGTTTATGGTTTCTTTGATCTATCACTCTGTAAATGTAAACAACATTTACACAAGTAATTCTGGAGAAAATTTCGTCTAAGTAAACATGCATTTAAACCATAAACTATTTGATATATATAACTTGTTGAGAAATAACAAAAGGGTAATACAAACTTGTCGGCTCTTCGACATATTATTTTACAGAGCTTCGGCTCTTTAAGAGAATCAAACACACAGAAGCTTGAGATTCAACTCTATTCTTTCTTCACTCTCTGCTCAGAATTCTCTCTCTTTGTCTGATTTACAATGTTCTTATTTTATTTATAGGCAAACTAAAAATTGCTTCTCCATGAATATACAATCTTGATATTAATGGATGTAATAACTATCTACATAAAACTTAAGTTCAAGAAATTAATTCGACCGATTTACATTGCAGAATCGTGAACACTTCACTCTTATCAGACTGTCCGACAAGATTTGAACTGATACGGACTCTGACAGAGTCGGCTAAGATCTGGTACGGCTCTGCGAGTAATTAATATTTCCAACACCCCCCCCCCCTTTTAATTATGAGCAGATGGGGATTTTTAAAAAATAAAATTTTACAAAATGTTTCAAAGCTTAGACTTTCTTTGTGCATGACAGAGTTCACTGTGCAGAACTTGTCATTCCAAGATAACTACGCAGATACTGGAATGTATCTTTTGCCAATGGTTTTGTAAAATTGTCTGCAAGTTGATCTTTAGACCTACAAAATTCGAAGCAAATTTCTTCGTTGTTCACCAACTCTCTTATGAAATGAAACCTTGTGTCAATGTGCTTGGTTCTGTTGTGAAACACATGGTTCTTTGACAGTGCTATGGCTGAATTTTTGTCGCAGAAAATTGTTGTTGGTTCTTGCTAGTTCTGTGACAAATCTTTTAACGCTCTCCGCATACAGACAACCTGACTTGCAACACTTGTAGCTGCAACATATTATGCTTCTGCTGAAGACAGAGTTACTATGGGTTGTTTCTTTGAATCCCATGAAACAACACCTGTACCAAAATGAAATGTGTACCCAGATGTGCTCTTCATGTCTTCTATTTTGCCTCCATTGTCACTGTCAATGTAGCCAGTGAGTTTAAAATTTTCTGAGGTTGAATACATAATGCCAAGGTCTTTTATGCCACTTACATACCTCAGAATTATTTTACTTGCTTGGCAATGAGACTCTTTTGGTGAATCCATGAATCTTGAGATCAGACTTACTCCATACATGATGTCTGGTCTTGTCACTGTTAAATACATAAGGCTGCCAACCAGCCTTTTAAACAGCGTAGGATCTACAGTCGGTCCATCACGATCCTTGCTTAATTTTAAACCTGTTATTATTGGTGTTGGGGTTGTCTTGCAATTAGACATATTAAATATTTTTAAAACCTCACTTGCATATTTAGACTGTGATATAAATATACCACTTTTATACTACTAAACTTCAATGCCCAGGAAAAACTTCATAATCCCCAAATCAATCATTTCAAATTCACTTTCCATGACTGCTTTAAAATCTTCTATGCCAAAGTCACCAGTAAATATTAAATCATCTACATACAGGCAGACAATTAACATCTTACCTTGCTCATCAACTTTGGTATACAAAGTTGGTTTACCTTCACTTCTGTGAAATCCATTTTCAGTGAGATAAGAATCAATCTAACTGTACCAAGCTCTAGGAGCTTGCTTCAAACCATAGAGTGCCTTTTTCATCCTGTACACTTTATGCTCTTGATCTGGAACTGCATATCCTTGTGGTTGTTCCACATATACTTCCTCTTCTAGATAGCCATTCAATAATGCTGACATAACATCCATTTGATAAACATGCCATTTGTTTTGTGCAGCAATGGCCAAGACTGTTCTGATTGTATCCATGCGTGTGACAGGTGCAAATGTTTCATTGAATTCTATGCCAGGCTATTATGTGAGCCCTCTTGCTACCATTATTGCTTTGTGCTTCTACACATTCCCATCGGCATCTTGCTTTGTCTTGCAAATCCATTTGATGTTGATTGCATCTTTATCTTTTGGTACATCAACCAACTCCCATGTTTGATTCTTCTCAATGCATTCTATTTCTACATCCATGGCTTGTGCCCATACTTCTTCTTCAACAACTTCTTCAAATGTTAGTGGATCATATATAGGAGAAATTAATGCAAAGAGAGAAAATGAATTTGGTGTACCAGCTTCATATATTTCACACAGACTTCTTGTCTTCATTGGTTATGTCGATGTCAACCTCGATGAAATGCTTGATGGAGTCTGTTGTCCTCTTGGGGTGCTTGTCGGTGTAGCTTGAGCTACAACTTGTGTTGATGTTCCTTGTGTTGAACCATGTCACAGTGTCATGGGAGTCGATGGTGCTGCAACCAGTTGACTTACATGTGGTGTTTGAACCACTTCCTCCATCATGTCATCATGGTCGATATTCGACACAATCTTGACATTTATGTCGACATTTCCATCCCATGATTCATTCTCGACAAATTGAACATCTCAACTGATTATCACTTTCCTTGTGAGATGATCATACAACTTGTATGTTTTTGTGTCTTCGGAATAGCCAACAAAAATACATTTATGTCCCTTCTTGTCTAATTTCTTTCTTAGCTCATCTAGAACATGAGCATATGCAACACAACCAAAAAAATTTAAATGAAAAACATTGTGATTCATACATGTCCATGCTTCTTGAGGAACTTTGTTCTTCACACTCTTTGTCGGACATCGGTTCATGATATATACAGCAGTTGTGACTGCTTCAACCCAATATTCATTTGGAAAATGCTTGGCTGCCATCATGTTGCGCGTCATCTCCATAATGGTTATGTTCTTTCTTTTTCGGCAACACCATTCTGTTGAGGTGTATATCGTGCAGTGAATTGCTTTTGTATGCCATGGGTCTTGCAAAAAATTAGAAATTCATTCGAACCATATTCACCTCCTCTTTCGGTCCTTAAGATTTTGATATGGTGCCCACTCTGGTTCTCCACGAGTGTCTTGAACTACTGAAAATAATTAAATGCATCAGATTTATTTTTCATAAAATATACCCATGTTTTTCTTGAGTAGTCATCAATAAAAGTAAGAAAATAATTGCAGCCACTAGTGGATGATGTCTACATTGGACCACAAATATTAGAGTGCACAATTTCAAGTGGTGTGCGTGCTCTATATGACTTTTAGACTAAAAAAGTCTCTCTATGTTGCTTGTCAAAACTGCAGCCTTCACAAACCCTTTCTGGTATGTCGATCAATGGAAATCCTTTCACCATATTCTTTGTGTGCAGTAGCTTCCGCCCACCAAAATTCAGATGTCCAAATCTGAAATGACACAACCAAGATTCATCCTAAACTTTTGTTTGAAATGCAGCCTGAAAATTAGTGCTGTCATTTTCTTTATTGTCGAAGTGCACGACTGCTTCTTTACTTTCTGCCTTGAACGCAGCTACTGTATTTTTCTTTCCTTTCATGTCTGGAATTATCCTCAATGGAAACAAGCAATTGCTTGTCATTGGCACTTTTGCTATCAGTTGGTTGCTTGGACACTTGTCTTTAATCACATAGTGATTATCTTCTATGTAGACTCTGTAGCCTTTTTGTATCAGTTGTCCAATGCTCAACAAGTTATGTTTCAGACCTTAGACATGATAGACATCAGGAATAAAATTACTCTCCCCCTGTTTGGTTAGAATACCAACAATATCTTTTCCCAAACAATGACTTGGACAATATATCCAAGTGTAACATCAGTTTGAATAGAATTGTCTAGACTAGAAAACAAATGTAAATTACCAATCATATGATTGTTGCAGCCTAAATCTAAGTACCATATGTCATGTGGACTTTCTTAGACAACATTGCATTCAATTGGAGATGCATATGCCATTAACATTGCACTTGACAGAGTGCTGGTGTTGGTCGACTGATTTGGGCTTTGCCTTCCTTAGTCATATTTTTTCTTCCTGCATTCATATGCATAATGACCAAATTTATTGCAATAATGACATTGAATTTTTTGTTTATCAAACCTCTGACCACTTTGGATGACTTGGATTATGATTCTCTCCTCTACTAGAGACATTTGCAGGACTTTTGTTGTGTCCTCCTCTGGACGAACTTCTTACTCTGCCTCTGGAGTTGTTTCTCCCCCCTGCCTCTACCATGACTTATGGATGACTGTGTTGCAAATGCATCTTCCAATGATGTATTTGATCTATTGACTATGTGTTCATGATTGATGAGTGAAGCTTGCAACTCATCAATGGTAAACACTGACATGTTTGTGTGTTCTTCCAAGGTCACAACCAAGGATTCAAATATTGGGGGAAGACTTCTAAGAACATTTTCAACCACCCTTTGGTCTGTTATAGTTTCTCTATGAGATTTCAGTTGCTGTATCAAACCAACAACTCTGGTATAAAATGAGTCTACAGACTCTGATTCTTTCATGGACAGAGATTCAAAATATCTTCTAAGAATCTGCAACTTGGAGGTCTTTACCTTGTCTAAGCCTTGATATGCGGTCTCCAATGTCTCCCATGCCTGCTTAGCGTTAATTCCTGTTGATACTCTTGGGAGTATGCTTTCATGCATGGCTTGATGTATGTAGAACAAAGCTTTTCCATCTTTCTTCCTCTGTTCCCTCAAGGCATCTTTCTCAGCTTGTGTGAGATTGTTATATGTCATCTAATCTGTTGGTTCTTTATAACCATTCTGGACAATTTCCCAAACATGTTGACCACTGAACAAAGCCTTCATTGTTAGAGACCAATATTCATAATTCTTTCCTGTAAAAATTGGAGTTTGCAAACTCGACATGTTTGAACCAGAAGTGGAATCCATTTTTTTTCCTTATAGAAATTATTTTTTCCCGTTTTTTAAGACAAGATTTCTTTCCTAAACCCACTCTGATACCAGTTAGTGAAAAACAAGCCGACTAAACTTTATTTACCACTCAGTTATAAAAATTTCACCTCGACCTCCTTTTTCTTTTTACTTGTCTAACTTCGACTAGACAAGTCTACCAATATGGTCATACTTTTCGACCCGACTCTTTTACCTCGACAAGTTCTTACTTGTCGGTTTTACCGACTCACTTCACTTCGACATGTTTACTTCGACAAGTTTACTTCGACAAATTAACTTCGACCGGTTTACTTCGACAGGTGTAACTCGACAGTTTTACTTCGACTCACTTGCTCGACTAGTTTGACTGTAGTCGAAATTTACAAAGGATATTTATTAGGCTTAAATGCTTAAGAAATTACAAATGTTTTTCACCCACCAATAATATGAAGTAAAAACCAACACAATCAACAATTCGATAGAATTATAAAAACATATATCCAAACATTAAGGAAGACTTGATTCGACCACTCTGTCTTAAAACCTGGAACTTTTACTGGGTGAAATGTTTATGGTTTCTTTGATGTTTCACTCTGTAAATGTAAACAACATTTACACAAGTAATTCTGGAGAAAATGTCGGCTAAGTAAACATGCATTTCAACCATAAAATATTTGATATATATAACTTGTCGAGAAATAACAAAAGGGTGATACAAACTTGTCGACTCTTCGACAGAATCAAACACACAGAAGCTTGAGCTTCAACTCTATTCTTTCTTCACTCTCTGCTCAAAATTCTCTCTCTGAGTTCTCTCTCTCTCTGATTTACAATCTTCTTCTTCTATTTATAGGAAAACTAAAAATTGCTTCTATGTGAATCTACAGTCTTGACATTAATGCATGTAATAACTATTTACCTAAAACTTAAGTTCAGGAAATTAATTCAAATGATTTACATTGCAAAATCATGAACACTTCACTCTTGTCAGACTGTCCGACAAGATCTGAACTGATACGGACTCTGATAGAGTTAGGTGAGATAGGGTATGACTCTGCGAGTAATTAATATTTCCAACACTATGTAATACATTTGTGAAGCAAGCTAGCCATAAATACTACTGCGACCTCCAGACTAATCAGAAATCATGCGAATACTGTTAAGATTGTTGAAATGTGAATGACCTCGTGAAGAGGTCATTCACATTTCAACAATCTTCATGTGCAAAGAAGACCATAAGTCTAAGGGGAGACCAAGAGTCACCCGGGAGTCCAAGAGACCTCTTGGAATCTGAAACCAAAGGGTTATCTCATGTAATATAATGTACATTTGTGAATGAGAAAAAATGTGCTTTCATTCCTATCCTTCTCTTGTATGTGTGTGGTTATTATTCGTATTTATTTGGCTTGTGCTCGACCAATATTATATTTTCCCATTAAGGGCATGTTATATAGAGATTAAAAGCAGAGCTATTTGGTTGAAAAAAGGTGATGATGTTACCAAATATTTTCAAAAAAATTCTAAGCACACGTAGAATGTAAATCCTCTTTGGCAACTGGAGGATGGAAATGGAGTTCAAGTGACAGGATTCAAAAACCTTTCATATGTGGTGTAAATAATTTCAGTAGGTTGTTCCAAGAAGATGAAAGAGCCTATGTTGCTCAAACTATGAGGGTTTTACCTTTTTTCCTTCTTGTGTTAATGAGGAGCAAACTGATGACCTTTTGGAGGAGGTAACTCTAGAGGAGATAAAGGAGGATGTCCATTCTCTATAGAAGGACAAAAGCCTTGGTCTTAACGGATGGCCAGTCAAAATTTTCACAGTTTTTATGAATTTTTTTTATCTTGATCTTCTTTAAGTAATTGAAGAATCTAGGGTGAGTGGTAGAGTACTAGCATCTTTCAACTCCACTTTTATCACCCTTATTCCAAAATCAGAAAAAGCAAGCAATCTGGAGGACTATAGATTTATTTCCTCGTGTATTTGTATTTACAAGTTGGTTGCAAAAGTTTTAGCCAGAAGGATCGGGGGGATATTGTCCAACTCCATCTCTCAAGAACAATTTGCCTTCTCTGTTAGCAAAGAAATCATGATGTTGTTGGTACCGCACAAGAGGTTTTACACCTTGCAAAGGTAAAGAATTTTCCAGCCTTGATAATGAAGTTTGATTTGTCTAAGGCATATGACAGGATCCATTGGTTATATATATGATTAGTACTGCTACAAGTTGGATTTCACCTGCAGGTAGTGAATTGGATAATTTCTTGTGTACAAATAATCTCCTTTGTTGTATTGGTAAATAGGTATGCATCTTCTTTCTTTAGGCTAGGTAGGGCCTTCAACAAGATTTTCCACTGGCCCCCCTTCTATTTATATTAGTGGTGGAAGGGATGAATATAATTCTTCTCCATGCTAAGCAAAGTTGATCTTTTGGTGGTATTCTCATTAGAGGTCCTGTAAGTGTTACTCGTTTATTTTTTGTTGATGACATTATGATGTTCTCCAATGGGTTTCATTGAGAAGTTTCCCATCTACAATGTTATCTAGAACTATTTGCAAAGGCCTCAAGTATGCATTATATTGAAAGGAAATCCTTTGTCTCTTTTTAAAATTTGGATCAAGATGTCATTGTTTGGGTCCATTCATAGTTCACCTTCCCTTTGGTGTATATCCATAATGGCCTCAAGTATTTAAATTTTGTATTAAATCCTAATGCATATCATAGAAGGGATTGGTCTCGGTTAATTGGAAAGATTGAGAAAATACTTCTTCTCTGGTGTAACAAATGGCTAAGTAGAGGGGGGCGCATGATTTTGGTGAAATCAATACTGGTAGCAATTCCAATGTGTTGGGTCTCCCTGGCCTATGTTACAATTGGCATTCTGGATCAAATCAAGAATATGTGTTATAATTTTCTTTTGGGGGCAAGTTAAGAGGGTGTTTCCTTCCAATGTGCTTCTTGGAACAAATTTGGTTGGACAAAGGATATGCGAGGATGGGGTTTAAAGAATCCTTATTTTTTTACCAAGGCTCTTGTTGCAAAAGGGGTATGGAGAAATTTGAATATGGGTGTTAGGGGTCTACAACAAATACATAGACCCCTTAACAGTTTAGGAATGGTTGAGAAGAAGAGAGAACTATTTTAGAAATATTTCTTCCAGGTGGAAAATTTTGTTATTGGATTTTGAAGTCATTTGAGATTGGTTGGAATGGAGTATAGGCAATAAAAGGAAAGTAAGATTGGGTTGGGACCCATGGATTGGTTGTGGTAGGGCCCATAGACTCCCTATAACTCGGGTAGAATATTTGAGGGATCAAGGTTTTATCTCTGTGGAGTATATCAAAGACCATGTTAACTCTACAATTATGAGATAAGAATGGCTTAAAGCTGAATATTTGGGTATAAAGCATGATGATGATAGATTTCATGGAGCAGGTACATCAAAGTCCTCAAAGATAGCCAGGTAAGAATTGTAGAGCATGATGATGTCCTTTTATGGGATAGAAATACCACAAGTGGATCTTACTCCCCCAACTTGGGCTATCTAGTTATTTGGGAAAAGGAAGACCTTCCTGAGCATCGATGGTGTTTTTCTAAAATCTAGAAGTACAAGTGTCCCCTAAAGAATACGATTTTCTCATGGTTGGCTCTTACCAATAAGGTTATTGTCTGGGACTTACTGCTTCAAAAAATTTGGTGTGGCCTTGGAATATGCCCTCTCTGTAAAGTAAGTGGTGAGAACATTGAACAGTTATTTATTTTATGCTCATATTTAATAAAGATGTGGGATTATGCTTCTACAAGATGTGGCATTCAATTTATTTGGGAAGGTCCTACCCTTGAAGACCTAGTTAAACAATGCAACAAACAAGATCATTTGGCACTACCTATTATCTTCATTTGGTGTGTGTTGGATCTCCAGAAACAAAGCCACATTTGAAGATATTATCATCTCCCCCTTACTCTATTCTTCGAAGGGAATAAGAATCCTTATCCATTTTCAACGGGAAGGAAAGATTTAGAAAGAAAGGAGGATCTGGTGGAAACTATAATATATCTGACTCTTGGTTATATTTTGATGGAGCCTCACAGGGAACTCCTACTCTAGGTAGGGAAGATGGTATCCTCTTCATATCATATCACCATTGGATCAAGTTTGCTATAGGTCTACGAAATAACACAAACAATAGAGCAGAGTTGACGGCCTTAAAGTTGTACTCGATCTTGGAAAATCTTAAAGGAGTACAAAATATGTAGGTTTTCAGGGATTCAAAATTATTCATATAATGGATGAGTTTGAGGAGACCTTCAAGGAACATTATGTTAGTGCCTTTATATGATGAAATCACCACACTAATGGGCCTCTTGTAGGTAATAAAGTTTGAACATATATAGAGAGAATAAATCACATAGTTGATCAATTATAAAATAAATGGGGCTACAGGTGGGTGAGGACATTTGGCACAGATGGGAGGCAATAAATGACATTGAGATAAGTTATGATCGATGACCCTGCCTAGGGTAACATAGTTTAGCAGATTTATTTTTTTCTTCCCTAGTCTACAACCTCTTTGATGAAGGTGTATTCATGACCTCATAGGATGTTTTTGAGAGACAAACTTGCACATAGAGTTTTGGCCTTAATTATCTTTTTTTATTTTGTTGTATGAAAAATAATGATGGACATGACTTGTCTTATCTATGCTTATGGCTATAATTGTCTAGAAGATTTGTTGATCTATGTACAATGTGGTTTATTGTTAATTCAAATAGATTGCAATTTTTTTTAGTTAAAAAAAACTTCAATGCCAAAATAAAAATAAGCAAAAATTATAAATGTAATGGATGCACTTATGTATAAATTAACAAAGAGAGAGAGCAAATACATAAACACATAATATATAAACACGTTAACAACAAACTCCCTATATGCTATCACATTAAAGCATCCCAAAAAGCAAGACATGAATTATTATCCCTTGCAAACTATTACATAAAATGTTAAGGCATCCACACTCCACATTTGCAAATTTCCGAGTGTGCTCCAGCTTTGCATACTTTATTTCTAAACACATAATTATTCCATTTGATTTGGATGCTCCTACATGGGCTATATGTATGAGAGACATGGAAATTTATGATACTTAGAGTTTTTGTGCATAAGTTATCCCTTATTTCAACCATGATTATAGACAAATGCCTTATGTAATGATCTATAATACGAATTGCCATACCCTGGCTGCGGGTGCCAACATGACCATCAATGCTTTGTGTCCAGGTGATGAGGCACACAACTATGCCTCATCGTCACCTGTCTGATGTCATCACTCTGTCCGCCTGGAGGAGCCCGACCTCCTCCTCATGGTTGTGTTCCTTAACTCCTCAGTTGCACGTGGTACCCCTACAAAAGAGGGAGAGTACAACGACGTCATTTCTAAGCTGACCAACCTTAATGCACATAAATTTGAGTGATGTCGCACTAAATTCCCAAGGCACACGGCATTTCGTCACCTGGACTCTTTCTCCCCTGTAGTTCTTCTGGCGAAGCTCTCTACGACTTTTTTGATTTTTTATCCTTTGGTTATTGTCTGTGCCATGTCATGACGAAAGAGAGAAATGACATGCCACGAACGAGCTGGGAGAGGATCTCATACTCGGTGCCCCACTCCTTTCAATGTGCAGGCCAACACAGATGGTTATGACCTTGAAATTCTGGACTCCCTTTGCCTCATGATCAATGAATGGGAAGATGAGCTTACTGGCTCCCTCTATGACAGCAGGTCGGATCACAGAACGCAGAATAAAATATTGGGTTGTTAAGAATATTTTGGTTTGTCTTCTTCTCCCCTCCTCCATCCATCCACTCCCCGACGCCGCCCCTTCTTCACCTCCAACTCCCGCAGTTCCTCCTGCTCCACCGGCCTTTTCTGTGTCCACCTCTGCGTCCATTCCCTTGGTTGAACTCCCTGTGGTTCCCATGGACTTTGAACCCTCTTCTCTTCCTCTGTGGTGCCAAATGAAGACCACCTCAGATGACAAAAGAAACATCACTCCGACCGCCTTCAAGAAAATTGATCCCCTCCTGGTTAAAGGTCTGCCATCTAGCAAGGAAGGAGCCTCAAGCAGTATCAAAGATTCCAGCAAAGAAGATTCCTTCAGCAGTGAAGCCGAAGACAAGGATGATCCAGGAAAGCAAAGAAGCATGGGATTTGGGACTCCCATCACTAAGGAGCCGTACTCCAAACCTTAGCCAGGTTTCTTGCCTCTATTTGTTTATTTTCTATGTCTCAGGAACTTTGGTTATCTCAGGTCAAAAAATTTAGACTATTTAAGATGTTAAAGCTCATCTATTTTGGATATGTTTTCCCTAACTGAGGTAGGATTTTGTAGTCAATTATGGTCAGACTTTATGCTCAACACCATTTTTTGTACTACTATTATTTTTCTTCAATAGAATAGTTTTTGAATTCACAAAAAAAATACGAACTGCCATAATTACCTAAACAAATTTTGATTTTCCATTGTTGTTGTTTAACTCATTACAAAGGATTGCAATACTACTCATCACATTTTAGATTATAATTTTTTCATTGTTTAGCAATTGGTTACTAACCAATTAGCCTAGGTTTGATCTCAATTGATTCCATCTCTATAATATTGGTTGTGAGGATTGGTCCACAACAACATAAATATCTAAATAATCCATGATTGTTATGCCAATGAGGACGTCCATAATGATAGTGCCTCCTAGTAATATATGGTTGATTGCATACAACATTGATATGCTTCCTTTCTCAACATTCCCCTCCTTCCTTTGTGTGGCACGCTTATCAGGTGTCTGTGCTTGTGTGTTTTAACAATAAAGTCCAATACACTATGGATGGTGCCTTGAAATGCTTCTACAATTATAAAATCCCCTATCCATATCTCTTTGTTATTCCCGATTGGTTGCAATGATGGTTTACACAATATAAAGTTCCCAACACACTGCGATCCTTATGTGTAAGTTCTAGTGTGCATTCCCCATCCCGATTTTCAAGTTATTATTCACATTGTTTAATGTCCCATCCCAATGAACACCATTGCTGCAACTGTGTTGATTTCTCATAAACCAATGAAATTGGAAACACTAGGAGAATGTACCATAATAACAAAGGCAAAAAATTAAAAACTTTCACAACATGAAATTTGCAGACACATAAATTTTAGCAAACTGCCTAGGCAAAACCCATAAGGGGAAAACCTATTTCTATAAGAGAGTAATTTTTATTTCTTCAATAAAATAATGCAACAACAGAATACAACTTATCTCAACCAAGCAAATCAATTTTCATCCTCGATTTCAATGCCAAATAGTCTCGAAATTTGTGCAAATTCTTCTCAAATTTCGTGCTGAAAGTACTATACAAATAGACAGTAAATTACAGTTAATTCCTCCTTGAACTGCATGTTGTGTTATATATATAAAAACTAAATATCAAGATTAACTATTAATATTAATATATATATTAATATTTATAATTAATAATAAAAATTAATTAGTAGTAAACTATTCTAAAATTATGCATCATTTCATGGATGGTATCCAAAGTGCCTTTACGATATATGTGTGTGTGTGTGTGTGACACTCATTTCGTCATTTTTTATCATCATTCATCTTCAATATTTATTTCTTCTTCCAAAACTTTATCGCTTTCGTATGGTGATTTGTCGTCATTTTTTTACTTTCTGATCTAGTCTTCTAGGTTTTGATTGTGAACTTTTAAACAAGAGATTTATTTATCCTTATTAAATAACATTTTCTTGTTATCTCTTTTGGTTAGTTCCAGTTGTAGATTTTGATCTTTTAAGCGACAATTTTCATTGTCTCTTATTGATTTTAACAAATCATGCGTCTTAACCTCAACTTGTAGACGTTTATTGGTCACCTTACATTGCTCCAACTCTTGCAATGTTGCTTGTAACTGCGACTTAATTACTGAATATGTGTTTATCATAGTTATGATTACAACTTCGCTTCAATTTGTCTTCTTTTATTCTATAATAAGTAGGTACAAAGTGTAATAATCCCTGATCTGGTTCTTGGAGAAAATTCGACTTTATCCTTTTTGGTATTTTCTCTGTTCTTTATTTTTCCAAAATAATAATTATAATAATATTTATTAATCCCTTTTGATTTTTTTCCCATTTTTTATTTCCCAATATTTATTAAATTTAATAGCTATATGTATAATAATAATAATAATAATAATATGCTATTATAATTAATAACAATATTTTAAAGATATGAGATTGCATAATTTTATAATAATAAACATTATTATTATAAAAATTCAATATTAGTAATATGAATATTATTGTATAATATTTAATTTATTAAATTACGTGTTGTTTGTTGTTGGAAAAGAAACCATGTGCGGTTTATATATTTTATTTTCTCTTTACTTCTTTTTGTTCTTTGTTTTTACATTTTTTTTAACTCTCTCTTTCTTTTGAGTAAGGTCAAAGACCTAATTCAAGGAAGCCTTGACAATTTTGGCCATAAGCCAAGACTAGATTGGCTCTTATACCAAATGAAGTGTAAAAACTTCTTAACTCTTGTAATAAATATAGAATGCCCACAAGTAGTTGGTAGCCCACATTCTGATAAGTAATAATAAATAGATTGAATGATAGATAATGCACATTACAATGAATGGCCCGCTTAATTATATCTTGAGCACATTTATTGAGGAGTCGCATCTCCTCGTAATTTATAAACAATATCTATTTAGTGATTATTGTAAATTATTAGATATTTATTATTTTATGTTTGCAACATTGCCTTCCCCTTAAGGGAGGCTTTATCCTCAAAGTTTTGTTTAGTGAAGGACTTATTCATTATTTTTGTTCGTAACATCTTCTCATGTCTCTCTGAACCTATAACTCCGACACTTGATGAAACATGGCGATATAATTTTCGAATCCCTGAACTGACATGTCGCACTTCCTTGGAAGTTATCCATCCGAGATTTGCCTTCATCAGAGCTGTTTGTTGGTTTCCTTTTTGGATAAATCTTCCTGTTTTCTGTTTAGGTTGTAGATTTTGTGTATTTTTTGCATGTGAAATCATAACTTCCCTGTTTATGTTCATTTTGACCCTGACATTGGTCAAAATTATTTTTATAGTTGGGGTGTCGGTAAGGAGTTTTTATTGTTCATTGTTTTGCTAGATTAACTTCTTTTTGAATTGTGATGAGGACTGAATTCGTTTTTGTTTCTTCTTTATCAGCTGGAATTTGTTTTTCGGTGAGTCTAGATGCTTCCTTCTGGATTTGTGCACTCTAAAACTTCTCTATCCTTTCGTCTTGTGACTTTTTGTCCTCTTTTAACTTCTTGACTTGTTCCTCTAGTTCGTGATTAAAATTTCTTAGGTGTTGGTTTTCTTCCTCTTTATCCAGCAGTTTTCCTTTGGTATCTTCGTTTGATTGCTCTGTCTTCTTAGTACTTTTTAACTACCCGATTTTTCTAATTAATGTCTTGTTATGGCTTCTTAACTGATATATTTCTTCAGTGTTATTTGATAATGTGTTTTTGACAGTTGTAATCTCCAATTTGTGCATCTTTTTAGTGTCATTCTCTTTTTGATGGAGTTCACTAATCTGTTGCTGAAGTTGACCTATCTCTGCTTCTTGTATTTCTAATGTTCTGCGAACTTGCACCAATTCAGTATCTTTATCCATGATGAGCTTATTTAGACGTTTTATTTATTCTTCTTTTTATTTTCTGATTCTATGACTTGTTTATAAAACTACGAACCTTGTGTTTTTTTTTTTTTTTACCTATTCTATTTCCCTTCTTGGTCAAACACCACAATTTTAGGGTAACCCTAAGATAATGGTTAAAATCCAAATTTACACAAAGTGTAAATAATGGCCAAGGGTCGGATCGCTCTATACCAAATGAGCCGAACAATGGTTCGCTCACACACAATATTACCAAAATACTTGGAATATTAAATAAATTGTGAATACGAATATAATTTGAATATTGAATAGATAATTCGAATATGGCCACAAGCCAGAATAAGATTGGCTCTAATACCAAATGAAGTGTAAAAACTTCTTAACTCTCGTAATAAACGACAAAGCATCATGAACAATAAGACAATGATATATATATTAAATATCTCTATATATTAATAATTAATAATTAATAAATTGGGGAGGCAGGGGGCGGGGTAATATTTTCCCCGGATGGAAACCAGGTATTATCCTTCTCTTGGGGATTGGGAATTGAATCAAATAATATGGTAGAAGTACTTGCTCTTTGGCAGGGTCTGAAGTTGGCCAAAAATCAAGGATTAAAGGACATTATAGTGATCGGGGATTCTCGACTCGTCATCCAAACCCTAAATGCGAGCAATCTTCTTGAAGACGTTAAGATTCGGTAGATGGTCAAAAGAATCTATAGTCTCATATTATCTTTTCAAAATCTCGATGCCTTTCATGTTCTAAGGAAAAACAATGTTCGAGCAGACTTAGCTGCCAATGCGACCTCCTCACTGGCCCGAGGGATCCTCGATCTCAATGGAAGCATCTTCTGGAGACCCATCCCTTAAGCGATGGGCACCCATACGACCTACCTTGATGAACCACCTGGGGCTGAAGAGTGGAGCTGACGACTGTCTTTCTGTTCTGTGGCACGTGGTGGAACAAGGAGGACACGTGAAGGCTCGTGGAGGTTTGAATGGATTTCGTGGGAATTTAAGACCGTCACGCTTGGATTAATGCTGCTCCAAGGGAGGCTACGCCATTCTGTACTCCCCTCTCCCTGCACTGATTTCATTCACTATCGCCATTCAAGCCATGAGATTGTCTTGTACTACCGCATCAGTTCGCATGATGCTGAGGCTCGATCCTGGAACTATTAAAGGTGGTAGATGGCTATTAATTTCTTACCGCTGGTTAATTTGTGAAGCTCGTGCTCCTACTGGTTCTAGGCGTCGGCTGTTGATTATTGTCTCCATGGAATCCTCCCCCGAATCCTCTGCGTCCTCCCCGGACAGGAATCTAGATGAGGAATTGCGGACACTTAAGAAGAAGTTGAAAAAAATGGAACAACTGGTCCACTGCATGGATACCGAAGGTGGTCGTAGGCTGGTGAATGTAGATCACGACTTAATTCATTTGCGAAAAGAGTTTGAACTTGGGATTTCGAAGACTGAGCAAGTTTTTATCAGGTTCCTGGTAGAGCTGGAACTCAAGGTGGATAGGCTAGAGTTGAAGGTAATGAGGCTGGAAATGTAAGGAAGTTCCAGTTCATCTGCTCATCCTGAAGGATTCGTCGGCAGCCACCCGTAGTCTTTGTTCGTCGTCCATTTTTGGAACCCTATATTCCCTACCCGCTTATATTTTACTGTTTTTGTTTATATATGTCTCTGTTAGTAATAATGTTATGGGGTAAACGTAAAACTATCTGTTTGTCGGTCTCACTTGGGCTGAATTTGCCACTTTCTCAAGGGTGCCATTGTACTAAGACTTTATGTTGTTGCTGAAACTACGAAAGTACTGAATTTTGTGGCTCTTTTAGTGGTTAAACCACTGTTACTTAATATAATCGTTTCTGTGTTAAAATAATAATTAGTAATTAACAATTAATAAATGTTATTAGTAAACTATAATAAAATGACTCATCTTTCATGGATATATATATATAACACTCATTTTGTAATCTTTCATTATCATTCATCTTCAATATTTCTTTTTTATTTTCAATATGGAGTTATTTTCCATTGGTTGATTATTCAATTGAGTAGTCATTGAGAATATTTGGATACAAATATTACTTTGGTATCAAAGCTAGCCCTTCCTCGGGTTTTTCCTGATCTTCATCTTGTGGCCAAAATCGTCAAGGTTTCCTTGATTTTAGGTCTTTGACCTCACAGTGGCTTTAAGCCATCCATATTAAGAGTTTCTCTGGTAAAAAATGGTTTTTGACAAAAAATTGGCCTTGGCCATTCTAATTTCATTAAAGAAGTATTAATTCCACTCCAAATATGAAGCATAGGCCAAGAGGGAAAAAAGGAAGAATAAAAAAATAAAAAGAATTATTGACAAAAGAAAAAAAAGGGGGCGGGGGGAAGTTAAAGAATATAATTCATTATACCACACATGGTTTTATGAAATAACCCNACGATATATATATATATATATATATAGCACTCATTTTGTAATCTTTCATCTTCAATGTTTATTTTATATTTTCAATATGGAGTAATTTTCTATTGGTTGATTATTATATTAAATTGAGTAATCATTGAGAATATCCAGATATTACATGCTGCTAGCATGGTATGAAAAATATCGGTATGCGTGCTTTATATCTCAGCAAAACACCCTTGAATTTTGCGTACACTATGCCTCAAAATTCATGCTAGCTACAGTAAAATCATACGAAACAGTATGAAATGTACATAATTGTACAGGCTGTACGGACGGTAAAAAAAATCAACTCCTCGAAAATCATGCCAATAGCCTTGGAATTCGTGTTGCTATACTTTCACCTCAATTTTCGTGTTGTTGTATAATTTTTCAATACATGGGAATGCATTCCACAGTCTCTCTCTCTGCTGCTCCTTCTCCTCTTCTCAAGGACTCAACTTGCTCTCTCATAGTTGCTCTCTAACTCTCTTGGTGAGTGAAAATGAGGAATGGGTGCCTTTTTTATTGTTTTCCCTTGCTTTTTCATTTAACCTTCCTAAGGTAGCTGAAAGGACACTGGATCAAGGGCCCACATTTAATCTACTATATTCTCAGGAATGGATGAGAAAATTCACTTTTCTCTCCATTAAATATTTTCTCTCTCAACTACACTCAAATTTATTTAAAATGTCCCTTTATTCTCTAAAGTGCATTAATTACTCATATCAAGTAATTAATACAAGGGTCATGTAACTTGTCCCCTTTTAGTGACTAAGGCACACAACCATTGGGGGAACACTTCCCTAGGTACAAAATTCAATGCTCCCTCTTACCTAAGAAGTTATTCTCCCTCACTCCCAACCTATCCCTGAAGAAGATAAACTGCTTCTCCACCAAAGCTAGTGATTTTCTCATGTGCTTCTCACACAATGTAAGAATGCCCACCCTTTCTGAACTCCTCTCTAGAAAGATCAAATTTAATCTCCCTTCATGTTAGGAATCATCACATGAAGGACATCATGAGTTGCAACACTCACCACTTTCCCTTCCCGTGGTAATTCCTTCTAGCTTGTCCTCCACCAAAATCACACTCCAGTCTCACACTGTCTGTTGTAGAAGCTCCCTCTGTCTTTGGAAGATGTCCCTCTACATAACCTGTACTTTGCACTGGTGCCACATGTCAAGAAGTCTTATCTCGCTCATCCATTAGTGACAAGTCATACTAGCTAACTCTCCCGCCAATGCTGGAAGAAGTAGCCTCTCGTGTACTCCCTTGAATCAAAGGCTGGACACCTAATACCACTTCAATCTTTGAAGCATCTCGCTCTCCCATCTGATGTAAGGAATGACTACTCAGTGCCACATCAATCCTTGGAGGTTCACACTCTCCATTTGTCTTAGACTTTGATCCTGTCATCCACCTAGATCCTCTAGATGCAGAATGACAACACACTACATCCTCACCACCTCTCCAATGACCAATCAACATTGGAATAACTAGATCCATTCCCATTGGGTAGATAAATATGTGCTCACTCTTGAACACCACTACATACCATGCACCCTCCAAGGCTGGAATGGAGAGTTTTCTATCTCTTAGCCCTAAAACAAAGAGCACTCTTGATACCTCCAAAAGCTCTCCAAACTCTAGTTGGAACTGTACTCATCCCATCTATTCGAATGCATAAACTGTGCCCTCATCATCTTGTATGAGTTGCTTTGGAATAGTCTCTAAAGTGAGGAATGCATCTCGCATCCAAGTCATTTGTTCATAAGACACACTCTCAACTACCCACTTCCTTGCATCCACAGGTTTACTACTGTCGCAACTCAAAACACTTGTGGCAAGAGAGAATTCTTTTTGGAACTTTGTAGCGTAACTCTTTATCTCAACTGTAACTGCAACCTCTTCCTTCTTCTCCTACTTGCCCCTCTTCTTACTAGGACGTTGGCCAACACAATGGACAAATGCATCGTGTGCATAACACTTGACTATGCTCAAGTCCTTCTTCTGCTCACCTCTTTGCTGCTTATCCCCTCCCTTAGGGCCCTTCTTGGACTTCTTGCATGTAGATGACAAGGCAACATTCTCCTCTTCCTCCCTATTGTTTGATGAGCTACCTTGCCCATAGTTTCTCTGGGTCTCTTCCTACAAAAAATTGTCCCAAAGATGGTCCTAAGAAGGCATGTTCTCTCTCGCAACAATGGCCTCCACGAAAATAGTCCATGGCTTTGTCACACCATTTTCAGTTGCCCGCACTAGCTCACTGCCATCAACCTTCTTCCTAACCGCTGCAATCTCGTCTCGCACCTGAGTGATCTTGGCAAGGTAAGAAGCCACATTTTCAAATGTAGGCATCCTTATGCTCTTCAACTTCTATTGCAATACCATCTTTCGATTCTCATTCAAACTTTGGTACAAATTGGTCAAGGCATCCCACATTTTAAATGCACGGTCTTTACTTGTAAATTGTCATGTGTTGGATTACATTGTTCTTTACAACATCAAGGATAATTATTCTCACCTTGATGTCCTTCTTGTTGAAGGATGCCAACGCTACTGCATCAGTAGAAGCAGGTACTTTCATTGGTTTTGCTTGAGTGTTATTTACTATGTCATCCCACAACTTGTTCTCCTCTAGTAGAAGTACAATCCTAGCTTTCCACAGAATGAAGTTGGCTGCCCCATCCAACCTGTCTTCCAACCTTAAGCCTGTGGCCATCTCATTTAAAATGTAAGTCCAAATCTGCTCATTGAAAAAAAAAAGTCTCCCTTTGAAGTCTGAAAATCACAGTCAATAATTTTGCCCCCTTAGCTTTGATACCATGTAAGTTTTAGTGTGCATTCCCCACCTCGGTTTTCAAGTTATTACTCACATTGTTTATTGTCCCAACCCAATGAATATCACTGCTGCAGCTGTGTTGATTTCTCATAAACAAATGAAACTTGAAACACTAAGAAAATGCACAAATAATAAAGGCAAAAAATTAAAAACTTTCACACCATGAAATTTGCAGACACATAAAATTTGGTAAACTGCCCAGACAAAACCCATAAGGGAAAAACCTGTTTATGAGAGAGAGTAACTTTTATTTATTCAGTAAAATAATGCAACAACAGAATAAAACTTGTCTCAACCAAGCAGGCCAATTTTCAGCCTTGATTCCAATGCTAAACAATCTCGAAATCTGTGCAAATTCTTCTTTAACTGCATGTTGAAAGTACTGTACGGACATACTGTAAATTATAGTCAATTCCTCCTTGAACTGCGTGCTGTTAATATAATCATAAATCTCGGTATGTGTGCTTGTCATCTCAACAAAAACACCCTTGATTTTCGTGCCCACCCTGCCTCAATTTTTTTGCCAGCTACAGTAAAATCGTACGGAAAATATAGATTGTCGTAACTGTATAGACGATACAGACTATCAAAATTCAACTCCTCGAAAATTGTGACTGAATCCTTGGAATTCATACTACTGCATGTTCATCTCGATTTTCTTGCCACTCTACAATTTTTCACTACATGGGAATGCGTGCCACAATCTCTCTCTCTCTCTGCTGCTCCTCCTCTTCTCAAGTACTCGACTTGAGCTCTCTCAAAGTTGCTCTCCAACTCTCTTGGTGAGTGAAAAATGAGGAATGGGTCACTTTTTTATTGTTTTCCCTTGTCTTTTCATTTCACCTTCCTCTGGTAGCTGGAATGACACTAGATTAAAGACCCACATTTAATCTAGTGTATTCTAATCAATGGATGAGAAAAATCACTTTTCTCTCCATTAGTATTTTTTCTCTCAACTACACTTAAATTGATTTAAAATGTCACTTTATTATTTAAAGTGCATTAATTACTCGTATGAAGTAATTAATATAAAAATCATGTAACTTGTCCCATTTTAATGACTAAGACACAAAGTCACTAGAAAAACACTTCATGAGATACACAAATTTAATATCATGCCAATAAAGATGTACATACTATAGCAACCCTTTTACAAACAATTGATTGATTATGAGGTTGATTTGCTTGCTTATTTCACATTGCCCACTCTCCTATATGTGAATTACCTTTTTGTGTGTGAAAACAATAAAATTAAATAAATTATAAACAAAGTCTTGAAAATTCTTTATGACTATAAAATTGTTTGCACAGATGATTATGAAAGCAACGATTGTTTACACACTTTCACAAATGATTATAAAAGCAATGATTTATAATAGTGTAAAGGGATGAATACACTATAATCCTTTTTTATACCAATGAATAATAATAATGATCCTCATTAATAATTGATTATACTTGAAATTAATATGTATTTGGTCTAAGTTCCCTTCCACCTACTTATAATATATAATAGTAATCTATATATACTGATTTCCACCTACTTATAACATATAATAGTATTCTATATATACTGATATTCATCATTAAAAAAAGAAAAGTCAGCATACCGTGAAGGGTGTTTAACATCCATTTCCATTAACGACTGGTATTTGAATACCGGTTTTACACAAGAGCGGTTTTGCAGGCCTCGGTTTTCCCATTTCAACCTCTCGTCGCACTCTCCTCCCACTTCCCACACGATTCCGGCACCCTGCAACTCCATCTCACGCCGGGAAAATTCGTTCTCGCTGCCGGAAACAATGCAGGAGCTCTTCCGATTGCAGTATACACAATAAATCTATATCGCAGGGCATCATCGAGCTAAGATACATACATATAATATATATGCACTAAGCCGCCCGTAATATGGAGGCGAATTTCGGCGAGGGCGGCGTGGAGGAGTCGCCCTCCTCGGCCATAGCCAGATGGAAGAGCAGCATTTGGAGAGGTTTTCAGTATTATCTGGATAAATCCACCCCGCACGTAGTGGGCAGATGGTTAGCGTTTGTCGTGCTGGCGGCCATTTATGTTGTGAGGGTTTATTCCATTGTGGGGTTTTACATAGTCTCTTACGGACTAGGGATTTATATATTGAATTTATTGATAGGGTTTCTGTCCCCGCAAGCCGATCCGGAGATGGAGGGTCAATCGCTGCCCACCAAGCGGTCAGACGAATTCAAGCCGTTCATTCGCCGCCTGCCCGAGTTTAAATTCTGGTTTTTTTCGATACCTTTGCTATTATTTTAGAGTTTCGTGTTTGTTTTACAAAGCAAATAACCAATATAAGGATTCGCGGTTCAAATTCGTGCAGCTGTTTCCGTATGAATTTTTTTGTTTTTATTTTTGCCAAAATAATTAATCGTTGAAGTCGGGGGATTTTATCTATTTAGGGTTTTAACGGTGGATCTCTGCCACTTATATGTAAATGATGATTTCATTCAGCAGGGCAGATTTTCAACAACATAACACTGATAAATGAGTGGCTTAGTTAGAATTTTGGCAACCTGGTCCAATACACAAAGGCAGTTAAATGAATATAAGATTTGCTGTTGCTTTGCATTAACGTGTCCATTTGAACATACCTTTTACACAATAATTCTGTAGTTCCTTGAACATTCTTCAAATTTACTGCACCATACAGGTTGCGGGCTATATTTATATATAAATTACATTAACTCTTTTAGAGAATCAAATTGACACATAAGTATGCAAAATTTAAAATATCAGGCGATCCATTACTAAAAGCGCTATTACAACTGTAAAGAATAGGATTCATACATGAAACAGGCTGCCGCTTACAATAATTTTCCACTGATTCAGTACCCATCCCACTACCTTCTTCGCTAGTTTGTCCAGTCCATCAGAGATATCGGAAGTACATGAACATGAAGAGCAACAGCATTGAGTTAAGATTATTCATAACTATTTCTGCGGGTTATGTACTCTTAAGCTAGTATACTATTACTAACGCTAAACCATGTAAATGCACATGTTTCTATGTCATGCCTTGTATGCTCACTTTGGCTTGTGGTTGTTATCCATCTGATGTATACAGGTTGAACTACACCACGCCATGCATTGAACAACAATCGTGAAAGAGTATTTCATAAAACTCACAGCGTATTGCAGATCAAAATCTGATAGTGGATGACGCGTAAAAACAAATTATCCATGAAGACACTTGCACATAATCCAAAAATCCAATGAGATATAGCAAAGACCAACTATGGAGAAATCCTGTTGTTGATATGCTATCAGGAAGGAATAATCAAGAAAATTACAATGACATCTGACAAATCCCAGCTATAGAAAAAAAGATTGGGATATGTTGCACGAAGGAACAATCAAGAGAAATTATGATGTCTGGACACTTGATGAGGCAAAGAGGAATGTGTTTTCAAGGCCCTGCAATGAAACAAAAAGGGTTCACCTTTGTTGAAGTTGATATGAGCAATCTCACAACAACAAGGGCCCAATTATAAGCCATGATGAATATACAGAAATTAGTTGGGGTAGTAGGAATAACCAATTACTCGCAACATGGTTGAATAGAGTTTCTTCCACAAAAAGAGAAAATGTATAAACGACTGGGAATTGTTGTGTGATCCAAGGCGAAGTGCAAGCAGCATGATCTTGGAATATTCTGTTAGCAATATTTGTTACAGTCTGTGTTGAATCTGACCCCATCCACTGTGAATGATAACCTTCTGGTCTCAAGCTAAATCTTGAGGAGCAAACTGGACTTCTAATGCCACTTGATAAGGATCCAACAGGTCTTTATCGATGATGAGCTAAGAGACAATAACGCTCAAGGAAAAACTAAAGACGATCACAAAGAAATCACTTTATTAATGACCTTAGAGAGGTCCAGTGTTATAACAAAATCAAATTGTGTCTTCCATACGAGACTCAAGTGTCCTTTTATACAAATATGGGGCCATCCAGAAATATTAAAATAATCACAAAATCTTAACTACTCTAATCAAGACCAACTTCAAGTGATCTTGAGTTCTTGAAGGAATACTAACTACACAACCATTAGTTGTCACCACAAATATCCAAGGTCGCATACATCGTAGGCCTTCCCATCAAAGGAGGACTACATGATGTGTTTCATGTCTTGTGTCAAAAAAGGTTTGGGATCTACCCTAGGCTTGCACACTGACTTGATGATGAAGGCATTTTACAAAAACACATTAAGAAGCTTCGCTCCATATTTGCTATTAAGTATTCGATTAAATGGAAGTGACTTCCATGTGATGAATCCGCATGGGAGTCACTTCCCCACTGACCCATGCTTTAAGGGCGAAGCATTTTAGAGGGAAAACATTTGATGAACACTAATAGTAAGCGATTAATAGTCTTCCGTGGTGGGAGACTAAGACAATTGAAGCTGTTGGTGATGCTAGTATTGCAAATGACTCAAGGTAGACTAGAGGACAAAAGCAACATGGCCATGTTGCTTTGATGGGCATCTATGCCAGAGGCATGTTGTCTTGACACATGTGCAAATACACATGGTTCAACTTGAACAACAGAATGCTATGGCTAAAGAGTACAATTCCTTGATGAAAAATACAATTTGGGAATTGGGTCCATGACCACAAGGAAAGAATGTCGTTAAATGTTGATGGGTCTACATGACTAAATTCACATTAGGCTCATTTAGTAGCAAAAAGGTTTTCTCAACAAGGAGGTATTGAATTCACAATTTCACATAGACCTTTGCTCTAGTTGCAAAAATGAATTATGTTCGACATTTTTTTTTACTTGTTGCTCATTTTAGATGGGAACAATGTTACAAATATCTTCGAATTCTCTTGATATTTTTGATTTCTCTCAAATTCTTTCTGTTGCCAACTTGTTCGATATTTTTTCATAACTTTTTAGGTCTAAGTTTATTTTTGTCGATATTTTTCGATAATTCCTGATATTTTTGATAAATCTCTTTCTAGACCCTCGATGATATATTCCTCGACTCGATATTTGCAACATTGGATGGGAGGTACATCAAATGGATTTAGAGAATGCTTTATTATATGGTGATCTCGTTGGGGAGATTTTATTGAGCAACCCCCCCCGTTGTGGCAGAGATGGGTTGGAAGATCCATTAGATGGATGTGAAGACCACTTTTCTCAACGATCTTCTGTAGGAGGTGGTATATTTAGAGCAGCCAGAGGGCTTTGAGATATATGAGAGAGATTCTCATGTTTGCAGGTTGAAAAAACCTCTTATATGGTTTGAAGCAAGCCCCTCGGGCTTGGTACTCGAGGATTGGTTCTTATTTGCTTTCGACTGGGTTTCGAAAGAGTGAGGCGGATCCCAACCTTTACTACATTGTGGTTGGAGGTGTTTCACTCATTCTTCTGCTATATGTTAATGACTTGTTCATTACAGGAGGGGAGCACCTGATTGAGGCATGCAAGAAAGATCTTGCTTCGGAGTTTGAGATGACCGACCTTGAGTTGATGCACTTCTATTTAGGCATGGAGGTGTGGAAGGAGGATGGACATGTTATTGTGGGGCAAGGAAAATATGCTGTAGATGTTTTGAGGAGATTTTCGATGGAGGACCACAAACCCATGTCCACACCCATGATCACCAATTGGAAGATTCTTCCGAGGGAGAGTTGGTGGATCCTACTTTGTTTCGTTAGCTTATTGGTTCGTTGATATATTTGGTCAACACCAGATCAGATATGAGTTTTGTGGTGAACACTCTCAGTCATTTCATGGTGGAGCCCAGGAGAGTGCACTAGACAGCTGCAAAACATATATTTTGAGATACCTTGCTGGGACTGTAGACTATGGTCTGGACTACAAGAGGTTAGGTGGAGTGGACTTGGTTGGCTTCACAGATTCAGATTGGATAGGCAGTTCTTCGAACTGGAAGAGCACTTTCGGTTGTTGTTTTAGGTTGGGCTTGACAATTGTGTCGTGGTCCAGTCGGAAGCAAAAGTCTGTTGCTTTGAGTTCTGTAGACGCCGAGTACATGACAGCTAGTCAGGCTAGTTGCGAAGCATTGTGGCTTCGCAAGTTCATGGTAGACTTATTTGGTCAGGAGCTGAAACCTACTATCATTCACTGTGACAATTAGGGTTGCATCAGGCTCTCTGAGAATCCAGTGTTTCATGATAGGTCAAAGCATATTGAGATTAGATACCACTTCATCAGAGATTATGTCTAGAGAGGAGTTGCAGAGTTACAATACATTTCTACAGATGAGCAGGTGGCAGATATTCTCATGAAGTCTTTGGGAAGAGGAAAGCACATACATTTTAGAGACAAGACGGGAGTGGTGAAAAACATCTTCCTCGATAAGAGGGAGTGTTGAATTTTTACCAAGGAAGTGTTTGTTCACTCATGCTTTGGGGTGGACAAGGACACTTTAATATGTGGTCCTTAGCCTAATTAAAAATGTGAGAATGACTTTATTATAAAGTGACCTTTTTAATGTGAGTTTGAGTTTATATTTCAAAAGTGACTTTATGAGTCTTAAATGTGGGTGTACATTAAATTCTCATTTTAATAATTAAAACTGATTTTAATGAGGAAATTAGATGGGCACTAGATCTCATTTAGTTGGCTTTTAATCTAAGACATTGATCTTAAAGTGGAAGTTACTCAAACAAAAAGGGCTTGGGAAAGGCAAATGGGATTCATTACTCACATTCCAAAGAGAGTTTTTGGAGAGAAGAGAGAGCAAGAGAGATTGAGAGAGAGAAGAAGAAACCCTTGAGAAAATTTGAGAAGATTGAGTGACAAGTTGAAGATCAAATCAAAGGGCACGTTTCCCAAGGCAAAAAATCCGTACAACAGGTACATAAATCGAGGAGAGGACCGTACTGTACCTATCTATACACCAGCATGAATTTTGATGCAACATGCACGATTTTCGAGGTGAAAGTACAACATTTAATGCTATCCGTACAACATGAGTTTTGAGGAGATGGGCACATTTTCGAGGCAAAAAACTGCATCGTACAACAAAAAATTCGAGGCAGATGTACTGTCGGGCCGTACAACCACACTTGTGAGGCCGTACAACACGAAAATCGAGGCAACAGTACAACAGTTTGTCAGTGGAATATTGGCACAAATTTCGAGAAGGAGATAAGTACTGTTGTGGTTAAATTTGTATTTTGCCTGAAGAGATAAAAATTCTCTCATGTAGGTTTTCCCTTCGGGGTTTTTCCTAGGTCAATTTGACAAAAAACTGAGCATTTAATTTTCATGTGTGTGGCTGAATTTAAATTTCTAAGTAAGAGTTTAGGGATGCTATAAATTTTCAGAGTTCAAAAGGAAGAAAATAAATCTCATGTGTTTCATGTTTTTCAGTTAAAATTTTAATTTTTTTCAATGTACATGCATGATGGGGTTTGGGCATTAAACCATATGCAACATTGAAATTGAAACCGGGTTGGGGTTCTTAAAATTTTCATAATGCATAAAACTATATTGAAAACAAAGCTAGATCCATAATAGTACTACTGCAATAATTTAAAACATAATTTTCATCTCTTTCAACTTTAACACTCCAATGGTCACTGTGTTAAAGTTGGTCCTTGAAATGCGATTTATCAATTGCAATATACAGAACATAAACAATAACAATAGTACCATACAAAACAAACTAATGAACAATAGTAACAATGTTGGTTTAGATCTCCCTTATACTCGGACACTTTTGGAATCAAACCTTGTCATTGTAAGGACAAGTCACCAAAGGAACAGATGACATACCTTGAGAGAGAGAGAGAAAGGTTAGAGTGTCGTAGGTGAGTTTAGGCATGTACAGTAGCAAACAAGATATCTCAGTCACCAAGTGTGAAGATCCCAGTAGGATAGCAACAATGATATTTAGCCCAAAACACAGACATACAACCTCAAAAGATCATAGCCCCCTCTAGTATAATTAACACCATCACTGACCTGTCATTTAGGGCTTAGCACAACCACAACTCAGTCCAGGAAGGGTTGCAAACAAGTCACGACCAACAAGGGAGGGTCAAGCCAGTCACGACCTAGCGAGGAGAGGTCATCACAGTCCACGTCAAGGCCGAGGGAGGTCAAAACCATCACTGATCAGCTTGGTGAGGTTATCACAACCCATGGCCCAACTAGGAGAGGGCAAATACAGTCACGACCCAGCTAGGTTAGAGCATACACAACCACGACCTGCTAGAAGAGGGCAAGTCCAGTCACGACCCAACTAGGATAATGCATGCACACTCACGGCTTGCTAGGAGAGATCTCAAATTAGGTTTAGCAGCCCCACAGGAGTGACGCCCAAGCAAGCAACCCACAGAGATGAACACGACCATCAACAAAATGGTCACAGATTAGCCCAACATAGTTACGACCTGCGCTTAAGGGCAACAAACAACTCACGACCCGCCCTTAAGGGAAACAAACAACTCATGACCCAGTCAAAGGAGCAACATACAGTCACGATTCAGTCGACAAGTAGATAGAAGCAACAAGAACCCAAAATGTCCACTCAAAGTAGCAGTAACCCTAGGCGTCAAGCACAAACTAGCAAGGATCAAATATGAACTTCTCTCATGTCAAGATGCAAACATTAGAAATGGAGAAGTTAGCTTAATTTATAATCTTGACAAGCCTTCTAGAAGGGTCCACTTAGACATTCCTAGGTTTTAGGATAAAAACATAAAACAAAGTTAGGTTGACTTAGAATAGGGTACAAAAGGTCAAATGGTCATACAAGACAAAAACAATAAAAACAATAAGGTTAAGTTATCATAGCAAAGGTGGTCATGGTACCACAAATAGTAGGACGCTAGGACCAATAGGAAGATATAGGACCATAAGTCAACTAGAGGGGTCACAACAAGGTGGTAAGACAATCTCCCTTACCCACAAGACCAAGGTGTAACATCAAGGTGGGGAAACAACCCCTTTTTACCCATAGGACCAGCAAGACCAAGGACTCAAATTTTTTCTCTGTCAAGGTATATTGTCACGTGTGTTCCATATATTTTTATCATCACTGTATAAGGAAGATCTAATCTGGATGTTGTGATCCTCCGGACCTCCATACTGCTCCTAAGGGTCAAGTGCTAGTGACATCATCAAGGGGTTTCCAGTCCCTTGAGAAACAACCTAGCAACAATCGTTTAGGAGAAGAGGACATCACACATCATTATCTTGGTCAACTGACCAAGATCCACCTGGTTAATTGACCAGGTATGTACCTGTAGGAATTACTTGGTCCCAGACCAAGAATCTGCCTGGTCCCAGACCAGCAAGTCTTTGCCTCAACCTGCAGGATCTGCTTGCTCCCAAACTAGGATACTCTAGAGGCATATAGGGGCCCTAACCATATGTTAGGGACTTTGCCATGGCATCAACCTGCTTGGTCCCAAACCAAGAACCTTAGGAGATTACTGGGGGCCCTAGGGTACCTTCTAGGGACTTACTCTGTCTAGTACACTAACCATGGACCCTAGTTAACTGACTAGGGTACCATACTCCCTGGGAAATGGTCTCACAACTGCACTATCTTTAACCTCATCTTAGGTTTGGTCTGATAGTGTAAGAAGAAGGCTATTTCTTTATCGCCCTCGAAGGTTGAATATAGAGGTATAGCTAATGTTGGTATAGACACAATGTGGACTCACAAACTGATGGGTGAGCTCCAATTTCCTTTTGAGGAGTCATTTGTAGTGGTGTATTGTGACAATCAAAGTGTAGTACAAGTAGTTTACCAGCATAGATCCATCTTAAACCTGGAACTAAAAAGCACCGAGAGGGATCCAATTTCTTTAGGTGTAAGTTATTTTTATCTTAAATTTTTAGATGTTCATAAGAAATTACACCTCAAACTNTAACATGGATCTTTTAATTACTTTTCATTTAGTTTTATTATTGGGTTTTTATTATTTGATAAATTAGGTGACATGTTTTTCTCTATATTCTTTTTTATTTTAGCACACGTGTTGGTGTAGTGTTAGGTTAAACACACATTAATCTCATTAATGTTATTTGGATGACACTCCTTTATTCTAATCAATAAGCCATAATCAAATATATTAAAATTCTACTCTAAAGCCACACCAAAATATATCTAAATTTTATTATTATTATGGCGAATTATAAAGAAAGTTAGTTATTTTAAATTATTTTAAAAGTAATTAAAAATAAAATAAAATAAAAAGGCTAGAATCTTCGAAGAAGGTTGAATATCTTTTAAAAAAGACTTTAGCATTTCGAGTAATCATTAATGGTTAACATAATTAGAGAGAATAAAAAGACAAATGAACCTAAAAACGAACATTAAAAAATACAAATGATCATTTTCTAAAGAACAAATCTAGTAAATTAGCATAGATCCATTTTAAACCTGGATTTATCAAGCACTTAGAAGGATCTAATTTATGGATCTATGCTAGTTTATTTTTTTTAATTTTATTTAAGTCCATATGTAATTTATATTTCTCTTTTTTATATTTCCATATTTCATTTATTTATTTAAGTCCATAATGCTTTTTTTTTGTCGGCTAGCATAACGTGACTAACGTGACAGGATCTCCCCCATACTGGGCTGAGAGCACCCCGCTTCTCTCGGTGTAATAACCTTGTTGCTCATAGTGAAATGAATAATGTGGAGCTTCATGCTCCTTATTTGAGATACTACTTAGGGAAGAGTTGTGTCTCTGGTTTATTGTAGGATAGATGATCAAATTGTTGATTCTTTTTGAAGCCATTGAGCAAAGCTAAGTATGTGATACTTCAGGCTATACTGTTAGATTTTCATAAGATTATAGTAGTATATCTTAATTGCAATTAATTAATAGGATCACTAGAAAAAGAACAAAGCACAAAACAATAACACTAGTGTTTTTATCTTGGGTAATGATCTTTTGAGAACGAAGAGAAGAAGAGAGAGAGAGAAAATGTCTCTCGCAGATATAACCCCAGAAAACACTTTCCTAGACTGCTGGAGCGCACCTTTACTGTTGAGTTGAGTATCTATGAATGTGTGTAATAATGTGGAGGGCCGCCTCGTATTTATACTGATTTCTGGGGTTGACTTCTCTTGGGGGAGCAATAAAAATATATTTTATAATTTTATTTTTATTTCTTTCTTTTGCTTGCTTTTCACCCCAAGGTTTACAATGAATAATTACAACAGTATAATCTCTCGTAGGAGGTACAAGGAGTTACAATACAAGTGCAATAAGAATAGCTTTTGAAGTTGCACAAATTCCAACACTCCCTCTCAATGAGGAAGGTATTCTTCATATATGGTCATCATCAACATCATGAACATTTGGGTCTCTTCTGTACATCTCATCTGTCTCGATCATCTCTATACATATTGAAGGTCGTCAACATGTCATTGTAAGGTCTTTTATCATTTGTAGTTCCATCTGCTACCTGTTCGTCTCATCTGTAGACGGGATCCTCCCATACATGGCTTGAGAGCCTGGACGAGCAAATGTGCACGACCATCTACTACATGTTCGTCTCATTTGTCGATGGGGTACTCCCATACCTGGTTGAGAACCTGAACGAGTAGAAGTACCTGTGCAATCACACGACCATCTACTGCCTGTTCGACTCATCTGCCAATGGGATTTCTCCCATACCTGGTTGAGCACCTGGACAAGTAGAGGCACCTGTGTGAACCCGATCATCTACGACATGTCCGTCTCATCTGCCGATGGGATTTATCCCATACCTGGTTGAGAATGTGGACGAGTAGACATACCTGGGCAAAAGCATGATAAATGTCTGTTAGTCATCTCTCCCTCTCAACGAGGGATATGTTCTCCTCTACTCCAAGTCTTCCTCGAAAGTATTCAAACTCCACTCTGGGAAGAGGCTTAGTGAGAACATCTGCAGTCTCATCATCTGTTGGAATATACTGTAACTCGACCGCACCTTTTTGCACCATATCACGTATGAAGTGATATCGAATCTCTATGTGCTTCGACTTGTCGTGAAATACATGATTCACTGACATCTGCACACAACTTTGGTTATCACAGTGAATCATGGTTGGCTCTGGAATTTGGCCAAACAATCCTACAAGAAGTTTACGAAGCCAAACTGCTTCTCGGGCTGCTGTGCTAGCAGCCATATACTCGGCCTCTGTAGTACTGAGAGCTACTGAGTTCTGCTTCCTACTGCACCACGGAATTACTACAGAAGCCAAACTGAAACAACATCCTGAAGTACTCTTCCTATCTGCAGTGCATCCAGCCCAATCTGAGTCTGTAAACCCTTGCAATTTGAAGTCACATTCCGAGTCATATCGTAGACCATATCCCACAGTGCCACGTAAGGATCTGAGCACATGTTTTGCAGCAGCCCAGTGAATTTGCCTTGGCTCACACATGAACCGACTGGGGATATTCACAACAAAACAAATATTTGGTCTGATGTTCGTCATATACATCAAGGACCCAATCAACTTGGCGATACATAGTGGGATCCATCAAATTTGAATCAGAAGCAGAATCTCTCAGCTTCTTCAAATTTGCATCCATCGGAGTAGCTATGGACTTGCAGTCCAACATTCCGAATCTCTTCAGTATATCTATGGTGTATTTTCCTTGACCTAGGAAAATTTCCTTCTGCCTCTGCCATACTTCTAATCCCAAAATGTAATGCATCAATCCAAGAACCTTCATTTCGAACTCAGAGGCGAGTTTCTTCTTACACCATATGATAAGTTTCTCATTTCCAGTGAGAAATAGGTCATCGACATATAGTACCAAAATCAGTGGCTCATCATTCACAACCTTGTAGTAAAGGTTGGGGTCTGAATCACTTTTGGTGAATCCTAGACTCACCAGGAATCCGTCTATTCGTCCATACCAAGCACGGGGTGCTTGCTTGAGTCCATATAGAACCTTTTCCAGCTTGCATACATGAGACTCCTTCCCATGGACAACAAATCCTTCTGGCTGTTCAATATATACTTCTTCCTCAATAATATAATTGAGAAAAGTTGTCTTGACATCCATTTGATGCAACTTCCATCCCATAGTTGAAGCAATAGCTGTGATCGTTCTGATGGAAGTATATTGAGTCACAGGAGCAAATGTCTCATCATAATCGTCTCCCTCTTTTTGAGAGAACCCTCTGGCAACAAATCTAGCCTTGTATTTTTCAATGCTTCCATCCGCTCCATGTTTGATCTTGTATAACCATATGGAAGTCACCATTGACTTCTCCTCAGGTCTAGGCACAATCTCTTACACATCATTCTTCATGATGGATTGGTATTCTTCCACCATGGCATCCTCCCATACTTGGTGTTTGGATGCTTCTTCATAAGTGGTGGGTTCTGAGTCAATGATGTGACTCATTAATGCCACATAACTCGAGAACCTCTGAGGTCTTTTATTTTCTCGGAAAGTACCATGTGTGGCTTCATGCCCCTTAGCATCTTGTAAGGTCTTTTCCGGCTTACTGCCATATCTTTGGGAATATCAACTGTCGCGATGGGATCGATGGGTTCATCTTTCTTTGCTAACTCATTCTGAACTAGAGGGGGAGATGATCTCATCTCCATTTCCTCGGGAGATGATCTCATCTCCATTTCCTCATCATCGATCTCCATGTCTGATCCTCTTCCTTTTCTGACAACCATCTCTTCCTCAAAGGTCACATCCCTGCTAACTTCAATCTCTCTGGATCCTAGGATATAAATTCTGTAGGCCTTTGAAGATTCATTGTATCCCACTAAAGTTTTCTTCTTGCCTGAAGGGTCTAACTTTGTCTTTTTCTCCCTGGGCACATGTATGTAGATTGGACAACCAAAGATTCAGAGGTGACTCACTTCAGGTTTTACTCCTGTGAAAGCTTCTTCCGGAGTCATGTTATTCACTATCCTATGTGGGCATCTGTTCTATACATATACAACTGTTTTGGATGCTTCTGCCCATAAGAACATAGGTAGACTCTGGTCATGTATCATGGCTTTGGTTGCCTCCACAATTGTTCTGTCTTTCTTTCAGCAACCTCGTTTTGCTGGGGGTTGCAGGGAACTGTGAGCTCCCTCTTAATTCCTGCTTCCTTGCAGAAACCATTGAATTTTGTAGAGGTGTATTCTCCACCATTATCTGATCTTAGGATCTTGATCCTTTTCCCTGACAAATTTTCGACTTGTGCTTTGAATTCTTTGAAATTACTGAGTACTTCTTCGGATTCCTTGGTCTTGAGAAAGTATATCCAAGTCTTCCGTGAGTACTCATTGATGAATGTTACATAGTAATGATATCCTCCAAATGAATCAACTGTCATTGGGCTGCACAGGTCAAAGTGCACTAGATCCAAGATTTCTTTGGATCTGATCTCACTATCTGGGAAGGATTTCTTGGCATTCTTTCCAAGTGCACATCCTCTACATGTTCCATCATGGTCTACTTGTAGCACTGGTATACCTGTAACTATATTTTTCTCTCCCGGGAGAGCTCTGTAATTTAAATGAGCTAGTCTTCTATGCCATAGTTCACCCATACTTGTAGAGTCATGGACTAGGGCTTGGGCTGGTAGAGTGTTCAATCGATACAAGCTCTCCTCTCTCATACCAATTACTTTGGCTGTATCCATGCTTGAGTTCTTCTGCCAAGCAAGTACTTTTCCATTTGAAAATACTACTTTATATCCTTTGTCTTCTAAGGCTGAGATGGAAACAAGATTTATTTTCATACCAGGAACACAGAGCACATCACTTAAGTGTAGAGTATCATTAGACTCTAGCTAAAGGGAGGTAGCCCCAGATCCCTTCACAGTGTAGTTAGCATCATCTCCAAGTACAACAAGGAGATGAGAATCTTTCTCAACTACTTCTGAGAGATTTTCTTTATATCCTGTCATGTGTCTAGATGCACCACTACCTATGAGCCAAGTATCACTAGTGGTGGGAACAATACCTGATAGAGCTGATATGAAGAAGAATTTTGTATGATCTTCATTCTTCTATTTCTTGTGATGACATTCTTCTTCTACATCAGCAGTTGAAGCTTCATGCTTCCTTTTGTGAGAACTTAGACAGCTACTGGCATAATGACCGTATTTCTTGCACCTGTAGCATTGGATTTGAGATAGATCCTTCTTTTGTTTCTTCTGATTCGGGGGAGGACTTGATCTTTTATCTTGGTGCTTGTGATTGAAGGACTTCCTTCCCCTTCCCTTGCCTTTCTTGGCATGAGATACGAATGCTTGATTTTCCTCAGGTTGAGCGCCATTAAGTCTTTGGCGTGCTGCTATTCTCGTCTCTTCTTGAGTGCATTCTGTCCATAACTTATCAAATTTGTGCAGCTTGGTTCGACCACTTATAGTTTGAATGAAAGACTTCCAGGATGGTGGGAGACCATTTAAGGTGGTCATAACGAGATCCTTTTCTTCAAGGTTGTCTCCACTGGACTTTAGCTTGTCCCGGAGCTTGGTGATCCTCATGAAATATGAGGCAATATTTTCGGACTTCATCATCTTCATATTCGACAGTTTATTCTTCAATGTGAGAGTCACATTGATGCTACTGTGTTCAAATAGCTTCGTTAAGGCTTTGAACACCTTCCTCGCTGTTGTCTTTTCTAAGATTTGAGGTACCAAGTGGTCTCTAATTGAGTCTACCAAAATCCTTCTTGCTTTGGCAGTGTTTTTCCTCCAATGAGGTTTGTCTTCTTCGGCTTCTGGTTCTGGGACCTTTGCATTTACAAACTGTAATAGGTCGTTTTCTTCTAGTAGAAGAAGAACCCTAGACTTCCAGGGGATGAAGTTGGCAGCCCCTTCCAGAGGATCTTCAACATTCATACTGATCATCTTGACTGCAAATCTGGATCTGAAACCCTAGTAGAGACTAGGTCAAAACTAAAGGTTGGAGTTTTGGAAAACTGACTCCACAGGTGAATGCTCCCTAGAGAGGCGAGTTAAGAAAAGGTAGAGTCGAGTCAAAACTGTGGAGGAAGTAGGTAGAAAATTGAAACCCTAATTTCTGCTGTGGCTGCAAAATTAGGTAAAAAATAGAAAGTTCTTAGAATTGAGTTTTGCCTTCACCAAAAGATGCGCCCTCCTTATAACGAAATTCCCAAAGCTCTTTTCTTACCAAAAAGTTGAGTAAAGGCTTTGAAAAATGAAACCCTAGTTTTGATAGGGTTCCAACAATGTTTCGATAATGACTTCTTCTAGCACTGCTTTGATACCATTTTAGATTTTCACAAGATTATAGCAGTATATCTTAATTGTAATTAATTTATAGGATCACTAGAAAAAGAACAAAGCACAAAACAATAACACCAGTATTTTAATCCCGGGAAACCCAATCAGGAAAAACCCAGCAAACCTTTGTATAGAGATAATTATCTTCTGATAACAAAGAGAAGAAGAGAGAGAGAAAATGTCCCTCGCAGATATAACCCTAAAAAACACTCTCCTAGACTGTTGGAGTGCACCTTTTATGCTGAGTTGAGTAGCTGTGAATGTGTGTAATAATGAGGAGGGGCGCCTCCTATTAATACTGATTTTCCACTAGGGAAATCACTGGGGCCGACTTCTCTTGGGGGAGCAATAAAAATATAATTTATAATTTTATTTTTTATTTCTTTCTTTTGCTTGCTTTTCACCCCAAGATTTACAATGAATAATTACAACAGTATAATCTCTCGTAGGAGGTACAAGGAGGTACAATACAAGTACAAAAAGAATAGCTTCTGAAGTTGCACAAATTCCAACATATACTTGGGTGTTAAGGAACTACAACTACAGGGGTGGGGGTGTCCAAAGATAAATCGTTATCTTGAATCCCTTCAGAGTTATGATGATGGGGGGTGTTAGAACAAAAGGATATTCACAACTCTGGAGTTTTTGGAGCCTAGTTGGTGTCATTCTGGAGACAATCGAAGGCCTATTGGTAGGTTGATTGAGTGGTCGATTGGGGTGCTAGTCAAAGCATGAAATCAGGAACACGGTTCTGCCTACGGTGAGCAAAGTGGACCAAGTCTTCCTAATTTTAGGGGAGTTAGTTTTTGTGTATATCGAATGATCCTATGGATCAACTTATCAAGTAGGTAATTCATTATACATTCATTTCATATGTTGAGCAACGCTCACTTGTGTTTCATTGTTATAATGGGGTCTATTACACCATAAATTCTTTGCAATGCACCCTACTAGATGTGCCAAAGTGGGGGGCCTTTTTGCCAATTGTAAAAGGCCAAGTTGGGGCTTCTATATGTAAAAGTGTTGGCCTAGAAGGGCTCAAGACCCTTGGTCAAGGTCATGGCTAGTACTCTTGCTCCTCGCTCCAAGATGTGTTGGTCTTGTGGCATAGCTGAGTACCCCTTGATGGGTGGTAAACCTTCATCATGTTGGGCATTTATGTCTTGGGTGGGTATTGGTGGACCTTGTGGTGAATTTTTTAGGACACATGGCTCAAGGGCTCCTAGCCACACTTATGGTTTTATGCCTTATAGAGGTGTTTGCACTTGTAAGGGCTGTCAGACCCGCTTTAGCACACCTCATTCATACTTTCTTGGACGTTATTATATTGTATCACTCATCCCTCTTGGTCATCTTGTTAAAAAAGAGCAAGTTGTCCACTTTGAAGGTAAGCTTTTGGAGGCCGTACCAACCTAAGGATGGCGTTGAGGGCAAAAGGTACATGTTGGGGTTAGTGGGGCATGGTGTCTTCCTTCCAAACTCAACTCTTCATCATGTTGAAGCATATCTTTAATTTTTTTCATTATTTTATGTTTTTATGAGGTTTAGTCTTCGGAATGTAGGTGATAAACTCTAAAAAATCATTTTAAAGACAAATTAGGTAGGTTAGCCTAGTGAAGGGATAAAGTGAGCCTTTTCTCTTATAAATAAGGCATCTCCGCTCCATTTGTAACCAAGATCGTGGGATCAAATATGACTGAATTTTTGTTTTTACTTATGTATATGAGCAATTAAGTGGTGTGCACCTCTCTTCTCGGTTGTTCTAACGTTTCTAAGGAGCAAATCTCGATGTTTTGAGGTTTCTTTACAATCTTTCAAGGCTATTCTAAGGTGAAATGATTCTTGAGGCTTTTTCTCTTCTCCTTTCTCTGTCGATTATGGTTAGATCTTGAACCTCTTGTCTTGCACTGTCGAAGGCATCCAAGGTAGGAGCAATTTAGGGTTTTATGCATAATAGTCTAATTTTGTTGGGTGAGACATTCCTCTTTAATGATCTCTCTTGTTTGGACCTCAACATCTCGTTTGTCCTAATTATGTCAACTGCTAACATAAATTAGGGTTTCTTAGCCTTGCCCTAATTCATTCAAATATTGAATTGTTGATTCTTGTGAGAAACGCTAGCCTTGATTCCTCATTGCCTTGTGGATTCAGACCTAGGTCCATTCCCCTCATCTTCACCATTTCAATTTTACAAAATTCCTTGTACTAAATTGGAAAAAATACAAAAAGTCAAATATATAGTAAAACCCTACAAATAAAAATATCTAAAAATATTGCGGTATTGGAAATTCTAATCCATTCAATTGATGCGTCCTCATTGGTTTCATGGTCAACCCTTCAGGGCATCTTCTTCTTGTGGCTGGTTTGAGAGATTAACGGTTATGTGCAAGTGCTATGTATTTTTTTCAGACCTGATTTGACAGGTACATCTATCAAAATTCATCTTTGGAGGGTCTCATAAGCTAGTAGCAAGGTCTATTGTCAACCCTACCTTCTTGTGCATTCATCTAGTGGTTCAGGTTGACCTTCTTGTGATTTCTGGGGGTTGGTTAGGGCATAAACCAAATCTGTTTAGTGCATAAAGAAGAAGAGTGAAATTAAGTGCAAATTGCTGAATAGATCAATAACTAGTGTAGAAATTTTTTTTAGATTGTGTTAGTTACTTGTTTGTGTCATTAACATGTAAAATGGCGTGTTTAACATGTCAATAACATATGGAAGTTTCAGATTTGAAATAAAAGTGAAAGCAAATTGTAGCAATGAAACAATTCAAGATCTAAAACATAATTCTGAAATAATTGCTTAAAGTTCATGGAATGATAGAGTATTAAACAACCCTTTAAGTAAACATAGTTTAGCCCATCTAAAAATCTGAAAAGTGAGTTACAAGTGAGCTGAACCTAGATCTGAATTAAAACTATTATCCCACAATATCCTATTAATATTTTTTTTAAGTAAGTACCCATGGAGGATTTGAACTTGTGACCTTCCATTTACAATTTATCATCTCAATTTCTCATTACCAATTGCTCTAACCTCGTGGGTCACAATATTCTTATTAATAACTAGCAAGTAAAATATCATAAAAAAATCTGCAATCAATATAATTAAAATGGTGAAGTGAAGTGCTGTACTTGAAGGGGATTAGTATGGTTGTTTTGTGCAGAAATTTATGTATATGATTTTCAGTTAAATTGCAGATTTAATACTTGTGAAGAAGAACATTAAAACATAAAACTTAGTGGCTGAAATTTGAAGAATTAAATACCTTGACTAGTGCTTATGCGATTCAAAATGAAGGGGCAATGGGGTCATGAGGAACAAGAGAGTTTCTTGGGGAATAAAGAGAAAGAGGGGGAAAGAAAAGTTCAATCCCTTGTCTTAGTCCTTATAGCCAAGTATGGCTTCTTGCTTCACCAAGTAGAGGGTCCAAAAGCTGAATTCTCCTTTGTAAACCTGCATGTAAAGGCAACAAATTCCACAACTAGGAGCAATATAACATGAGCTGAATATTATGCTACCTATTAAGTAAAATATACAAAATCTTTTGAAAGGGATTACCTCGATGTTCATGCAAATATTACAACTTGGTGATTAGATCCATACATTAGCATCATAACCTCACACTCCTACTTATTTCCACAAATTAATTCACAACTCTAGCATATAAGAAAATAGGCACAAATGAGATGAGCAATTTTATTTTCCACAAGTTCTTGCAAAGTTCAATTGACAAGTTCCAAAATAGCAACCCTAACCTCCAAAACCCTAAGTCAACCTCTTAAACAACGTGACAAGTCAACATAGTAGGGCATGCCACTAAAATATGAGTAAAATAATACATGTGTAATACAAATAACCTCTAAGAGTGAAGCGCTCAAGTGAATCTGGTCAAAACTATAATAACTGGTCCAAAATCTAACTAACAATGTCCAACAAACCTTCTCCATATCCTTGACAAGTCAAATGTAACAACTTGTCATCATTAATACAAAGGTACAATGGTCCAAGTAGTAAAAAAGGGACAAGTGCGTCCTCAAATGAAGGAATATCCAACAAACAGAGTCAAAGTGGCATGTGTGGCATGGAATGGTCCAAGAATGATGAAGGCACTCTCTAAAAGTGGTCCAAATGTGATAAATGCAGTCTCATGTGGTGGAGTGCCCCTCTAACCAACCCTTAAACTCTGTGCATTGGTCCAAATGAGAGAATAATGTTTGAAATGTCATCAAGAAGGTTATCAAAGCTCATGACAACTTATCCAAATGGTTCAAGAGGGTTGGCTCTCTCAAATAATGATGGTATACCTCATGAAGCCCCACATGTGCATGAAGAAGGGGGCGCACCACCTAGGAGAAGACATGTCTCTAGTGAAATCAACAAAGTGTTAGACATTATAAAATACGATTTAGGAAAACACTTAATTATTGGCAACATTAACATAAAAGACTATTATGTGCACTTTTCTTATAACTCATTTAATTAATTGTCCAAATAACCTAATAACTACCATGGTGCAAGCATAATTGATCCAAATTTCATATTACACCCCTTAGAGTAAGTAAACTTCCTAAGTATCTAAGTAAGGTGAGGGCAATTAATGAATGTAATGTAATGAAGGGGAAATTAAATGTAAAGTTAGTGAAAAGGGGTACACAAAGTAATTATTATGAGAGAATGTGTAGGTTCCAAGTTTTCCCCTTGGCTTTCGAGAGCTAGGGGTTAATAATTTT
Organism: Pseudotsuga menziesii; assembly: GCA_001517045.1. Taxonomy (NCBI): domain Eukaryota; kingdom Viridiplantae; phylum Streptophyta; class Pinopsida; order Pinales; family Pinaceae; genus Pseudotsuga; species Pseudotsuga menziesii. The sequence continues at coordinate 336,667 of LPNX010426393.1, read as the reverse complement.
CTTTCATATGTGTGCCTTGGGAGGGAATTATTTCTTTTTGACTTACCCTTTCCTTGCCCCATTTTTCACGATCCTTTATTTTTATTTTTTGTTTTTTGAACATTAGTACCTTTCTTTTGATTTAGCTTTGATAGGTTGGGACATAGGATCATGGGTCACATTCATCATTTAATTTCATTTCCCGTAGAGTACTTTGACTCGTTTGACTTAAATTTAGGCACCATACATCATAATAATATGTAGAAACCTTCGAACATGACATATAATTAGTTAATTGTGAAAGGGGGATATGATGGAAATGGGTGAAGTGGCTAGTGAAATGGCATGATATGAAAAATGGCTAGGTAAAATTTCGTTGTTGACATGAAAGAGGGTCACACTTGCTTAAATCCCTAGGGGCATGCTTAACCCAAGAGGTTATACACTCAATCTGATGAGGAAAAAAGAATTATAACCACAGCATGATGCTTCCTAAGCAATTGAAACAATATTTTAGGATGTGTGAGTCATTATATAATATAGAGTAATACCTTTGACCTCCTAATGATATGTCCATACATAGAGAGCATTTTACCACAAGTCAAGTAGAGAGGATATGTCATGACACTGATACCAATTAGATGTTCCCATATGTCTCTGTCAAGTGGCAAGATAGGTTGAGTAGGCTGGAACTATCTCTGAACTAGCTGACAGTGTTTCTGTTAAGTGTCTATGGGAAAACCATGGATCTCATTTGTGGAACTACTGGATGTGATGGAAGATCACATAGGAAATGATAATCTAGTCACCCCATACATGTCAAAGGGTAACAAGCATTATAGTCAAGATGATTTCAATTTCCTTCTTTCAGTCATTCTAAAAAACATTGAAAATTAATCTTTATTTTAAGTGCAAAAGATTCACATTGCTTAACACAAACACTTATGGTTAAGTGTTTTTCAGATTTTGCTTCAATTTAACTCCTTTGAGCTTATTACATTTATCATTTAAGTTGGGTTAAATTAATAAATTATAAACTGTTTTATGAATTTTTTTTATAGGTTTGTACCCATGGAGTTTTGAACCGGTGACCTTACGTAAGGAGTGCCTTAACAGTACACCCAATCACCGTCTATTCTACGCCCCATGGGCTCTGTTTAATGAGTTGTTAACTGTGCAATTTACATCATTTTCGACTCTCTTTTGCAGTTTTATATGTTGATTCAGATCTGATTTATTCTTACAATGTTTTATTGCATGATACATCATCAACACACTTAATCAATTGCCTACTATAGATCTGAAATATAATAATATGTTCAAGTAATTAAATCAAATAAACTGTTTTATGAGCTGTTAATTGTGCAATTTACATCATTTTTTGGCACTCTTTAGCAGTTTTATATGTTAATTCAGATTGATTTATTCATACAATGTTTTATTGCATGAATACATCTTCAACACACTTAATCAATTGCCTACTATTGATCTGAAATATAATAATAAGTTCAAGTAATTAATTCACACCTTATACTTTTCATTTCAAGCAATTAGTTACTTGCCTTTTTTCAAGACTTTTGCATTAACTTTATCAATCTAAGTTATCGGAATTTTATGTTATTAACCACATGATTACAGCTCCATCATATTGGTTAATTAACAATTTTATTTTGTTGTAAGTGATTTATGAATATGGTGTACTCTATTCTATTGGGAATCCCAAAAAATTGAACAAGGACTGTGGTTTCTCATGTTACATTCTTTTATGTCATTTTGTCCAATTCACTTGCAACCATTTTTATTTCTTTGAATCAACACATATGATGGTTTTACTATCTTTCGTATTGGTTTAAAGAAATTTATTTTCATTGCTGGTTATTTGCACTCTAACTCATTATATTACAACAGTTTCATCTAGATCACCAATGTTTAATGAGATGAACTTCAATGGATATGCTTAAACTCCTCATTGCTGATTTCTTAATCTAGTTTATTGTAATGACTTATTCTTTCCCTTGGCAAATTTACTCAATTTTTTTTTTACTTACATGCCATGGTTATACCCAGTGTTGCAAACATCGACGTGGCGAAAAAATCCGTAGGGTCCAGGAAACATCGTTTTGGGATATCTCGGCAATACATCGGCAATAAATCGATAAACTTAAAAAAATACAAAAATGTTCAATTTCACCTTTAGAAAAAATCGGCAATATCTCGGGAAAAAATCGCCCCGATTTTTTCGGTGATTTTTTAAGAAAAAATCGTCGAGCTGAAAAACTCGCGATTTCTCGGCCGATGTTGGTAACACTGGTTATACCTCATGGTTTATTGAAATGAGTTAGTCTAATGTATGGAATCTTGATAATCCTTCATGTATACCCTTGGATTTTCTAACTCATTTGCTTCCTTTAAGTCATAACTGTGCATCAATCTTTAATCTTCTAATTTGCTTAATCTCTTGACACTTGGTTGCATTTAGGGAATCCCTCCTTAGTGATTTTTGTTGATGTATTTGTCACTTTGGAAGATATTCTGATGTATATTATCATTGTATGTTGTACTCCCATTGGAGATGTGTTTACCTCTTTGCGGGATGTCTTAATTGTGTCTAGACCTTGAGGTACGACCTCCGTTTTAAGTCTGGACAATAGTCCCCAGTGTAACACCATGTAATGTGTATTTGGAGTCTCTCTAGGAGAAGTCGGACCTGTTAGGGAGACAAGTCGGCCCCAATCATGTATTTGGTCAGTCACATGAAAGGTATAAATAGGGAGGTGCTCTCCCTCATTTATACACATCCCACACACTCTCAAGTTCGCATGAGAGAGAAAGAGAGACAAGGGAGGAGAGATATTTAGCTGCTGAATACTTCTTATTACTGGGTTTGATCATCTTACTATTTTGATGAAGTTTGGGGGGTTTTCTCCTTTATGGTTTCCCCGGTGAAAATCTTTGTGTTTTGTGTATCTGTCTTATCTTATGCATCTTACTGTACTTGTTATTCTTTCAGATAAAGATCCTAACTAAGCTAATAAGATCTAAGAAAAACTAACAATTTCTCCAAATTGCTAGAAGTGAATGGAAATAGTTGTAGGTGATAGACGCATTATTTCCATAATTGCGCTTGGCTAGAACATTCCAAGTCCTTGCATATTGGGTGCTAGTTTTTGTGGCAACAAAACCAATAAAAGTTTGCTGCTCTGTTCATAATCTGCAATTGAAGTATACAAAACAGTAGTATTAAAAACAGCAAGCTAAAAGCTCTCTAAAACTGTCCTAAATGCATGGAAACAATGCAGGAAATTAAGGGTGTGTTGGGCACACAATTCATGCAAATCGGAAGTAAAAATGCCAAATTAAAATGAAAAAACAGTAGGCACAGCAGGCTGTTTAGGCTGTTTTTATGACTAAATGCTGCCGTTTTTTAGTTTTTTTGGTGTTTTAACTTTGTATGCTTCTAAGTGCATGGAAATTGAGAAAGAAGTATAGTTTTTATCTCCTGTACAGAAATTGAGAAACAACAAGCTAATCTAAGATGCACTAAAATCGAGGTAAATTGATCCCTTTGCTTTTTTATGAGTAATTGAATAGCAAGTGAATCAACAAATGCTTTATGGAGTCAAAATATGTAGGGGAGAAAAACATAGGTTGAATGGTAGCTATGCTGTTGGGAGTGGGGAGCGGGAACAAAAAGCAAAATTTTCAAAAGCTTCCGTTTTGAGAGTGTTATTTATATAGTACATATTTTAATATATTTTGATGCATATATATTAAAAAAACATATATTATGCCAAATTAGCTAAAGAAAACATGAAAACATAGATATAACCATTTAATACACATATAACATCAATCATCTAGGAGCTAGAACTTATAACATTGTCGTCAAATGAATAGTTAATCATCAACAACATCAACCTTCAAACTTCAACATATAATATTTGCCACCAACAAATTCTAACAGATAACATCAACCATGAAATGATAATATCATATTCAATACCAAAGAGTTGTAAGATGCAATCAACAATTTAAAGTCCAAACTTTAGAGCAATGTTGCACGACTCGGAGTCGGTTGGCATGTGACTCATCGTCTCGAGAAGACTCGGAAAAGACTCGAGACAGACTCGACAAATAAACAAAACTTAAAATATGGTAAATTTTGGAAAAAAAAGTTAATAGCATTTCCAATCCATATATTTAAAATATATTCACTTATCATATATAATATCTATATAATACATATATAATATTCATAACTGAAACGAAATTTACCCTCAGAATCCATCCAAACTTATTCAGCAAACTGGATTTGAATTTCTTCAGTGAACTGAAACGAAATTTATTTTACCTGTAGGTTAAACTTCACCCCTATGTCACATGGTTTAGGTTCGAAATCGAGTTCGACAACCATGAAATTCGGGTTCGAATTCGGCTTTTCAGATGAAGTTCGAAATGAGGTTCTACATTAAGTTCACCCATGTATATATTTTGATTTTGAACAGGCCACATAAATATTAAGTTTGTCCCTCTATGTTGCTTGATTGTCCAAATAAAAATATTTTCTGACATACTAATATATTATAACAATCATTATAATATATATATACACACACACACACACACGATATAGACTATGTATTTTTAATAACATATGCGTTTACCTCTCCATATTTAATATTTAAAAAAAAATCAAACACAAATTAGGAAATCCTACCTATATTCAATAATTATAATTAAAATAAAAAATAAATCAAACAAAATTAACGTGGATTCGCAACTCCTCTGTTTGCCGGACCTCGACTACCTTCATGTCGCATGAATCCTCTGTTCGGCTTTCCAACTACCATATGGCCGTATGCAATAATTAAACACAGACAAACGACAAGTTACATCAATTGAATAGAACGAATCCTGATTCTCCAGTTTCGCTTGCCACCAGCTGGTATTTATTTCGCAATGTAAACTCGGTATTCATTTTGCAATAAAACCAGGTTTGAAACAGTCGCACTGGATAAACAAATAGATGTGAAGCGGCCATGAATTTCATGACCCAACCACATTTCACACTTAAACTGCCGAATTTCATTGCAGAACCAGAACAAATTTGAAGTTTTTTTTTAGGTTCGCGAATTTAAAACCTCAAGGTTCAAAATTGGCGAACCCTGTGACATAGCTTCACCCAATCGTGTGACTTAGCCGCAGGGTCTTTTTCCTTGTCGAGTCCCGTCGAGTATCAACGAGTTTGACAAGTGCACTGAGTTGGACGAGTTTTCCCACGAGTATTGTGCGATTACTTGTCTTGGGTGCTGACTCGGTCAGACTCGTGAGTACTCGCGAGTCTCCAACGAGTCATGCTTCACTGCTTTAGAGGTAGGTCAACTTTCAAGATTCAAAGGTTCAAAGTAGGCCATAATAAACATGAAATACAAAGTACTATGATACTATCTACTAAGCTTTCCTCTTGCCACGAGAAACTTCCAATTTTTTTTCTCTTGTTCTAGGTGGAATAGGAGCTGCTGGAAATGATCGTGGAACATGAAAAGAAGATGAATGGCCCCCACGGACTGCTGGACGTTGTGAAGCTAAAAGAAAAACTCCTGCATCTACAAACGTAGAAGCACAAAGGTAACAGTTGTGGGGAATGGAGATATTGGACACCAAAAGCAAGCCTTAGGAAGAATCAAACTCAAATGAATAGGTGCCTTAAAAATAGGTTATGGAGTTGAAGAAATCAGATTTGGGATTTGGAATGGATATTGAGAAATTCAACGGGGCACTACGTTTTCAATGAATCCCAAAGAATTAGATTCTACAACATAACATTCTAAATCAAAGATGGAGGGGTTGGAAATATTAAACTATATCCATAATAATCATGAACAAGAAAAATTGAAGTGAACCAAATGACTAATAGCTGCACTGGATAGAGCTGCTTAGCTTCAATAAAGTCTGAACAACACAACCATTAAAATCTATAAAGAGATAACACAAGCATTAAAACCATTAAAACCCATATAGAGATATCAGGGGGATTGACAACATAATCACTTATTCAATTTCTTTTTTCAACTACAAACTCTGGGGATTGACGGAAGGATTCATGTAGAATCATATTGAAAGTAATTCTTGCAGCCTATAAGTACAATCTAAAATGCTAAGTCTGAGATATAGAGGGGGGGGAGAAGAAATAAGAGACACCTGCAGAATCCTAGTCTTCGCTAGAGCCACCAATGAAGACATGCAACACCAAATGATCAGACCCTTTTTTAGATGATAAATTCTGTAGATATAGCCTCTGGCCCTCTCTTGGTTGGTGGAGATTGCCTCCTGAATTAAAGGCATATCTGATAATTTATTTGAGTGCAACTATCCTTGATTAAAGTGCGTTCATGCTAATTGAGCACCTCCATTTTTTTGATGAGCTTGACAATTCCTCTGTCCAATGCAATTGGCCATCGTTATGAAGAGAAGTTCCAAGAAAATATGGAAGCAATTCACTGCCATTGACTTTTGTGCACATCATTTATGGAAAGGCATAGGTGACATTAATTTCTATATTTGAAGGCATTGGCTATGATAGATTCAGCTTGCTCATATAGTTATTTTCTTATGAATTTGTTTCCAAGGACAAATCCATGAACAACTCCACCAACCCTTTTTATTTCTTTTTTTCTTGGGGTTACCTATACAACATGTGTACCCTTGAATGCCTATATAGACTGAAATTTTAGGAATCCCAACCTGGTTTCAGTTTTAGTTCATCATTGTTTAATGCCCAAGCCCCAATGTTAGCATGTGCATAAAAAAATTTAAAATTAATAATATATGACTGAAAACATAAAACACATGAGATTTCTTTTTTCTTTTGAATTCTGAAAATTTATGGCAGCCCTAAATTCTTACTCAGAAATTTAATTTCAGCCCCACACATGAAATTTAAACACTCAGATTTTTGGTCAAATTCACCCAAGAAAAGCCCCGAAGGGAAAACCTGTTTGCAGAGAGATTTTATTATTTCTTCAAAGACAAATTATTCAACAAAATACAACAGTACTTATCTCTTTTCCCATCTCGAAAAACGTGTCAACAACCACACTGAAAAACTATGGTACGGAACCCAAGAAATTTTGCCACATGTGTGACTGTACGGATGCTTCTATTTCTGTGCAAGCTTTGCCTCGAAATCTGTGCTGTACAGTAAATGTATGGACATAAATAAATGTTGTATGACTGCCTCGAAAATCATGCTATACGGATTTAATTCCTGCCTCGAAAATCGTGCCTTCTCTCACCTCAAAATTCGTGCTGTACATACTGTACGACCTGCATTAATTGCTGTATGGTCTGCTGCATTAAATGTTGTATGACTTCCTTGGGATTCGTGCCACTTTGTTGGTATAAATGCCTCAAAATTCGTGCCCTTCCTCTTCTTCCTGGTTTTGGAAAATTTTGCAAGGGTTTCTTCTCTTTGGTTTTCTCTTTCTCTCTCTCTCTCTTAAAAATCTCTCTTGAAAGTGAACAATTGATTTTTCTTTGCCTTTCCCAAACCCTTTTTGTGTGAGTAACTTCCTCCTCAAATCCAATGGATGAGATTAGATGAGATCCTAGGGCCAAGATCACATCTCACCTTTTTCTCATTAAAAAACAATTAATGACTTTTTAAATAATAAAGGTGAGACTTTATTACACACCCATTTAATAATCTCATTAAAGTCACTTAAGACTTTATTACTCACTTTTAATTTCTGAAGTGACATTATATCAATAAAGTCACTCTCACTTTATAAATGGCTAGGGATCACATTTAAAGTGTTCTTGTCCACCCCAATTCATGAGTGAACAAACACTTCTCTGGGTAAAAAAATCAACACTCCCTCTTACCGAGGAAGGTGTTTTTCACCACTCCCATCTTGTCTCTGAAATGTATGTGTTTTCCTCTTTCCAAAGACTTCTTGAGAATCTCTGCCACCTTCTCATTTGTTGAAATGTACTGTAGCTCAACAACTCCTCTCTGGACATAATCTCTAATAAAGTGGTATTTGATCTCAATGTATTTTGACCTGTCATGAAACAATGGATTCTCAGAGACCCTGATGCAACTCTGATTGTCACAGTGAATGATAGTAGGCCTCAACTCTTGACCAAATAAATCAACCATCAATTTTCAAAGCCACAATGCTTCACAACTAGCTTGACTAGTTGCCATGTACTCGGCCTTTGTAGAACTCAAAGCAACGAACTTTTGCTTCCAGCTAAATCACGACACAACAGCCGAGCCCAACCTTAAACAACAATCGTAAGCACTGCTTGCCCAATCTGAATCTGTGAATCCAACCAAGTCCACTCCACCTGACCTCCTATAGTCTAGACCATAATCTACAGTCCCAACAAGGTATCTCAAAATATGTTTTGCAGCTCTCCAATGCACTCTCCTGGTCTCCACCATGAACTGACTGAAAGTGTTCACTGCAAAACTCATATCTAGTCTAGTGTTGACCAAATACATCAACGAACCAATGAGCTGACAAAACAAAGTAGGATCCACCAACTCTCCCTTAGAAGCATGAAGCTTCTTCCAGTTGTTGATCATGGGTGTAGACATAGGTCTACAGTCCTCCATTTGTAATCTCCTCAGAACATCCGGAGCATATTTTCCCTGCCCCAGGAAAACATGTCCATCCTCTTGCCATACCTCCATGCCTAGATAGTAGTGCATCAACCCAAGGTCGGTCATCTCAAACTCCGAAGCAAGATTCTTCTTGCATGCATCAATTAGGTCCTCCCCTCCAGTAATGAACAAGTCATCAACATACAATAGAAGAATGAGTGGAACACCACCAACCGTAATGTAGTAAAGGTTGGGATCTGCCTCACTCTTTCGAAACCCAATCGAAAGCAAATGAGAATCAATCCTCGAGTACCAACCCTGAGGGGCTTGCTTCAGACCATACAAGGCCTTTTTCAGCCTGCAAACATGAGAATCTCTCTCATAAATCTCAAATCCCTATGGCTGCTTCAAATATACCTCCTCCTGTAGAAGACTGGTGAGAAAAGCAGTCTTCACATCCATCTGATGGATCCTCCAACCCATCTTTGCCGCGACGGAGATCACTGCTCTGATCGAAAAAAATCCGGCAACCATCGCAAATGTCTCATCATAATCAACTCCCTCTATCTGTGAGAACCCACGCGCTACAAATCGAGCTTTGTACTTCTTGAAGCTGCCATTCACAACATGCTTGATTTTGTAGAGCCACTTGGAAGTCACAACTAACTTCCCCTCTGGTCTCGGAACCACATCCCACACCCCACTCTTCATGATGGAATTGTACTCTTCCATCATGGCATATCTCCAAAGCTGGTGTAAGGAAGCCTCCTCATAAGTAGTAGGCTCGGGCTCACGCAAGCTAGTCACCTTTGACATGTAGCTGGAAAATCTCTTAGGTGCCTTGCTCTCGCTGACCTCCCTCCTGGGTGGCCCCAGAGATTCCTTTGCTTCCTTCATAAGCTCCCTAAGCCAACTTGGCTTTCTCTACTTGGAAGAAGTATCCCGTGGCAGACCCTTCTCTACATCCTCATTAGACGAATGTCTCCCTGAAGAAGTACCAACGGTCTGAAATCCTATCCCTAGTGAACCTAAACGTGTACCATGCATATCCGAAATATCTGAAGATGTAACTTGTTAACCTATGATTTGTGAATCTGTCCCTGTACCAAAAGTCCCTGTAGACTGAGTCCTTGAAACTGATAATCTTGTAACCTGTGACCCAGTCACTCTTAAAACCTGTGACCTTGTGCCCTGACTCGCTGAACTCTGTGATGTTGGAACCTGAGGAGTACTCTGCTACTCCTCTATCTCAGAATCTCGAGATCTCTTGTAGGCTCGCTCCTCCTCAAATCTCACCTCCCTCCTCAACACAACTTTCCTCTGTGCAGGAAGGTAAATGCGGAAGGCCTTCGAAGTCTCGTCATATCCAACAAAAATACCCCTCTCTCTAGTAGCCTCCAACTTTGTCCTCTTCTCAGAAGGGACATGTGAGTATGTAAGGCATCCGAAAATGCAGAAGTGACCAATCTTAGGCATCTTCCTGGTGAACATCTCCTTAGGAGTTTTGCACCCTAAGGCACAGTGTGAACTCCTGTTCTGCACATAAACAACTGTACTATAGGCCTCTGCCCATAAAATAAAGGAAGACTCTGATCATGCAGCATGACTCTAGCTGCACCCATTATCGAGCGGTTCTTCCTTTCACCCATTCCATTTCTCTGTGGAGTGTAAGGAACTGCTAACTATCTCCTGATCTCCTCTTGTCTACAAAACTCATCGAATGCATGGGAAGTATACTCACCCCCATTATTTGATATGAATACCTTGATCTTCTTTTCTGTCTGGTCCACAAGAGCTTTGAACTCTTGGAACTGAAGCAAGACCTCTTTTGATCTCTTGCTTCTAAGGAAATAAACCCAGGTCTTACTGGAAAAGTCATCGATGTAAGTAATGTAATACTCAAAACCTGTCAATGAAGTAGAAGACATGGGACCACATAAATCTGAATGAATCAACTCAAGCACTCCCTCTGATTTGTCGTCACTACTCGAAAAAGCAGTCTTGGTTTACTTTCCCAAAACACACCCTCTGCATATACCACTCTGCTCTGTATTGAAATCTGGCAAACCTGTGGTCATGTCTCTCACCATCCTCAAAGTTGAATGATGAAGGTGGGCCATCCTCCTGTGCCATAACTCACACAACTCACTCCTGCTCTGAGTGTGTGACAGTGCATGATGTGGCTGGAACAGAAGCTTGTATAGTTTCTTGCATTTGACTCCTATCACATATGAAGCAGGTGGACCCTTTGCTTTGGGAAAGATGTAAACTTTCCCATCTAGAACATATACTCCAAGGCCTCTATCCTCAATCATGGAAACTGATACAATATTCTTTTTTAGCCCAGGGGCATACAAGACATCCCTCAGAAACATAGGATGCATGGACTCCCTGTCAAAGTGGACTGTCGCACGACATCTTCTCTCACCACTGTATCATCGCCGAATACAACCTCCAACTCCAAGCCTGTCTCAAAAATCTTGTGGAACATGTCCCCAACACATGTCCTGTGACTCAAAGCTCCACTATCAATGTACCAAGTGGAGGAAGTAGTGGAAGCATTCTGTGAATGCCCAACAATCATGGAATGCTCCATGTGATCCTCAACGTCCCTGTTGGTGATGGATGATGCTCTCTCTACACAACACCAACAAAGAGAGAAAACTCTCTCTCAAATCTAGCATAATACTCATCAATCTCTGCTGAAGCTGCTGTCTGTTGTTTCGTCTTCTTCTTGTTTGGGCATTGTCCAGCATAGTATCCAAACTTCTGACAAGCAAAGCATTTCACTTTGCTCATGTCCTTCTTCTCTCCATCCTGCTGCTTGGTTCCACACTTGGAACCCTTCTTGAGCTTCTTCTTCTTCTCCTTTGCTGCTAATGCCGCATTCTGCTCCTCATCTTTGCTGTGAGATGTACTGCCCTGTACACTAAGTCACATGATTCGGCGAATCTGAGCCTTGAGGTTCGAAATTCGTCGAATCTCAAGGAAAATAAAAAATTCGAATCACATTCGGCGAATTTGAAAATAGAATTTCAAGGCGAATTTGTTCGATTTTGAATTTGATACGAATTCGAATTTAAAAACGAATTTAATGCCGCATTTAATAAGAATTCAAAAAAAATCGAGCCGGCAGTCCCTCATGGTTCACGTAGCTGTCAGGCCCCACATTCACGCGCAGCTGTCAGGCCCCACTTTCCTCTCTTCTCTATGCAACTTGCAAGCACAACACGAAGGGTTTTACGTTTTTATGGTTTTCGGCTCTGTACTTGAAACACCTCGCTCGACCTCGGCATACCTTCAGGCTTCCAGATCGAGAGTGAGACAACCTCGGCGACATCAACTCACAGTGGACGGGTTTTTTCCAGCGATTTTGAACTCTTGTTGGAAATCTATAAACCTGTGCAATTAATCTTGGGTTAAATTCGAATCTACAGTCGATTCACAAGTGCACACTCTACACCACAGCGGCACAGCCTACGGCTACAGGTATGATCATGATGGTATATTAAATAATATGCTTCTTTGATGCTCGATTCATTTATTGTGCATATTGAGATTGCTTTAGGTAAGCATCCAATCTCCTTTACTAGTATCATAAAAAAACATATACGTTGTTGAATCAAGATTCAACATTAGCTGTTGCTGCATAAGTCCACCATTTTTGGTCAATGACACTCTCAAGTCTCTACTTGTTGAGTCTGATTTATATTGGTATCCACCTTTCACTACCCGTGGGCTGTGTAAGTTGTAACCCAGATAGCAAACCTCCACGGTTCTCTCAAGTTTGAAGTTTTGAACTCATTAACTTCTAAGCTCGCTGCTCTGCGAGTGCATCTTACTATTTTAAACTTTTCTAACTTCAGTCTTCTATGATCAATCATATATGCTTATTTTTTTTAAAGACTAAGACGAGTTTTTAAAATACAAACAATGCAGAAAATTTTGCTATGGCACCTCCAAAATCAACAGCTGAAGGATGGAAACATGTTAAGAAACTTGATGGGTCAGGGAATCATCTCAAATGCAAATTATGTAACCTTGAATTTGTTGGAACATTTACCAGAGTGATGGACCACCTACTGTCTATTACTAATGGTAAAGGAGGTGGTGTTGTTGGCTACCCTGGGGTGTCTGTAGAGTTGAAAAAGGTGCTTGAAAATGATTATGAAAGAATAAAAAAAGCTAAGGTAGTGAATGAAAACAAAAAAAGACGCATTGCAACAGAGATTGCAATGTCTTACAACCCCTTTCCTTCATTTTCTCCAAATATGGCTAATGCTGGAAGTTCATGTCAGTCAACAAAATCATTTGGCACAGCCACATTAAATAGTCTTTGGAAGCCTGTAGAAAAGCAGGATGTTGATGATGCTTTAGCTGATATGTTTTATGAATCTGCTATCCTATTTAACGTGGCCAGAAGCCCTTATTTTATCCATGCATGTAAGAAGATTGCAGATTTTGGAAAAGGATATGTACCTCCTAGTTCAGAGAAACTAAGGACAACTCTATTAAAGAGGTCAAAGGAAAGGGTGACAAACAGGTTGGATAAGATCAAGGAGTCTTGGAAACAAACAAGATGCACAATTTTATTAGATGGCTGGTCAGATATGTGTCATAGGCCACTGATCAATGTGTTAGTTTATTGTCCTAAAGGGGTTTTGTTTTTGAAGGTAGTGGAAGCAGGAGGGCAAAGGAAGACTTCTGAATACATTTTCAAGATTTTAGAGGAAGCCATTCTTGAAGTTGGAGAAAAAAATGTGGTCCAAGTAGTAACTGACAATGCCTCAAACTGTGTGGGAGCAAGCAAGCTGATAATGGAGAAATACACAACAATTTATTGGACCCCCTGTGCAGCTCATTGCCTTGACTTATTGTTGCATGATTTAGCAAAGTTTCCATGGATTAATGAGACAATCCGAAAGGGGAAACAAATTTCTCACTTCATATTTAACCATCATCTCACATTGAGCTTGTATAGGAAGCAAGCATCTAGAGAGTTGTTAAGGCCTTGTGAAACCAGATTTGCTACATATTACATTACTCTCAAAAGGGTGGTTGAAGAGAAGAGTAGTATAAGAGGTGTTATTTGTAGCATCGAGTGGGAAAATTCTCGCCTTTCAAAAGAATCCAAAGGAAAGGAGTTGGAACAAATCATTTTAGGCAATGCTTTTTGGGAAAATAGTGTAAAAGTTCTAAAAATTTGTGAACCAATTGTTGATATGCTTAGGATGGTTGATAGCGACACCCCTTCCATGGGTTTTGTTTATGAAGGCATGGATCGTTGTAAGGAATCTATTGCTAAGTCCTTTGACAATGTGGAAAATGAGTACAGGGAAATATGGGAGGTGATTGATGAAAAATGGAAAATGTTGCATAGTCCTTTGCATGCGACAGCTTGTTATTTGGACCCAAGATTGTTTGGGATAGAAAGAAACAATGATGCAAAAGTCATGAGTGGCCTTTATGAAGCTATTGAGCGGTTGGTTCCAGATCTAGAAGAATCTAGAAGGCTTCGAGAGCAGCTTCGAGCATACAAGTTAGAAGATGGCATATTTGGAAATATTTCTGCCATACATGATAGGGCCAACATTCCTCCAGGCCAATGGTGGCAGTTTTATGGACTAGAAGCACCTGAATTGCAAAAATTTGCAATTCGTGTTTTGAGCCAAGGATCAAGTGCATCTCCTTGTGAAAGGAATTGGAGCAGCTTCAACCACATTCAATCTTAAAAGAGAAATAAATTGCTATGTACACGGTTGGAAGACCTTGTGTATGTTCGTAGCAATTTGCAGTTGGCCTTAAGTAGTGTAGCCAAAGATACATCTAGTTCCTCTCACCCATGGTTTCAGCCTTTCCCAAATGGAGATTTTGCAGCAGAAGATGATCTTGAAATTGATGGTGACACTAGTCATGTGACTAGTGCTAGTGATAATAGAGATTTAGCTGATGATCTCAATTCTATTTCTAGTGGCCCATGTGCTCTTGATGATGTTGAGCTTTATGATGTTTCAAGTAGGCTAGAAGAATAGAAATTTTAAGCTTGTTTTACATTTTGGATTTTGGAAAAAAATTTGAGAGATCATACATATTTGACATTATGAACTTATTTTCAAATTTCGAAAATTAAGGAATATGAACTTCTTTTTGCAGTTTAATGTTTAAACTTTGAATTATGGTTATGTTTTAAATTATGTTAAACAATTTTACAGATTATAAGTATTTAGAATAAAATTATGGGCATCTTCTTAAATTCTGTAGATTATAAGTATACTGTATTTCCAATGCATTATGGGCAAATTATATTTAAATTATGTATTATGTTCTTTTTAAATTTTGTATTATGTTATAAACTTATAGTTTGTCTTTTTGTTTTCTATTATGTTAAGACGTTCTTTTTAAATTATGTATTGAGTTATAAACTTATAAGTTCTAGTATTTCTATTTTTTTTTTCTTGTTTACTAAATAGATTTATTCTTATGTTTAGGACTTAGGAGACACATTTCAATTTTATTGTTTATTTTTTAAACTATTTAAGCATGCTGCATAATATATTTCATTTTATAGGTTAAAATTTATTTCAATAGCATAATTTTATTATATATATATATATATATATGTATATTTGAATCTCAAGACGAATCTCAAACGAACCTCATCCGAAAATTCGAATTCGAACCGAATCAAATGGCTCTCGAACTCGAATTCGAATTCGAACCATGTGACTTAGCCTGTACATATCCCCTACGGGTCTTCTCCTGTATGAAATCATCCCAAAGACGATCCCATGAAGGCATGTGCTCACGAACAACCACTGACTCCATAAATACAGCCCATGGCTTTGTCACACCATTCAAGGCTGTACGCACCAACTCAACACTCTGTATCACCTCCCCAATAGCTCCAAGCTCATCACGAGCCTGTGTAATCCTGGTGAGGTAAGTGGTCATATTGTCACCCTTGCTCATGCGAATGGTCTTTAACTAATACCATTTTTTTTTATTTTCATTGGAATTTTGGTATATGTTAGTTAAAGCAGTCCACATCTAATGGGCATGATCTTTACCTGATATGTGCGGAATCACATGATCTTTTATTGCATCAAGAAGGATTCCTTTGGCCTTTATCTCCCTCTTGTTGAATGCGGCCCTAGCCACTGCATCTGCGGGAACAGTCACTGGATTTGTAGTAGTGCTGTTCAGTATATCCCATAGTTCACTATCTTGTAATATCAACACTATTCTATCCTTAGAAGGACCGAAATTTCCAGCCCCATCCAACTTGTCTTCTATTTTAAGACCGTTAGCCATGATTGTAAGAAAGTTCAAGTATCTGTTTCACTCAACCACCCTATTTTCCCTTATTTCTCCAAATCCGATTTTTTTTTTTGTGTGCAATTTTCAGCCTTCAAATAAGCTCTAATACCATGAAAATTTTAGGAATCCCAACCCGGTTTCAATTTCAGCTCATTATTGTTTAATTCCCAAACCCCAATGTTAGCATGTCCATAAAAATTTAATAATTTATGACTGAAAACATAAAACACATGAGATTTCTTTCTTCTTTTGAATTATGAAAATTTATGGCAGCCTTAAATTCTTACTTAGAAATTTAATTTCAGCCACACACATGAAATTTAAACACTCAGATTTTTGGCCAAATTGACCCAGAAAAACCTCGAAGAGAAAACCTGGTTGTAGAGAGATTTTATTATTTCTTCAGAGACAAATTATTCAACAAAATACAACAATACTTATCTCTTTTCCCATCTCAAAAAGCGTGTCAACAACCGCATTGAAAAACTGTTGTGCGGAACCCAAGAAATTCTGCCACACGTGTGACTGTACGAAATGCCTCGATTTCTGTGCAAACTCTGCCTCGAAATTTGTGTTGTACAGTCATTGTATGGACATCGATAATTGTTGTACAGATTTAATTTTTGCCTCGAAAACCGTGGCTTCTCTCACCTCAAAAATCGTGCTGTATGGACTGTACGACTTGCATTAATTGCTGTACGGTCTCTTGCATTAAATGCTGTATGGTTGCCTCAGGATTCATGCCACTTTGTTGGTATAAATGCCTCGAAATTCGTGCCCTTCCTCTTCTTCCTGGTTTTGGAAAATTTTGCAAGGTTTTGCTCTCTCTGGTTTTCTCTTGCTCTCTCTCTCTCAAAAATCTCTCTTGAAAGTGAACAATTGATTCTCTTTGCCTTTCCCAAGCCTTTTTTGTGTGAGTAACTTCCTCCTCAAATCCAATGGATGAGATTAGATGAGATCCTAGGGCCAAGATCACATCTCACATTTTTGTCATTAAAAAAACAATTAATGATTTTTCAAATAATAAATGTGAGACTTTATTACACACCCATTTAATAATCTTATTAAAGTCACCTAAGACTTTATTACTCGCTTTTAATTTATAAAGTGACTTTATATTAGTAAAGTCAATCTCACTTTATAAATGGCTAGGGAACACATTTAAGTGTTCTTGTCCACCCCAAGGCACGAGTGAACAAACACTTCTCTAGGTAAAAAAATCAACATAGACATTATCTTTGTCCCCCATAACGACAAATCAAAGATTGGTTATCTAGATGACCTTTATATAAATATCTCAAGTTGCAACTTGCCAAGCAAATACATTAACTATTTGAGCTTCCTGAGTTTTGTGACCTCGGGCATGGATTAAGAGATTCTTTTCTACTTTACTATTCCGATGTCTAAGATTTGTTCCCCTGAAGGAACATACTTAACGATGCTTTGAGACATGACCTAGGCCAAGTATGATGTTGTTCCTTAAACATTGAGCACAAAATGCTTGAAATCTCTTGATTGTCCTCACCTCTTCACCCTCGAGACCTCAAGCCTAATACATTGGGGTTATTTTTGCCTCAAATCCCTTGAAGTCGTAATCCTTTACCTTCAGATACCCCAAGGTAGTCCATGCCTTGAATCTCCATTGAAAATCTTGATGTCCTTGCTACACAACCTAACAGCCAAATGATTGCAAGGTAAATCAACTGCTAACTCGACAAAACTATGGGATCACTACCCGAAGGAAACCCTAGGATTTTCCTTTTTACTAACTAGCAAATGCTAGCTCTCTCAAGTACTAGTCCAGTTGAAGGCGTGTCTAGGATTACAAAGTTTGAAACAGGATATACTTTGGCAACAAGCCAAGGGTTTATTATGGTGGTTCAAATTCCCTAGCTTGGAGAAGTTCAAGGAAAATTTAGTGAAGGTTGGTGTTTAATTGTGTAGATGCCTAGAACATTTAAATTATCATAAGTCCATGACCATTGAATAAACTAATTTAAGCAATATGTATGAAATTCACCCAAACCCAATGTATTTCAGAATAGTATATTGCTAAAGTCATCATTGAATAACCATGCCATGATAGGATAATGTCAACATATAGTTTCTACTTGAACAAGAATTAAAACATGTTTGCTAATTACTATACCAACAAGGAAATAAAACAAGTTTGCTAATTACTATACCAACATGAAAAGCTTTCACAAACTCATAAGATCATAATATGTTCCAAGTATAAATCAAATATGAGATGATCAAAATGTGTTAAACATAAGTGTGCTAGCAATTGTGTACATAGAATTTCAAATCTAACAAAATAAAGATGTGAATCTTGTTTGATCTAAGAGTCATACAAATTACAACGCTAGTGATTAAAAGCATTAACACATGAAAGAGTGTGACCATATGGAGTGGATCTCAACAATAGTAAGCATGCAAGAATGACTAATAAAAAATCCTAAATAAATTTCAATATTTGCACAATGTTAAGAATAACCATATTTATTTTAACTGCTGTTTATTAAGTACATAAAAGTAGACATGAACAGAAAATAAAAAAGAAATGCTGGAAATGACTTTCTTGCAGCTAAAATCTCAGAGTAATTGAAGTAAATCAGAATTTCTCTAAAAATAATAGCTACCAACTTATAATAACTACACAACTATGGAATCACTACCCAAAGGAAACCCTAGGATTTTCCGTAATACTAACTAGCAAATGCTAGCTTTCTCAAGTACTAGTCCAGTTAAAGGCGTGTCTAGGATTACAAATTTTGAAACAGGACACACTTTGGAAACAAGCCAAGGGTTTATTATGGTGGTTCAAATTCCCTAGCTTGGAGAAGTTCAAGGAATTTAGGAAGGTTGGTGTTTAATTGTGTAGATTCCTAGAACATTTAAATAATCATAAGTCCAAGACCATTGAATAAACTAGTTTAAGCAATATGTATGAAATTCACCCAAAACCAACGTATTTCAGAATAGTATATTGCTAAAATCATCATTGAATAACCATGCCACGATAGGATAATGCCAACATATAGTTTCTACTTGAACAAGAAATAAAAGAAGTTTGCTAATTACTATACCAACATGAAAAGCATTCACAAACTCATAAGATCATAATATGTTCAAGTATAAATCAAATATGAGATGATCAAAATGTGTTAAACATAAGTGTGCTAGCAATAGTGAACATATAATTTCAGATCTAACAAAATAAAGATGTGAATCTTGTTCGATCTAAGAATCATACAAATTACAATGCTAATGATTAAAAGCATTAACACATGAAAAAGCGTGACCATATGGAGTAGATCTCAACAATAGTAAGCATGCAAGAATGACTAATAAAAAATCCTAAATAAATTTCAAGATTTGCGCAATGTTAAGAACACACTTTGGAAACAAGCCAAGGGTTTATTACGGTGGTTCAAATTCCCTAGCTTGGAGAAGTTCAAGGAAAATTTAGGAAGGTTGGTGTTTAATTGTGTAGACGCCTAGAACATTTAAATAATCACAAGTCCATGACCATTGAATAAACTAGTTTAAGCAATATGTATGAAATTCACCCAAACCCAATGTATTTCAGAATAGTATATTGCTAAAATCATCATTGAATAACCATGCCACGATAGGATAATGTCAACATATAGTTTCTACTTGAACAAGAAATAAAATAAGTTTGCTAATTACTATACCAACATGAAAAGCTTTCACAAACTCATAAGATCATAATATGTTCAAAGTATAAATCAAATATGAGATGATCAAAATGTGTTAAACATAAGTGTGCTAGCAATTGTGAACATATAATTTCAGATCTAACAAAATAAAGATGTGAATCTTGTTTGATCTAAGGATCATACAAATTACAACGCTAGTGATTAAAAGAATTAACACATGAAAGAGCATGATCATATGGAGTAGATCTCAACAATAGTAAGCATGCAAGAATGACTAATAAAAAATCCTAAATAAATTTCAAGATTTGCACAATGTTAAGAAAAACCATATTTATTTTAACTGCTGTTTATTAAGTACATAAAAGTAGACATGAACATCAAATAAAAAAAAAGAAATGCTGGAAATGACTTTCTTGCAGCTAAAATCTCAGAGTAAATGAAGTAAATCAGAATTTCTCTAAAAATAATAGCTACCAACTTATAACAACATTCAAATTATCAGAAAAACTTGCTGCAAATAAAAATAACCCTGCGAAAAGAGTGTTAGAAGTAACAGCAAGTAACAAGGATTTACCATAGAATGAACCAACAGGCTCTATTTCAACCAACATCTTATAAAAATTAATTTCAGATTTTATATTGCTGTTCTTGAGATGATTAGATGTGTGATTCCCTTTCTTCGTATGGAATTTAAGAGTTGGAATCGATGGCAAGAAAGGGGGGGCAAATATCTTCAAGAGAAACAAGTATCTTTCAGCCAAATGTATGGTGAAGTATGGCAGCAAAGAGGGAGTGAAATAGTAGATGGAGGAAAGAGTGATTTCAAGAGACCATGTGCTTATAAGATAACAACAATATGTATTTCATCACAACAATATTAATAAACAAGAAGTTGAAGAAGAGATGTCCAATTTCAACTAGATGTGTGATTTCCTTTCTTAGTATGGAATTTAAGAGGTTGGAATTGATGGCAAGAAAGGGGGGGGAAATATTGTCAAGAGAAACAAGTATCTTTCAGCCAAATGTATGGTGAAGTATAGCAGCAAAGAGGGAGTGAAATAGTAGATGGAGGAAAGAGTGATTTCAAGAGACCACGTGCTTTTATAAGATAGTGAAGGGTTGTGGAGTCATATGTATTTCATAACAACAATATTAATAAACAACAAGTTGAAGAAGAGATGTCCAATTTCAACTAGTAATAGCTGAAATTTTTCTAGATTTGCTGTCCTTCAATCTAATCTTCCTACACACGTAGCACAAGGAAGATCACAATCTATATGATTAGTATCTAATTAAATCAAACCAAATTCTTCATGCAAAAACAAAGTATTTAATCAATAAAAAAGAAAGACAAACAATTCAATTCTCAAGATAAATATTCTACTAAATCCTAGAAGCTACTAACTAGTAACAATCTAAGATTCTTGATTGCATAAAATAATTACAATATTACCTTAGCTATAATAGTTAACCAACATCACCATGAAGCAAAAGATCCAAAATAGCCCAATCATATGAGAAGCATTAGACAGAAGTTTTTAGCAAAACGAGTTCTCTATTCTAGTTCCTAGACCTTTGACATATTCCAAATAAAATTGCTCTTTCTATGGAGTTGCTAATTTGGAAGCGTCAATGAGTTATTACATTAGTGAAGTGATGATCTCAATAAAATGGATCAATAGATGAGATTACAATAGTTGCAAATATGCTTTCTTCTAGGTGCCAAGACACCTTCCTTAGTGGAAAACATCACTCTCTTGGACCACATCAATTGGGTGGGAAAACATAAGTGGACTACTTCAATTGGGTGGGAAAACTTAAGTGGACCACTTTGCTAATGCCAATGCCAAGTAGTGGAGAAGCAAATGGCCTCATGCAATGTATCCTCCTCTAACTAAATGCCTCCCTTGAGAAGTGCACCTTCCTTGGTCAATTCACCCTCTCTAGTGGACCCAAAAGAATGACAAGTAATCACTTGGAAGTCAAAGAATCTTTTTCATGGTCTTTGGAGATGAGTCACCACACCAAATCATCAAGAGAAAATTTCTTTGTAGCTTAATTAATCACTCAAATCATACTTAGGCATTTTTTGAATCAGAACCTTAGGAAAGGCTTTAATTAGATGCTATTAATCCATATTTGATGAATCCTTGAGATTCAAGAAGGGAATTTGCTCATGAGGAGTCATTATTAGCCTCTGAAGCTTATACATACCAAAATCCATGCTTAATTTGCCCTAGAAATGCTTCAAATACTCAACTCCAAATAATTAACTCTAGATTTGTGCTTTTTAAAATCAAAACATAGGAAAAAGCCTTAATTAAAACCATTTAATCTAGAAATGGCATCAACCAAGGAGAAAATGATTCAGAAGGCTTTCAAAGCCAAAGTATTTGACAACTGAGAGTGGCACCTGTATCAAACCTGCTGCTTGGTCATGTTGACCAGTGAAATTGCCTTGTTGACCAAGTCAAACTATGACAAAGTCAAACTTGGTCAACTTTCTAACCAGATACTGGAACTACTATAGACCTTTGAATAACATGTGATGATGTCTTTTAAGCTCTGAAACTCCGAAATGATGTTGTACTACAAGCCTAAGTGTAATGAATACATGCAATTGATCATAAGTGTGAGTCATCATATAGCATAGCTCATGTAAACATGATTATATACCCCATAGGTATCTTCACTAAATTCATGAGATGAAAGATTTATTAACATA
Source organism: Pseudotsuga menziesii (assembly GCA_001517045.1). Lineage (NCBI taxonomy): Eukaryota > Viridiplantae > Streptophyta > Pinopsida > Pinales > Pinaceae > Pseudotsuga > Pseudotsuga menziesii. Next base: position 314,349 of record LPNX010426393.1, on the reverse strand, counting down.
TCATAACCATAATAACATCTAAGCATTTGCAATAATTAACTCTTCTTCGGTGTGGAGGTGGATGACTTAACCAAGGTTAGATGGGTGAAATGGTTTTCAATCAACTAAATGGCTCAAGATATGGGGATAAAGGGAGCCTTTGTAATCTTCACCAAAGTACAAACAATAGGGATGTATCTCAACAAAGGATTGTGTTACGAGATATTTCCACCTTTGACCTTAGGAGGCCTCTTCATTCTTTCCTTCTTCTCTTTTAATCTTTTCTTTTTGCACTTTATTTTTCTTTTGGTCTTTTCTCTTTTTGGCCTTTTCTTTGGATAAAGATTGAAAGGTATTGGCCCTGAATACCTTCTGGGTACCAGTGATGACACAACCTCAGCTCCATTGCTAGCGATCATCCATAGGCCCAACAAAGTTGTCACAGTAATGCTTGGTGAGAGGAAATAGGCTTAACTTCTTAATGCAAGGAGTACCTACTCTTCCTATCATTAACCATTTTCATGATATATAGCATAGGGAAACTTGTTTCGGATCTAGGAAGAGCATTGCTCAATGGAAAACTCTTCTTGTTTAGTAGTAGCTAGCCCCATGGTTTTTCAAGCAAGCCTCGTGAACCATTGCAGGATTCATTACAACACAAGAAGGCTTGAGACACAGGGAAGACATGGAGGCACTCATGGTGAAGGGGATACAAAGGGGGAGTTCAAGAGTTTATTAAGTCAATTGAGCAACCATTAGGATGCAAAATCAAAGTGAAATGATGATGGACAATGGAGATGGCCAATTATGAAACCGAAAAAGGGGGAATAATTCCTGCAAAACCAAGAGTAATTACTCTTGGTCCATGGTACATAAATAAATCAGACATCCTTCACTATGTCAACCTATGACTGATACTATTAGCTATACTCATCAAAATAACCATATGCATGATCATGTAGAGGCAGCAAGTACTACATCAAGAAGCATATCATCACCATAGAAGATCTTTTTGGCATGGCATGGTATCATATCATAATCATTACAAACTCGTCCTCCATGGTGATCAATTCAATATTGGTCATTGGCAGGACCCTTCTTTGGAGTCTTTGTGGGTTTATATCTTGATGGCCCCTTTCTTGCCATGTCACATCTCGACCACTTTGTCTTGGAACCCACTAGCTCCTCCCTTTTATGTACACTTTCATGGACTTTAGGTCATCTTGTGCCCTCAAGTTCTTTCCTCTTGGCACACTCATTGGATGGTGGGGTTGTAGGGCTTTTGTAAATTTTCTAAGGCATTTTCCCTTGGATGTCGACGATCAAGAGAGGAAAACACCTTTCAATCCCGACTGTATTCATTTGCAAAGTTCTTGAGAACCTTGAATCTCGGAGTTGAAAGGTGAAATGGTATGAGGTTGACTCTGAAGTCCTTGAGAGATTCTCCTTCGGACATCAAACCTCAGTCTACAAATAGAGGAATCGATAAATCCTTTTGTAATTCACTGAAAATCACTTGATGTGCTAAGGTTGGTGTATAAAACATATATGACTGTCTTCACTACCAAGCCCACCTTCAGGAGATGGATTCTTATGAAAATAGGTGGATAGCCGAGAACTATTAAATTGTGAAAATTAATGGCTTTGAGGCCAATCTTGTCAATTTATCTATTCATCCTTGTTGATGAGAAACTTGTGGACAACTCGAGACCAATAATGCTGCCCATGAATTCAGTGGCCCTCCAAATGCTGCGTGCCAATCAACATTCTTTTTGTAGTTGGAGACCATATGCATTGGGTGCAACTTTGGTCACCGACAGGTCCTATGTAGTCTAGATAAAGATGTTCATAAAGGGTAAAGATATGATTTCTCCTTTTCCATTTGGATAAATTCTTGATCCAGGTAGCATAAGGTTATAGTGTAAGTCATGTTAACAGTTGCAAAATAATTCTCTTTTAGATATGCCAAAAGTTCCTCATGATAAAAAAGATTCAGTGCTTTTGGAGATGGCCAAATTTGATAGAAAACTGCTGAACTTATCTGATTTCTATAATTTTTTCTTCTAAACGATTTCTCTCATTATGAGCATTGGATAAACGAAAAAAGATTAGGAAAATATTGACCATGTCATCAAATATTTGTTGTTTCTGGCATATATGGAAAGTATCTGTCAATTGGTTCTAGTTTGAGCGGTAGAGAGGAGTTGTTACCCTCCCCACCCAGATTCAAATCTCACTTGTGACATGTTCGCTCTTCGTGAGCTACTTGTTAATTGGGGCTGGGAAGGTACCAGTGATCTCATTCTTGTGGCTTGCTTATATATATATATATATATATATATATATATATATATATATATATATATATGGATTGGAAGTATCTAAACATATTCCATTAGGAACTTTTCTTGTTTCCCCATGGTTCTAAAATATTTGATTGTTAATTGTATGGATGAAAGTAGGCAGGACAAGAATTTCTGACAATATTAAGGGAATGATTCTGAGCTCATAAAAGAATTAAGGAACTCAAGATTTTTAGAATGAATGTACATTAAGAATGGAGGATGATATTTATGGGCTAGCCTTGTATAATTGAAGATACAATATCCAACGAGCCATTTAGAAGATTAATCATGTTAATATTTAATAGTTCAAGTACTAATATATGATTGAACATTAACATAAAATGTTACATGTTATGACTAATGCATAGCATGAAATGCCAACAAGACAAACTATCATAAAATGAATTTAAGGTAGTGTTCTAAGAATGTTTCTAAGTAAATATGTATCCTTCAATTCCTTCCTTCCACCACAATAGCAAGAATATGCATTTCTATGAATTTAAGGATTTAAGGATTTAAGGAAGCAATTGTGACAACAACTTCATATGCACTCGCTGGATTAATTCGGTTAAGTATTACTCAATCGTATGCACCCAATTCTTGACAATTGGCTTATATCAAATCTTGGAAGCTCTACTCTAACATTATTCTTATGATTAAGGGCATTTTTACTATTTGTGCCCTATGAGTGATACGAAGTGCCATTTACCATTGTGTTATAATGTTGGTTTGATGGTTGATTTAACTGATTAAGCTTGTTCAAAATGCCTTGATATTGGTGGTTTCGAGAGTCAATATCACCATTTAACTTGTTGAACCTTTGGTGCATTGACTGTTTAAATTCCTCATAATCAGATTCCATGGTATTCAGATCTCTTTATTAGGGTGGCAGAATATCGTCTGTACAGTGTATTCTCAATTGTCTTCTTTTACTTCGGTACATTGCTATATGCCATGCTATTTTTATATTTTATTGGCTGCTGAATCCTATTCATTAAGAACTTAATAAGTTAATTGCATTTGTTTATATATATTATTATATATATATGTTGATTTTTTGACCTAGAGAAGTGTTTGTTCACTCATGGCTTGGGGTGGACAAGAACATTTTAAATGTGGTCCCTAGCCATATTAAAAGGTGAGAATGACTTTATGATAAAGTGACCTTTTAATTAAATGGTTGAGTTTATATTTTAAAAGTGACTTTATGAGCATTAATGAGGGTGAGTATTAAATTCTCATTATTAATTATTAATTAAAATGTGTTTTTTTAATGAGGAAATGAGATGGGCCATTGATCTCATGTATTTGGCTTTTAATCTATAAGCCATTAATCTTTGGATGGAAGTTACTCAATCAAAAAGGGCTTGGGAAAGACAAAGAGAGATTCATTGTTCACTTTCAAGAGATAATTTTGAGAGAGGAGGAGCAAGAGAAAACCAAAGAGAAGAAACCCTTGCAAAAATTCCAAATTTCAGGAAGAGGAGAAAGGGCACGAAAGTCGAGGAAACTGTATTAGCAGATTGGCACGATTCCCTAGGCAGACCGTACAACATTTATTGCATGCATCAGTACATGACTAAATGCAGTATGTACAGTTGCACGTGTGAGCCGTACAATACAGATTTTGAGGAAGCCATACACCATGAAATTTGAGGCATCTGTACAACACAAAAATCGAGTTCCATACAACATTTATTGTGTCTGTACAGCAGCAGGTTTGACAAAGGTTTCGAGGTCCATACAACCACACGTGTGGGGCCTTACAACACAGAAATAGAGGCATCTGTACAACAATTTGTTAGTGAGTAGTTGGCACTTTTTTTGAGGAGATAAGTATTTTTGTAATTAATTTGTATTTCTGCCTGAAGAATAAAATCTCTCTGTGAAGAACATGTTTTTCCTTTGGGGTTTTTCTTGGGTGAATTTGACCAAAAATATGAGTGTTTAAATTTCATGTGTGTGGCTGGTTTTAAATTTATGAGTAAGAATGTAGGGCTGTCATACTTTCCAGAATTCAAAAGAAGAAAGAAATCTCATGTGTTTTATGTTTTCAGTTAAAAATTATTAAATTTTTATGCACATGCTAACCTTGGGGTTGGGGCCTTGAACAATGATGAACTGAAACTGAAACCGGGTTGGGGTTTTTGAAAATTTTCATGGTATTAGAGGAGAGTTGAAGGCAAAAATAAATTTCAGACTAGGAGAAATAAGGAAAAACAAGGTTGTTGAGTAAAACAGGTACTTGGAACTTTCTTGCAGTCATGGCTACTGGTCTTAGGATAGAAGGCAGGTTGGATGGGGCTGTAAATTTCAGTCGATGAAAGGCTAGAATAGTGCTGATATTAAAGGATAGTGAACTATGGGACATAGTGAACAACACTACTGCAAATCCAATGACTGTTCCCGCAGATGCAGTGGCTAAAGCCGCATTTGACAGGAGGGATATAAAGGGCAAAAGAATCCTTCTTGATGCAATAAAAGATCATGTGATTCTGCACATATCAGGTAAAGATCATGCCCATCAGATGTGAACCTCCTTAACTAACCTTTACTAAAGTTCCAATGAAAATCGGAAAATAGAATTAAGGAAGAAGTTAAAGAGCATTCGCATGAACAAGGGTGAGAATATGACCACTTACCTCACCAGGATTACACAGGTTCCTGATGAGCTTGGAGCTATTGTGGAGGTGATAGAGAGTGCTGAGTTGGTACGTACAACCTTGAATGGTGTGGTGAAGCCATAGGCTGTATTTGTGGAGTCAGTGGTTGCTTGTGAGCACATGCCTTCATGGGATTGTCTTTGAGATGATTTCATACAGAAGGAGACCCGCAGGGAATATGTACAGGGCAGTACATCTCACAACAAGGATGATGAGGAGAATGTGGCATTAGCAGCAACGAGGAAGAAGAAGAAGTTCAAGAAGGGTTCAAAGGGTGGAACCAAGCAGCAGGATGGAGAGAAGAAGGACATGAGCAAAGTGAAATGCTTTGCTTGTCAGAAGTTTGGGAATTATGTTGGACAATGCCCAAACAAGAAGAAGAAGAAACAACAGACGACAACTTCAGTAGAGATTGATGAGTATGCTGCTAGATTTGAGAGAGTTTTCTCTCTTTGTTGGTGGTTGTGTAGAGAGAGCATCATCCATCACCAGCAGGGACTTTGAGGATCACATGGAGCATTCCATGATTGTTGGGCATTCACAGAGTGCTTCCACTACTTCCTCCACTTGGTACATTGATAGTGGAGCTTCCAGTCACATGACAGGTGATCAAGACATGTTCACCGAGATTTCAGAGACAAGCTTGGAGTTGGATGTTGTATTGGGTGATGATACAGTGGTGAGAGCAGTTGGGCGTGGGATAGTCTGCTTTGACAGGGAGTCCATGGAGCCCATGGTATTGAGGGATGTCTTGTATGTCCCTGGGGTGAAGAAGAACCTTGTGTCAGTTTCCACGATTGAGGACAGAGGCCTTGGGGTATATGTCCTAGATGGAAAAGTTCACATCTTTCCCAAAGCAGAGGGTCCATCTGTTTCATATGCGATTGGAGTCAGATGTGGGAAAATGTACAAGCTTCTCTTCTAGCCACATCATGCACTGTCACACACTTAGAGCAACAATGAGTTGTGTGAGTATGGTGAGAGACACATCATGCACTGTCACACAGGAGGATGGCCCACCTTCATCATTCAACTTTGAGGATGGTGAGAGACATGACCACAGGTTTGCCAGATTTCAGTACAGAGCAGAGTGGTGTATGCAAAGGGTGTGCTTTGGGAAAGTACAAGAAGACTGCTTTTTCGAGCAGTGACAACATATCAGAGGGAGTGTTGGAGTTGATTCATTTAGACTTGTGTGGTCCCATGTCTTCTGCCTCATTTACAGGTTTTGAGTATTACATTACTTTCATCGATGACTTTTCAAGGAAGAACTGGATCTATTTCCTTAGGAAGCAAGAGATTAGAGGAGGTCTTGCTTCGGTTCCAAGAGTTCAAAGCTCTTGTGGAGAACCAGATAGGAAAGAAGATCAAGGTACTCAAATCAAATAATGGGGGTGAGTATACTTCCCATGCATTTGATGAGTTTTGTAGACAAGAGGGTATCGGGAGGCAGTTGACAGTTTCTTACACTCTACCGCAGAATGGAGTGACAGAAAGGAAGAACCGTTCGATAGTGGGTGCAGCTAGATCCATGCTACATGATCAGAGTTTTCCTTTCTTTCTATGGGCAGAGGCATGTAGTACAACTGTTTATGTGTAAAACGAGAGTCCGCACCGTGCCTTGGGGTGCAAAACTCCTGAGGAGATGTTTACCGGGAAGATGCCTGAGATAGGTCACTTCTGCATCTTTGGATGCCTTACATACTCACATGTTCCTTCTGAGAAGAGGACAAAGTTGGAGGCTAGTGGAGATAGGGGTATATTTGTTGGATATGATGAGACTTCGAAGGCTTTCCGCATTTACCTTCCTGCACAAAGGAACATTGTGATGAGGAGGGAGGTGATATTTGAGGAGGAACGAGCCTTTAGGAGATCTCAAGATTTTGAGATAGAGGAGCAACAATGTACTCTACATGTGACAACATCATAGAGTTCAACAAGTTAGGGCACAGGGTCACAGGTTACGGGTCCATCAGTTTCAGGGACTCAGTCTACAGGGACTTCTGGTAGAGGGACAGGTTCATGGATCACAGGTTCACATGTTACACTTTCAGGTGATTCAGATACACATTGTACAGGTTCAGGTTCACCAGGGATAGGATCTCAGACCGTTGGTACTTCTTTAGGGAGACATTCGTCTAATGAGAATGTAGGGGAGGGTCTGCCACAGGATGCTACTTCCATGAAGAGAAAGCAAAGTTGGCATAGGGAGCTTGTGAAGGAAGCAAAGGAGTCTGTGGGGCCACCTAAGAGGGAGGTCAGAGAAAGCAAGGCACCTGAGAGATTTTCCAGCTACATGGCACAGTTGACTAGCTTGCGTGAGCTTGAGCCTACTACTTATGAGGAGGCTTCTATACACCTGGTTTGGAGAGATGCCATGATGGAAGAGTACAATTCCATCATGAAGACTGGGGTGTGGGAAGTGGTCCCAAGACTAGAGGGGAAGTCAGTTGTGACTTCCAAGTGGCTCTACAAAATCAAGCATGCTACGGATGGCAGCATCGAGAAGTACAAAGCTCGATTTGTAGCACAAGGGTGTTCACAGATAGAGGGAGTTGATTGCGATGAGACTTTTCCTCTGGTTGCTAGATTTTCTTCGTCAGAGCAGTGGTCTCCGTCGTGGCAGAGATGGGTTGGAGGATCCATCAAATGGATGTGAAGGCCGCTTTTCTCAACGGTCTTCTACAGGAGGAGGTATATCTAGAGTAGCCATAGGGCTTTGAGATTTATGAGAGAGATTTTCATGTATGCAGGCTGAAAAAGGCCTTGTATGGTCTGAAGCAAGCCCCTCGGGCTTGGTACTCGAGGATTGATTCCTATTTGCTGTCGATTGGGTTTTGAAAGAGTGAGGCGGATCCCAACCTTTCTACATTGCGGTTGGTGGTGTTCCGCTCATTCTTTTGTTGTATGTTGATGACTTGTTCATTACAGGAGGGGAGCACCTGATTGAGGCTTGCAAGAAAGATCTTGCTTTGGAGTTTGAAATGACCAACCTTGGGTTGATGCACTATTATCTAGGCATGGAGGTATGGCAGGAGGATGGACATGTTTTCCTGGGGTAAGGAAAATATGCTGCAGATGTTTTGAGGAGATTTCGGATGGAGGACTGCAGACCTATGTCTACACCCATGATCACCAATTGGAAGAAGCTTCATGCTTCCGAGGGAGAGTTGGTGGATCCTACTTTGTTTTGTCAGCTTATTGGTTTGCTGATGTATTTGGTCAACACCAGACCATATATGAGTTTTGCTGTGAACACTCTCAGTTAGTTCATGGTGGAGCCCAGGAGAGTGCACTAGATAACTGCAAAACATATTTTGAGATACCTTGCTGGGACTGTAGACTATGGTATGGACTACAGGAGGACATGTGGAGTGGACGTGGTTGGCTTCACGGATTCAGATTGGACAGGCAATGCTTCGGACCGAAAGAGCTCTTTCAGTTGTTGTTTCAGGTTGGGCTCAACTGCCGTGTCGTGGTTCAGCTGAAAGCAAAAGTCCGTTGCTTTGAGTTCTGCAGAGGTCGAGTATATGGCAGCTAGTCAGGCTAGTTGCGAGGCATTGTCACTTCACAAATTCATGGTTGATTTATTTGGTCAGGAGTTGAGGCCTAATATCATTCACTGTGACAATCAGAGTTGCATCAGGCTCTTTGAGAATCCAGTGTTTCATGACAGGTCAAAACACATTGATATCAGATACCACTTCATTAGAGAATATGTCTGGAGAGGAGTTGTTGAGTTACAATACATTTCTAGAGATGAGCAGGTGGCAAATATTCTCACGAAGTCTTTGGGAAGAGGAAAGCATATACATTTCAGAGACAAGATGGGAGTGGTAAAAACACCTTCCTCGGTAAGAGGGAGTGTTGATTTTTTTAACTAGAGAAGTGTTTGTTCACTCATGCCTTGGGGTGGACAAGAACACTTTAAATGTGGTCCCTGGCCATATTAAAAGGTGAGGATGTGACTTTATGATAAAATAACCTTCTAATTAAATGGATGAGTTTATATTTTAAAAGTGACTTTATGAGCATTAATGAGGGTGAGTATTAAATTCTCATTATTAATTAAAAAGTGAATTTTTAATGAGGAAATGAGAAGGGCCATTGATCTCATGTAGTTGGCTTTTAATCTAAGCCATTGATCTTTGGATGGAAGTTACTCAATCAAAAAGGGCTTGGGAAAGGCAAAAAGAGATTCATTGTTCACTTTCAAGAGAGAATTTTGAGAGAGGAGCAAGAGAAAACCAAAGAGAAGAACCTCTGCAAAAATTCCAAATTTCAGGAAGAGGAGAAAGGGCACGAAAATCGAGGAAATTGTAGTAGCAAATTGGCACGATTCCCTAGGCAGACCGTACAACATTTATTGCAGGCATCCGTACAGCATTAAATGCAGTCTGTACAGTCACACGTGAGTCGTACAACATAGATTTTGAGGCAGCCCTACACCACGAAATTCAATGTGAGAAGGCCCAAATTTCGAGGCATCTGTACAGCACAAAAATAGAGTTCCGTACAACATTTATCGTGTCCACAGCAGCAGGTTTGGGACAGATTTGAAGGTCCATATAGCACAGAAATCGAGGCATCCGTACAACAGTTTGTCAATGAGAAGTTGGCACGAATTTCAAGGAGATAAGTACTGTTGTAATTAATTTGTATTTCTGCCCGAAGAATAAAATATCTCTCTTTAGAACAGGTTTTCCCTTTGGTGTTTTTCCTGGGTCAATTTGACCAAAAATCTGAGTGTTTAAATTTCATGTGTGTGGCTGGTTTTAAATTTCTGAGTAAGAATTTAGGGCTGTCATAATTTCCAGAATTCAAAAGAAGAAAGAAATCTCATGTGTTTTATGTTTTCAGTTAAAAATTATTAAATTTTAATGCACATGCTAACCTTGGGGTTTGGGCATTAAACAATGATGAACTGAAACTGAAACCGGGTTGGGGTTCTTGAAAATTTTCAATATATATATACCATGTACTTCTTTAATTAAAACATGAATATTTTTCTGCTTTAATTGTGCCTTATTACTATGTTGTAATAGCAGATTTTTGTTATTTTTGATAATTTCTTTCTGCCTACAAGTGGTGAATCTTTTCTACCAGTAGTAGTGACCTTAGGAATGATAAATGACCTCTTTTAGTTTTCTCGAGATGCCAGGTCAACTGTTTTAATTATTTAAACTTTGGTGGGTAGCAGCAGGTCTCTGATTATTTCAATTATTTTATTAACAGTTGAACATAACAGCTGAATAATTGAATGAACGTGGGTTGAATATAGATAAGGTGGGCAGCTTGAATATGAGAAAGAGATGCCCAGATTAACCAGTGCACTTCACAGTTTAGGAACATCACATTTCTTACATCTATTCTAAAACTGTATGGGAGACTTTAGCTTCATATGTCTTTTCAATGACCTTTGGGAAATAATAATAAATACTTTGATGGGAGTAGCTGCAAAGCCATACCACATGATTCCAGACATAGTTGAAAAAATTGGCGATGTCCCAAAAAGTCGTGATTTTTTGGAAAAAAACCTCATGATTTTTTGACAAAATTGGCGAGCTTTTAGGAAAAATCACACGACGTCCCAAACAATCACCAGGGAGGCTGGGCCACTGGCTTTAAGGCCAATTTTGAAAATTTTGGGGTCATTTTCATAGTTTTAAAAGCATGGATTTTCTATAAAAAAATTGACCAGTTTTGAACAAATGACATTGAAGTCATGAACAAATGACATTGAAGTCAGTAATATTAAATGGTAACGTTAAATTCTTAAAGTATAAAGATGGAAAATAAAAGATAAGGAGAATGTCACTTTTGCTTAAGTGATATTATCCTTATCTTTTATATTCCATGCTTTTACTTAAATTTTTAACATTACCATTACTCTAAGTAACAGGACACTTCCAAATAGGGCCCGTGTCCCGTATTCCACGTGTCGGACACAACACTTGCCCTAATACGTGTCCGACACCATAATTTTCGTGTCCCAAAATCTGGACACTTTCCAACACATGTCGGACACTTGCCAAGAACGTGTCCTGATTTCTGGACATGTGTCCTGTCAAAAAGGGTATAAAGGAGGAAGAGGATAGAGGAAAGAGCTATGACAGTAATGTTAATTTTGACATGGAGGAGCAGGAAGACGATTGACAATGGCTAGTACCATTGATGAGCTATTATATTCTTACCTGTGGCTATTTAGTATTTTCATTTTGTATCTAGTAGGACATTAAATACTAGACTTAGTACTAAGTAGTATCTACTCTATTTTGTATTTGTCGGTGGCATTCTCTTGACATACATTTTGATTTTTGTGGTTTATTGAGAAATATCAAATATGCAATTTATGGTTCAAAGTTCATGATTCATTGATAATTTTATTAGTGATTCATCATTGTCAAATTTCAATTGAATGATATTATGATTGATGTACATTGTATATACTTCTAGTTTTTAAAAAATGTAGATCTTTATGTATTTTTTTAATATATATATATATAATTTTTTAATATATATATAAAACGTGTCCCCTGTGTCCTATTTCTGGGGTCGTCATGTCTCGTGTTGAATATTCGTATTTTCGTGTCCTTCGTGTCCCGTGTCCTCGTGTCATGTGACTTAGCCATTAATTGTTTCAGGATGTTTGAGAGTGGTTCAAACTCATTGGACTTCACATGCAAAAAGTAGAATTTTAGATCTCATTCAGAATTCAACAGACTTAATAGTTTTCAGGACTTCGGGATTGCAACTTTTCCACTGGATTCTATCATGTATGAGGGTAAGGGATTGGAATTTAATCAAGCACATCAGAATCTTTACGTACCTTGATGTTGGTGGTGCTACTGCTGATGCCTGATTGTTGAAGTTGATTGAACCCCTCTGTCATGACCTTAATAAAAATGTACCCTTCAGTCAAACAAAATCACTTATTAAGGCATAGGAAGCTTTTTCTACCTTGTTTTAGCATTTGGATTAGGAAGTTTCATCAAAATTTTAGGGTGTTGACTTATGTCCTTTGAGGATCAACTTCGAGATTCGAGATAGAGGCAAGGGCAAGAGCCTAGAGGAGGGGGGATGGCCAATGTTCCAACCGGTGTTGAAACTTCCAAATTTCCAATCTTTGAAACTTTGATGTAGCATTTTTTATTGGCATCCACTACATCATATATATTAGTTATTTCTCCATATTTATGTGCCAATGTGTTTATGTGATGTTGCTGTTGCTTTATATGTTTAAAATTATGAGAAAATGAATATATTTTGTATTTTTTAATTATTGCCTCTGTTTGCCGATTTTTGCCAATTTTTTCGCTGATGTTGCCGAAGTTGTATTCGAGACCCTTGCCGATTTTTTGCCAATGCCAATATTCTCGACTATGATTCCATAAACATTGAAAGCTGCAATAGACGCTGGATAATGAGTGTGTTTTATGGAAGCATGGTACTTATAAAGGGCGGCAAGGATCTCAATTACATTACTTGAGTGGATAAGTAAATTACAGTGAGAGTGATAGCTCTAGTTTTTAATGGCTGACTTTTTGAGCAGGTAGTACATTCTAGATGGCACCTGCTAACAGATACAAAAGCACGAGGAGTGTCACTTACAAATAGAGAATGAATGAAGAGAACGAGGACTTCGAGGATATGATAAATAGTGGCACCAGGAAACGCTTTTGACAGCTCATTATTTGCTATTTATTAGTCTGTTCTCCCTGAATTATTATCTGGTGGTTATTTGATGGTGGGCGGGAACAGTGTTTGATTGAAATATTTGACGTGGAATTATATTGATCCCTTCACATTTTTATTTTCTTTTATTGTTACAAACACCAGACATGAGAGAAAGGTACGTAAAGAGATACTATAATTAATAATTATAAACACATACAGTGAAGAGTGCAGTGTGGCTAGATAGGTTAAGAGAGATGGAGAGAACAAGGATGACAGAAGCAGTAATTGAAGAGGGATAAAAGGGCAATAGAAGCAGAGGCAAGGGAAGTGGTTCTGATACCTGGAAATAAAATATTATATATTGGATGAAAAGAATAGTGAAAGATGATGACAGGATAAATGTTAGTGTATTTATACTTGTAAAGAATGGAGGTTATGATGAAGAGTTGTAACCTCATATAATAATAAACATTTAGTTGGGTATATGACATATATAGCACATATTCTTCCTTTCTGTGGAATTAACATTTTTGCAAGTTCTGATACTTATGCTATACTAATGATCTACTTGTGATCATATTTAACACTAGAATTGACCAGTGACCACAATTTATTTGCCTGTTTTGCAGGTACTCTATAACAAAGGCATTTTGTATTGCTTTTGCAATGACGTTCTTCTCAATATTTGATGTGCCGGTATTTTGGCCAATACTATTATTCTATTGGATTGTGCTTTTTATGCTGACAATGAAGCGGCAGATACTGCATATGGTCAAATACAAATATGTACCATTTTCAGTAGGCAAGCAGGTACTGGTTTTGCTCTTCACTGAAGCTCAGTAACTTGTGGATTTCTTTCCTAATCAACAGCCCAGTGTTATTGTTTTCGGTGCTTACTTTTGTAATTTTTTGAGCTTGACATGACTTTTTTTAAATTACTTGTCCTTTCAGCGATACTCGGGGAAGAAATCAACAGCAGAGAAGGCAAGCCTTTCTCGAGACTGATTGTCAATATAATTCTATGCACAGGTTTACTTCTTTTGAATGTCAGGTTGTTTAGTATTGCTGTATAAATGCCTCAGTATTATTACTGATTACTGGATTGAAGTTGGGCTTTCCTTTTCAGTTTTAATTTTTAGGTTTGAAGCATGATTACGAAGCTCAGTTGTTAAACTTAAATTTATATTTGTGCATTTAACGTGGCATTGTTTTGCTTTGTTAGATAACAGTCTTGTTTATATTTTGGGGGGTTTCACAGCAGACAGCAGTATAACTAATGTGGATTTCTTATTCTTGATTTGGCATGGCATTATTTCCTATGCAGGCGGAAACTGAAAAGTTTGAAGAAGACATAACCTCACCTGTTAAATCTGACGTGCTGTCTGTTTAAGTTTCAACAAAATCTGTCTACATGCTCGCCAGTTTTGTATTGACTGAAAGCTTCTTGCATGCTAGTTCATCTTCACCAAATTATTCAAATTTATTAATGATTGAAGGTTGGGATAATTGACGACAGGTAGCTGAATATTGTATCTGGATTTTTATAATTTTGTAGAACCAGATTATGGAGGTGATTCTTACTTCTGATACATTTACATAATTTATAGAGATTCTGAACACATCCTTTGGGGGTCTATTACTATAACATCTATACCGTTGGGAAAGGGTTTCAGGATGTTTTTTGACAATAAAGTTCTGAAACCAAGTGCTATGCAACCAAGGAACTTAAGTAAATGTCTTTACAATAGGTGACTGGTGGTATTGATGAGTCCTACATGCTTATTTTGTTGTATTTTCTCAATTCTCTGGTGGAACTTCACAACAAATGAATTTCAGTGTTCTTATCACTCTTATTTGAGAATCTTCAAGTTGAAATATTTGCCATGTTAGCTTACTCTACAATACAGTGCTTCTTCCTCTCTATTGGTAGATTTGGTCATTAGGAAACTAAAGATCTGTTTACATAAAAGTTTAGAGGCTTCTAAAAGAAATCTCTTGTGCTGAATTTTTTTGGCATGTTAATGTCACAATCTTTTGTTTTTCTTTGTCAATTTTGGCATCTATCTTTCGTGGAGGGGTATGATAGTGTGGATGTATTAGTGAGATGCCAAAGTCCATGAAGTGGTGGCTGAAAATCTTCTACTAGGGAGATTTGTGGTCATTGGGCTCCTTTACTGGCCATCCCATTGACATTCATGTTGATAGTGACAACATTTACTATTGCCTTTTGGCTTGTGGGCCTTTGAATGAATCATCATAAGGCCTAAGGAGCCCAGATGGCTGCTCCACTGCTTCAGATTTCTCAGTGCAACTGCTCTTCTGAAACTCACTGTAGCAACAATGATGGTGCCACCAAAGGTCCTGAAGAAGTTCGTCCTGAAGGTCTTCAACGAGTTAATGAATCCCCTATGGTGAGATTGCTGTTGAAATTCCTGTTACTAGATATGTAATAGCTGTTGATAATTTGAGGCAGCCCATTCTACTAGCGTATTTTGTTGTGGAATTCCCTTAGAAGCCATGATTAGGGCTTGGGTTAGGAAACTCTGGGAATCCTATGGGTGGGTCTGCATGACCACTAGAAGCCTGGCAAAAGGTTTCTTTCAGTTCATCATTTTGGAAGACAAACATGCCGTAAGGGTGGTTGTGTGGGTTTCTTGGATGTTCCATAACACCCTTGTAACACCCTTGTTTTCCTCTTTGCTTGATATGAAGATTTCACAGCTGATGAGTCTGCCCAGTTGCTTTGCCTTGTATGGGTTGAGTTCTTTGGTCTTTCAATGCGGCGTTGGGATTTCTTGGAATGTGTCTTAGTTCCCCTCTGACAATTTATTTGACATGAGCTCCAATGCTTTTTAGCCCAAGTTTCCTTTTCAATGTTTCGCTTCTTCAACACCCAACTTATGTTAGGGCCATCCTTTGGGTTTGGAACTTGTTATTTCAACCCTAGGGAGAAGATGGGTGGATACACTAGTGGAATGATGCTTTTCTTCAAGGGTTTGGTTGACAACTAGTAGTTTGATACTTATTGAAGAAAACAAGTGAGGAGGAATTTGGGGAGGCTTCTCGTTGTCTTCACAATCACATAACACAGACTGATTATTTCCTTCAAGCCTAGGTAGTGAAACACCACCAGTTTTTGAAGGTGGACGAAGTTCAACGTTCTCATGGTGCCTATTTGGTCAAGGTTAGACTTGCCGAGCAATGGGAATTGATCCATGAAATATCTATTCAAAATTCTAGATATTAATGAAGCCTTTGAGAATCTCCATTTTCTCAAAATGGCTTCTAGAAGGTCACTAATCTTAAGGACTTCAAGTGCTAATTTGTGGCATGCTATCGTATTGATTTCGAGTGCGAGTTTATGATTGATGCACGTAAGTCGCCCATGTAGACGTGCATTGACCTCATCTCAATGAAAGTCTCTTATGAACATAACAATATATGTGACAAAGGTTGACCCTAGTTTAGTTGACGAAAGCCCTAATGGCGGTGGTTGATGCTATATCCCAAGGACTTGACGGTTTTCATGTGAATTCTTCAAAGCCACTTGGGCTTGTGTGGGGCCTAACCTTCTCTACATCTACAAGAAGCCATGCAAAAAATCTCTTGGGACCATTATTAACCAAGGCTTTATCAAGTTTATCCCCAAAGCCAGAGACCTAAAACTCGTACTAGTTGGTGGCAATTTACCCTGCTCAATGTACCCTACAAGAGCTCAATGTATCATACAAGATCTTGGCCAAAGCATGAGCCCTAATAATCATGTATATGCTTCTCCAGATCATTAGACTAGAGATATAGGGTTTATTTGGGGTTAGGTCATACTTGATAATGTCATTGCACTCTAGGAAAGGATGGAGAGGGCTCGTTGTCTTTCATTAAAAGCACTGTTCATCAAGTTGGAATTTGAGAATGCATATGGTTGAGTAGAATGTTTCTTCATTTTGCCTATTCAAGCCCTAGGGTATGGTCCAGTGTTTGTGCAAGTTGGGAAACCCTTTTGCTAATGCCTCAACGTGTCTCTTTTGGTGACACTAAGTCGAAGGGTGTTGGGGTCTTTTGTTCAATCAAGCAATGATTCCCTTTGACTCTCCATGTGATGGCCATATAAGCTTTGGTTACCTACATCACCACATGACTACTCAGGGGATAATTGAGGGAATTCCCTTTCCTGGGGTTGATGTGGCCAAATGGTTAATGGACATTTTGTGGATTACTCCTTTCTCACCATTTTATAGGATGTAGAATCCTTGGAAAACACGTGAGGGGGAATTTAGAGTTTGAATAAAGTCTCATGCTCTAAGCTTCACAGAACCAAAATCCAATGGTATGGTCTTTTATAGGAGGCTTCTTAGGAGTGGTTTACAAGTTAGGGTTGGTCTCGGATTCAACAAGGTCAAGTGTTTTAATTCTTGGGGATTTCTTATACCTTTTAATTTTTTCCCAAGTCTCGTGGTAAACTATGCTTAAGAGGATTTCTAATGTGGACAAATGGGTTTTGTCACCCCTTATCTTTGGCATCAAGATTCTAAATATGCTCCAAAGTCCTTGCTGCAATTGTTGTCTATTATTCATCATGCTATGCCCCTTCTCAACTGACCTACCAACCACTGTAGAAGCTCTTGCAAGATTTATCTTGGGTTGGTCTGTGGTGTAATACAAGTTTTCATCAGGGTAAAATTGGGAGCTATGTTGTAGTGCAAATAGTTGGGGATGATCAACTTTGCTTGAGAAGCCTTACTATGTGTGTTGTGGGTTATCAAAGTATGGATGGCCAAGAAAATTGAGGTCTTGCTATGTAATTGCACTCTTCATGGAGTCTTGTTGGGTTAAAAATTGATGGTTGAATCTCAACTTCTAGAGCCTATTGTTTAATCCTACCGATGTTCATACCTAGGGCACTTTTGTAGCCTAGAGCATTTGGAAAGTATGGGAAACCATTAGAGTGCGATTTTGTTGGGAGGGGCAATCCATGCACACCTTCAATGAGCATTGCATTTGGTGGTCGCCCCTCGATTCTTTATAATGAAAAACCCTTAGTAGAGTCCTCTTGGTTTTCAACGAAGCAACTTTTCTTGAAGGGCATCTCTCGTGTTGGAAACCTTTATGACATCATGGCTCATTGTTGCGAGCGATGGACAACATTCAAGGTTGAATTCAAGGTCGTGATATCTGCCAAAGCAGCTATAATTGGAAGTGAATGTCTTTATCACTACTGAATCGTTTCTCATGTTGGGAATTGGTAGCCCAATAACATGGTGGAAGGATTGGGAATAGAATGGCTCTAAGCCTTGTAAGAAATATAAACTTGCAGATGGTTAGAAATGGCTCAGTGTTCGACCTAGGCTCGATGCCAAGCTTAATAAGTTGTGGGGGATTTGTTCTTGACCCTCTAATTGGCTTAGTGCTTGACCTAGGGTCAATGCTAATTTTAATAAGCCATGGAGGACACATTCTAGACTTTGATTAGGTTGCATTTAGTGTGTAAATATTTTATTTAGCCAAATAAGGTTGTTTTTGCTTGGTTTTTGGTTCTAGGTGGCCCTCTTCTTGGCTAGGACAAAAATCTTTGGGAGTTGCCCAAATGTGGTCCCTACTATAAAAATGATATTGTTAAGCATACTATTTGGTCACGTGTGTATGCCAAATTAACTTGGGCTTGGGCTTATTTGTGTTGTTAGTTCCTCCTTGGGGAGGCTACTTGACAACCTGTGCTCCTTGGTGATCAATTCCCATGCATCGTAGCAACTTGTTAGAATAAAGAGACTATAAATGACGTGTCTTTTCAAAATGAACAGTTCGCTCATATCACTTGGTATGATGACTGATCCAGGAGGATATTGGTGGCCACCCACCTATCCCACTTGGACCCCCACCATTGTTTCTTTCAGTTTTTCAGTTTCCTTAATTGTAGCACAATTTACTATTTTTGGCAGTTTTCGGGTCCTAAACTTTCAGAGCCGTTTTGAGGCCCTAAACGACGTTTTTTTGGCATTGAATGGTCGGAAAAATAGGAGTTCGTTTCGGACGCGATATTTTTTGTTTATGGATGTAGTCCTTAAACAGATCTTTCTAACGATGTATCATGCGTGTCAAACGGAGGTAGTATGCTAAAGTTACGACCTCGGGAAATTGATGTACCAAGTTACCAAATGGGGCCCACATTCTGGCGTTTCACCTCCTAGGGTTAGGTTTTTGGATGTGTAGGGTTTCCATTGTTTCTCAATAATATATAGGCCTTCGAGCCTCATTGTAACACATAGTTCAGAGGTATGTAGCCGCCACATCTCTTCTCAGAGATAAGCTACCAACACTCTAGCTAGTTTATTTCCATTCTGTATGTAAACGAGTTTCAATTATTGATTAATGAAATGAAGTGTTATTTTTGCTGCATATTTGTTTCTATGGTTATTTGTGTATTTTGTTGTGTTCTTGCATAAATCCGGATCAGTGGTATCAGAGCAATCTGCTCTTTCTCGATCCTTCTTTGCATGTCCCCAACGAGGGCGGGGTATAAAGAGTTAGGGCTCGATCTGGTTGAACCTTTGCAAGATCAGCCTTGCAAATCCCGACGACCACCCATGGGGGCGAAAAGAAAGATGAGCGCGCAGAAGATTCTATCAAAATGTTGCTCGAGGAGGCCCTTGAAAAACAAAGGAACGCGATGCTGGATAACTTCACCCAGATCCTTCAACGACTTCCCACTGGCGGTGCATCTGCATCTAGCAGCCACTCTGGAGGCGCAACCCCTTTTAAGGTACAAGTAAACTTCGACATTCCCATATTTGATGGCCGAATAGATGCAGACGCCGTAGATAGATGGTTGAATCTATTAGAAGGATATTTCTCGGTTCATGACTTTTTCGACCGGGAAAATATTACTTTTTCTTTACTCAAAGCCATGCCCCATGTCAAGGACTGGTGGGAAACCTACTGTGAGAGAAAGGACGAGGAGGAACCCTCTCTGTTCTCGGCTGTACCCACTTGGAATTATTTTCGAGATTCCATAAAGGGACAATATTATCCGATGGGGAGCTATGAGGACAAGTACATACAATGGACTACGCTGTGACAACAAAGAGATCAAGATGTGCATGAGCTGACGAATCTGTTCCATACCCTGCGCACCAAGTTGGGTATCAAAGATTCAGAGAAACATTTGGTGCTGAAGTATCGCAGTTGTCTGCATAGATACATTCAGGAGGAAATGGAGTTCCTTGACATCTCCTCGCTTGGTACGACATATCAGCATGTTGCCAAAATTGAGCAAAAAATTCAAACAGAAAAAGCAGACTTTGGATCTGCAAATCAGAAGCAAGGGAAAGGTGCCCCCAAACCGCAGAACCAAGGACACAGCCAAGGCATGGCGACTCAAGAAAACTTGCGAAAGCCGCAAGCAAAGAGCAACACTGTAAAGCCGAAGAAGGAAGCGGGAAAGTGGTGCGAGTTCCATAAGAGCCCCACTCACAACACAAGTGAGTGTCGGGCCAAGCACTCACTGGTGGCCGAGATAAAGGCTTATGAATCAGATGCATACTCTGACACGGAATCAGAACCCGAGAAGGGGAATGACAGAGGGAAGAAGATTATCGATGCAGAACCCAACGCCATCGTTGCCACCACGAAGATCCAAAAGGAAGAACCAGAAGATTCAGAGGAGGAGCGTCTTTTCCACTCCTAGATGTGGGTAAAGGGTTCCACGCTACAATTCATTGTCGACAGTGGGAGCCAAAAGAACCTGATTTCAGTAGAGGTCGTGAAGTGATTGGTTTTGTTGACCACAACACACCTGCAGCCGTACACCATCGGGTGGCTTCACCAAGGACGGGATCTCTGCGTCAGCCAGCAATTTTGCCTTCCCTACAGCATCAAGCACTTCACCGATGAGGTATTATGTGATATTGCTCCTCTTGATGTTTGTGATGTATTATTAGGTCAACCATACTTATGGAAGCGACATGCTGTGTATGAGTCCCGACCTCGCGCTGTTATTATTACTTTGGGAAATAATTTGTACAGGATACCAGAGGTACCACCTCCTGTCGCTATCTCTTTGGTTACCGCAAAACAATGCAGTAAGCTCATTTCCAAAACTGAGAAGTTTGTTTTCTTGATGATCTGCCCCCAGGGAAAGAAGAAGATCGTGGCCACGACCTCCAGACAGGGCCCTTTCGCACGACAACAACAAATGGAAAAGGTCGTGGAGGAGTACCGAGACATATTCACCTCACCCACCGAGGTGCCTCTCCACTGTCAGGTCAAGCACCCCATCGATCTGACCCCAGGTGCGTTGCTTCCCAATGGACCGATCTATTGACGCTCTGTTCTGAAGAATGATGAAATCAAGAGGCAAATTCAGGAGCTTCTGCAAAAGGGTCACATCCGGCGAAGTTCATTGCCCTATGGGAGCCTGATCGTGTTGGTACAAAGGAAGGATGTGACTTGGAGACTCTGTATTGACTACCGGGCGCTGAACAAGATCACTGTCCGGAATAGGTACCCGATCCCACGGATTGATGACCTCCTGGACCAACTTAAAGGGGCGAAATATTTTAGAAAGATCGACTTAAAGTCCGGGTATCACCATGTATCGATTGAACCGACCGATGTGTGGAAGACTGCCTTCAAAGCCAAGGAGGGCCTTTTCGAATGGTTGGTCTTGCCTTTCGGGCTGACGAATGCTCCTGCAACCTTCATGAGACTGATGGATGACATCTTGCGGCCATTCACCAACTCATTTGTAGTAGTGTACTTGGATGACATCCTGATATTTAGCCAGACTTGGGAAGAGCACCTCCACCACATCCGATAGGTCCTCCAAACACTGCGGCAGCACAAGTTGTGTGCCAATTTGGACAAGTGCACTTTTGGCATGACCCAAGTTCAGTATCTGGGATACATGTGGATCGAACCAAGATCCAAGTCGTTCGGGATTGGCCAACCCCAACTACTCTAACAGAGCTTCGCATCTTTCTGGGCCTTGCCAGATTTGTGTTGGGATTCTCTCATATCACTTCGCCCTTGAGTCAAGTCAACAAGGGAGGAGCGAAAGCAAAATTCTTTTGGTCAGAAACTCAACAGAAGGCGTTTGCAGAATTGAAACATCGCCTCTGTTGTGCCCCAGTGCTCACATTACCAAACTTGCAACAACCATTTGAGATCGAGATGGATGCCTCTGACTATGCTATTGGGGCAATCCTTACTCAACAAGGGCATCCAGTTGCATATCACAGTGAGACACTGTCCGACACAATCTGCAAATATCCCACTTATGACAAAGATATGTATTCCATTGTACAGGCTTGCCAACAATGGAAGCATTACATTTTGGGGAAGGAAACGATTATCTACACAGACCACTGACCCCTGCAGTTCATACAGACACAAGGGAAGTTACAGAACGATTGCCATCAGAAGTGGTCCACATATCTACAACAGTTTCATTTGAACATCAATTACAAGAAGGAAAGCACCAATAATGTTGCAGACTACCTCAGCCGACCACCAATCGTGGCGATAACCACCGTGCTCAACTCTTGTGAGCATGAGACTTCTGATTGGCCGCTTCTCTACAAGAGCGATCCAGAATTCAGCCACACATACCAGACACTCTTGGAGGGAAACCAAGTTCCAAAATTTCACCTCCAGGATGTACTACTATGTCACATGGGACACCTTTGTGTTCCTTCAAGCGAGCGTGCCAAGATGATTTGGGAAGCGCATTGCAGTCGGGTCGCTGGGCATTTCGGGGTCGAGAAAACAGTGGTAGTACTGCAGAAGTATTTTTATTGGCCGAACCTTCGACAGGACGTCGAGAAGTACATCCGATCCTGCATTTCCTGCGCCATTGCTAAACCATCCATCAAGAAGCAAAGCCTCTATACTTCGTTGCCTACCCCTAGTCGACCTTGGGAATCCATCTCCATGGGTTACATGTCGAGCCTTCATTCTACTAAGCACGGAAATGACTGTGTGTTTGTGGTCATTGACAGATTCTCAAAGATGGCCATAATGGCGGTTTGCAAGAAGAATATCACAGCAGAAGCCGTTGCTAAACTCTTCTTTGAACGAGTGTGGGTACACTTTGGGATCCCACAGTCTATAATATCAGATCGGGACAACAAGTTCCTTAGTACATTCTGGTCTAGCCTATGGTCAATGCTAGACACCAAGCTCACAAAGTCCACAACTTTCCATCCCTAGACTGATGGCCAGATAAAGGTCGTCAACAAGATGATTGTACACATTTTGCGCATGTACAACTGAAAGCATCCACGCACATGGGATGAGAGCCTCCCCTATGTACAACACAGCGATAACTGGGCCCTCCACAACTCAACCAACCACAGCCCCTTTCAGGTGGGCTTGGGATTCCAGCCACTATGTCCCATTGACGTAGCCATGCCATTTGCAGCTATTCAGGCTGATTCAGCTCATATCCAGTTTGAAGTTTCCAAGGCGAACATCTTCATTGAGCGCATTCAGCACATTCGCCAACAGGTTCATGACATATTGGACAGATCCAATGCTAAGTACAAGCAGCGACATGATCAGCATCAGGTGCAACACAAATTCCAGGTGGGCGACAAAGTGTGGCTACATTTGCAGAAGGAGCGCCTCGCTGGACCCCACCGCAAGCTTCACCCGCTTCGATATGGGCCATACACCACCACCAAGGCTACCGGGGACAATGCCTTCGAGCTCAGTATTCCACCATTCCTTGGTCTGCACCCAGTGTTCAATGTGGACCGCCTTCGACCCTACTTTCCACCTCTACTGGACACATCAGACGTGGTAGAACAACTCACACCAACAGAGTTAAACCCCAATTGCATGGAACAAGCCACAACTGATCGGATTATGGACACAGAGATCAAGAACACCCGCTAGCAGAAGATCCGACTATATTGAGTTATCAAAGCAGACCAACTCCTTCACTAGGGACCAAGTTCAACAGAAGTTTCCTCATATCATGGAGGAACTCAACGCAATGGGGACCATTGCTTCCTAAGGGGGGAGGAATGATCCAGGAGGATATTGGTGGCCACCCACCTATTCCACTTGGACCCCTACCATTGTTTCTTTCAGTTTTCTAGTTTCCTTAATTGTAGAACAATTTACTATTTTTGGCAGTTTTCGGGTACTAAACTTTTGGAGCCGTTTTGAGGCCCTAAACGACGTTTTTTTCGGCATCGAATGGTCGAGCAAATATGAGTTTGTTTCGGACTCGATATTTGCCATTAATGGATGTAGTCTTTGAAGAGATCTTTCTAACGATGTATCATGCGCGTCAAATGAAGGTAGTATGCCAAAGTTACGACCCCGGGAAATTGATGTACCAAGTTACCCAACGAGGCTCACATTCTGGCGTTTCACCTCCTAGGGTTAGGTTTTTGGATGTTTAGGGTTTCCATTGTTTCTCAATAATATATAGGCCTTCGAGCCTCATTGTAACACAGAGTTCAGAGGCATGTAGCCGCCACATCTCTTCTCAGAGATAAGCTACCAGCAGTCTAGCTAGTTTATTTCCATTCTGTATGTAAACCAGTTTCAGTTATTGATTAATGAATTGAAGTGTTATTTCCGCTGCATATTTGTTTCTATGGTTATTTGTGTATTCTGTTGCGTTCCTGCATAAATCCGATTCAATGACACTCTTATCTATGCCGATTTGCAAATTTATATTTAGGTTCAGGTTGGGAAGCTTTGAGTTGGAGTCCAATAATTGATGGAGTTTTGCATCTCGACGCCTTGCCCCATGAGGTAGGTTCTGTTGGAAGTTTACTCCCCTCCTAGGTTGACCTGTTTGAATCAGTCTTGTTCTAGGCGACACCACATGGCATGTATTTGGTTCAAGAGCACAACGAATGATGGAGCCGGAACTGAGAGCACAACAATAGCTGACCTCTTCCTTGATCCTTGAATGACAAGTTCCCTCACTTGGACTTAGCCATTGCGATGGAGAAGTGGTTACAATCATTGGGAGATGATGGATGGAACAATGACTAGTGTGTTGATGATACGCCATCTACCATGTAGGGCCCAAACCATGATGCTCACGACTTAATCATGTATCTAGTGAAGCGACCTGACTTTATGTTGATCTTTATTGTGGCCACTTGGTTATCGTCCTTGTTATTATGCTTTTGTTGTTTGGCTCATCGTGAATGTCTACTTTGGTCTACTTTATTATTTTTTGATATTCCCATCAAGCATTGTAACTTTTGATAGGGCCATGGGCGAGACTAGTATTTGCTTGAGGCAACTAGAGTCCCTACCTCTTTTGTATAAAATGCATGTTAACATTGAATATTGACAAAGTTCAAAGAAAACATTTGATTCAATTTTTTTTTCTTCTATCAAAGTCTTGCAAGATTCATCTTCTATGGGAAATGGGCATGGGCAGTAGTTCATTGTAATGCTTTGTTCATATACATAGGTTCAACCATTTTGAGAACAATTTTATGCAATATAGATATGGTTGTTGAAGTCTGCAATTTAAGGATCTATTTAGATGGTAATAGGAAGCATAGGAGTAAGTTCCTTATGTATTTAAACTAGTGTGTTATAAACTCATCGAGTTTGACTTGGATCTACGATTCAAACCTGGCTAGACTCCTAAAATAGAGAAAGTTGTCACTCTTATGAGATTAACTAATTGCCTGTAATTCTGACTCGCTATAGTGTGTTTGACTCGTGAACACTTTGGGTTAAATTATGAGTTGCAAGTCCTCGCAATTTTTCATGGGTTGACAAGTATTTTTTGTTAGAGGTTTGTTGTTTAGTATTTTGCTCTCTTTGCTAGCTGAGTATCTAGTCATAGACACACTTGTCAAAAAATCATTCATCTTGATTTGTTCGAATCCAACAACGCATTCTCAATGATGTGTGTTTGACTCCACCTTTACTCACATATACCTTGAGCGTTTATTTTAATCATTGCCTCAGTGGTATTCGACGTACTAGAACATACATATTTCATGTGTATGATAACATGGTTCTATTACTTTTGGTGATAATTCTCATTGGGTTTGAATAGGGTCTATAGGTTTAGGATACCTTGTTGCATCACACGTGACTTTATTATTTTTTTGAAACTTTTATAATATTAATCATGCTCTCTTGAGTATCAATCCTAACTTAAGTGTTCATCTCTGATCCCAACATATTTTGTCCATCTTTCTTACTATGTTCACAATGGGAACTTGTTTTAAATTATTTGGACGCAGAGTCGAAGTCTTGTGAATCAAAGTACACAACTAAAATTCCAAAACAAACACACACTTTAACAAAAAAAGGAAGGGGAATTTGAAACAATATCTCATTCAAGTTCGAATTCCCCTAACTAACAAGCCTTATTACAAGCTTATAGAGTAATTTGGTGATGTATCTCTCCTTGCATGTTATTTAAAAGGGCATCAACCCTTGTTTACAATGTCTTTGAATCAGTGTTATCATAATCAGTCCAGTTTTGGAAAAACTGACCGGTCCAACTAGTTTAGGCACCTAGTCGGTCCTTATCGCCACCTTGAATCGAAAATGCCTGGTTCGGTATGGAACTGACTTTTTTTCACTTGACAGATCGGTTCTATACTAACCAACCGGTTTTGTGCTGCATCTTACAAATGTTGCTTTGGGCCCTAAAAATCCAATTAAAAAAAACCTAAAAAGACCTACACTAAGAAGAAAAAACCTAACCTTAGTAATCATCATTAACACTAAATGGTAATACTAAATTCATGAAGTAAAAGTGACATTCTTCTTATCTTTCATTTTCTATCATTTTACTTTAGTAATCATCATTAACACTAAATGGTAATACTAAATTCATGAAGTAAAAGTGACATTCTTCTTATCTTTCATTTTCTATCATTTTACTTAATTTTTTAACATTATCATTAATTGTTTCAGGATGTTTGAGGGTGGTTCCAACCTCATCGGACTTCATATGCGAAAAGTAGAATTTTAGATCCCATTCAGAATTCAACAGACTTAACGGTATTCAGGGCTTTATGATATCAACGTTTCCGCTGGCTTCTATCATGTATGAGGGTAGGGTATTAGCATTTAATCAAGTACATCATGTTAATTTTTTAACTTCGCAGTATACTTTTTCAATTTTTGATAATTATGTTTGAATGATTATCATTCCCCTTTTATCATAACATAATTTTAATATTCACATGCAACCAAAATAAAAACAAGGATCACTAAAAGATAACCATGCACAAGAGACAGACATTTTACCCTGGGAAACCCAATAGGGAGAAAACCTAACAAACTTTTCTCAAAAGAAATCAATCAAATTCAAGTACAATACCAATCATGAAGATGAACCCTAGCAGATAAGAGTGCGCCCTTCTTACAAAAGAAACACTAGCAAGCTTCTAAGAAGAGATAAAAACCCAAAAATTGCTCCTTCAGATTTTGCTATGTCCAATTAGAAGGTGCGCACATGGAGAGAGAAGATGCGTAGTTGTGTTGTGTAAAAATAGTGTGTGAACACTTTATTTATATTCTTCAATTGACTTGGCTTTTTCATGCTCGAGACCGACTTGTACTTTTGGTCTTATAGGGCCAATTTACCCCTTTTACTGGGGTAGTTTTTCTCTTTCTTGTCTTCAACTTCCTATGGGACTTTTTCAATGGCTTATCTTGACTTCTTAGTTATTTTTTCATCATAGAAATTTTTTCCTCATTGATGCCCATCTCCTCACATGCAAATCAAATTCTTCCATAGAGCTCTAATGTTGATTTGATCATAATCTAAGAAGTACCGAACACTTCTTAGAGCCAATGCTAAATTCAACATTAGATTAGAGTTTGTCTATTCCACATGGGGATGAGATACCCTGTCAAATATATAAGTCAACTCACTCTATTATAATAGATCACTCCATCACAAGCACTCCCACATAGAGTATGCAATGCGATCACTAGCCTTCCATCACTCATAGTCAATCCACATGACTAGACAAAGGATAAGCATCTGAGCCTAAATACACATAGTCAATACACATGACTAATAAGGGCTACGACAGGGCCATTTTCTACCAACCATGGGTCAATATTACACATGACCACTCTAGGAGAATGATTTGTAGAATGTTTACTCGATGTTGGAACAATGGAGAAACATCAACACTCCCTCTTAACGAGGAATACATTTTGCATCACGACAAACAACATACGTGGTGAGAATGTCCAATAGAAGCATTCTACATCACTTCCAAGCATTACTCTTGGTGAGAATGTTCCTAGTCCATCTCAAATATGTACTACATCTTGAGTCTTTCATTCCTAGTCAAAGCATACGACTGTATGGATACAGACTATGTCAAGGCCATTCACTTCTTGTGAAGGTCTGCTGCTTGTATGTAGGATCATCACGATGTCCAGGCCATTCACCTCATGTGAATATTCGCCACTCATTTGTAGGATCACCACAATGCTTAGGCCATTCACCTCATGTGAATGTTTGCTGCTCATCTGTAAAACCATCATGACATTTGGGCTATTCATCTCATATGAGTGTCTGCCACTCATTTGTCAAACCATCACGATGTTGCTCATTCTTCAACACCCCCTCTCACTCATTCTCCATCATACCAAGCCTGTCCCTAAAGTGTACAAAGTTTTCCTTGGATAGAGGCTTGGTGAGAATGTCGACTATCTGCTCATTTGTGGACATGTGCTAGAGCTTCACTGCTTCCTTCTATACCTCTCAGATAAAGTGGTATTTGATCTCAATATGCTTTGACCTGTCATGAAACATTGGATTTTTTGAAAACTTGACACAACTTTGATTATCACAATGTATCACGACCCTCACTAGCTTTTGATCAAATAATCCTGCAAGAATCTTTCGAAGCTACACTGCTTCATGACTTGTAACATTGGTTGCACAATACTCTGATTCTGCTGTACTAAGTGCGATAGATGCTTGCTTCTTTTCATTCTCATATGAGAACATTGGAAAGCATAATGACCAAAATTTTGACTCTTGTAACATCTTACTTTTGAAAGATCCTTTTGATATTGAACTAGGGTTGATTCTTCACTCACCATCTTGACAAAATCTAAAAAATATAATTGAGAAACCCCAGCAAGAAGTAGGTCAAAATTGAAATTTGTCAAAAGTGAAAACTAACTCCACAGATAAGTGCACTCTCTTTAGGTGAAGGCTCGAGAATGTTAAGATCGAATCCAATATGTTGCCAGAAACGTACAAAACTGGAAGCCTTATATTCTTGATTCCGATAAAAATTAGGTCAAAACCGAATCTTCACAGAATTGAGATCTACTTCCATAGATAAATGTGCCCTCCTAGGGAGAGTTTGAAAATGTTCCCTTTTAAGTTCAATTTGTGGAGAGATATGTCCAAACTTGGAAGCCCTAGTTTTTAGATTAGGGTAGAAATAGTCTCTGGCGATGGCTTATATTCAATACCGTTCTGATTAGTATCTTGAATTTTTAACTTGATATACTTTTTCAAAATTTGATAATTACGTTTTAATGATTATCATCCCACTTTTATCATAACATAATTTCAACTTTCACTTGCAGGGGAAATAAAAACAAGGATCATTGAAAGATAACCATGTAGAAGAGACATATTTTACCCTTGGAAACCCAATAGGGAGAAAACTCGACAAACTTTTCTTAGAAGAAGTCAATCCAATTCAAGTACAATACCAATCATGAAGATGAACTCTAGCACATAAGAGTGTGCCCTTCTTACACAAGAAACTCTAGCGAGCTTCTAGGGAGAAATGGCGAGCTTCCAGGAAGTGATGAGAACCCAAAAATTGCTCCTTCAAATTTTGATATGCCTAGCTAAAAGGTGCACACTTGGAGAGAGAAGATGTGTATTTGTGTTATGTAAAAATAAAGTGTGTGAACACTTTATTTATATTCTAAAGTTAGCTCGACTTTTTCACTCTTGAGGCCGACTTGTACTTTTGGTCTTCTAGGGCCATTTTACCCTTTTTATTGGGGTAGTTTTTCTCTTTCTTGCCTTCAACTTATTCTGGGATTTCTTCCATGGTCTGTCTTTGAATTCTGGTTATTTATTCATTATAGAAAAGTTATCCTCATTGATGTCCATCTCCTCACATGCAGACAGTATTCTTCAATAGAGCTCTAATGTTGATTTCACCATACTCTAAGAAGTACCAGACACTTCTTAGGGCCAATGTCAAATTCAACATTAGATTATACTTTGTTTATTCCACAAAGGGATGAGATCCCCTATCAAATAGATAAGTCAACTCACTCTATTAGAATAGATCGCTCCATCACGAGTACTCCTACATAGAGTATGCAATGTGACTACTAGCCTTCCTTCATTTATAGTCAATCCACATGACTAGACAAAGGATAAGCATCCGAGCCTCAATACACATAATCAATACATGACTAATAAGGGCTATGACGAGGCCATTATCTACCAACCATTGGTCAATATTACACATGACCACTTTGGGAGAATGATCTGCGAAATGTTTTCTCAATATTGGAATTATGGAGAAACACCAACACATCAACCCCTCTATGTACCTCGATGTTGGTGTTCTTGATGGTTTAACTTCTTTGTCATGACCTTAGTAAAAATGTACCCTTCACTCAAGCAAAATTACTTATTAGGCATGTGAAGTTTTTTCTACCTTTTTTTAATGATTGAATTAGGAGGTTTCATCAAAATTGTAGGGTGTCTACAATGCACAATTAGAGTATAGACCGGTAGTACAATATGATCATATTGTAGACACTAGACTATAGTTATTGATTAGTACTATGCTCATTTTTGGACTATAGGGGCCATTTAGAGCTTGTTTGTTGATGTATTTTGGTTTAGAGATGAATTGCACTCGGTGCTATTTTGGATATACGGTCCCATATTTCCATATAAATGAGAACCTTTACATATTTGTGTATAATGGTTTGGATGAATACATATGCACATGAATATATATGTTTTTTTTACAAAATTTGAATATCATTAGAGGAAATTTTGTTGAAAAATGAGCCTTTCAACCCTAATTTAAATTCCATTTCATCATGTATTAGCCAATTAAAATGCTTTAAAACTCAATGGTAGTGCATGTTTGAGGTAATTTTTTATATTATATAAATTGGGGATACATGGAGTTTAGCATAATTTGTCTACTTGCCTAAGCTGCCTGAAATTATGTTTGATATTGATAATGAAATTAATATGCTAATCGATTAGGTAAAACATGACCCATTTATAATATATAATAGTAATAGTAATTAATATTATAACTAATATATAATAATATTATATTATAATTAATATTTTATAATAACCATCAAAAGTGGGGTCCAATAACTTTTATAATTAATGAATAATAGTAACTAATATTATAAGTAATATATAATAATTATTAAATATTAAAACTATTATATGATAATATTATATTATAATAATACTATACACCATGAAAAGTTGGGTCAAATAACTTTTAAGATGACACTTTGTATTTAATTTTCTTCTGGGTGAAAACATTACATTGAAATTCATCCTCGTAAATTGATTTTAATATAAAATATATATCTAAGGTAGCTTTGATAAAAGTGAAATAACCTTGTGCAATTTTGATAAAAGTGAAATAGTATAAAAAATTGCCTACATGGCTTATTTTATCATTTTCCTTAGGAAGCTCATTTTCATCCAAATTTCCTATAATGTTTATGTAGTTTTTGGTTCAATTTTTTTCGGTTTCAATTCGGTTCAATTTTGCGGACTCAGTAGGTTTGATGATTGGTCTAGTACTTATAACATTGCTTTGAATGATTCATTAATCGCAAGTGCTAGAAGCCAAAAGTCGAACTATGTAAAAGCCCCAATTTGCATACCCCCTTTTATTCCCTGAAACTTCATTTATACACGTTGGTGAAATTTGAACGATCACATTAGCTCCAACTTCTGGGTGTTTGAAGCGTCCATTAACTAATTTATTCGAATTTGAAATCCCATTAATGGAATTTTCAACCCTAGCAATGCTTTTGCATTAATGTCCCTTGGTTAAAATTTGTAAGCAAGATATGCATAGTGTTTAAACGAAAAATCCATGTGAAGTCCATTCAAATCAATAGAATTCTTCTTTTGAAATCTATGCCACATTTTCCAAACTTGTCCTAACAACAAACTAAAAATTGTGTATTCCGTTCAACTGGTATTTTTGCTAATTCTCTTGTAATTTTTTATGTAACTTCATCTTGCATCTTTACTAGGATATGTTCTTTCCCATCAATCATTTTCTCTGTTTCATTGCCTTATTCATTTCCTATACATGCAAGATCCTCATATTACTTTACAACTTTAAGCATAAATGAAATATATAAGTTTATATGATTAGTAGAAATCTTCCTAAAATTCCTGTAAGGCAACTTGTTATAAGTTTCTTTGGAAAACTCGTGTTTCCTCAACTATTCCATGACCAAATCTCCTTCTGGAAACACTTTCTCTTTGCATTTTTCATTTGTTTATAATTCAAATGCTATGTTGCAGTTGGGCTTAACATGCTCATGAACCTCTTTCATGTATTTTTAAAATTTGTCCACAACTATGAAAATCAATTCACCTCTGCAAGTTTTTGGCTATCCAATTACAAAATCCATGCTAAGGTCCTCCCATTGTCTATTAGGCATTGACATTGTTGTATAAAAACATATGTTCAGAATTTTTTCTTTAGCACAGTAACAAATTTTGCAACTTTCTACCCACTTTATTATTTGTTTGGCAATGTCCCCATGAATAACACATTTCCTCTAACCATGCCTTGGCCTTATCGATATCAATGTGCCCACCTATGTCAAAACCATGTAACAGTGTTTATATATTCTATCAAATGGATCCTCTTGGGTTACACACTTAAACAAAAACCATCCATGAACAAAATACTTCAATGTTTCTAGAGTATCATTGAAGGCTCCTTCCAGGCCAACAGACTTGTTGCAGATTCTACATCCTCTTCATACAATTCTTTTATTTTATCCAAGGTAGTCACTTCCATTGACATGGTATTCAAAAATGGATACCTTCAACTTTGGCATCCACAACTTTTCCAATCTATTCTTCAATTCAAATGAATAACTTAGAAGAAATTCAATCCAATTCATACGTTGTTTTAACTTACCATGACTATTTATGACACTGTAAGGATTAATGGGTAGTGTACAATACAAAGTCCTTTTTCGATAAGTAATATCTCCACCTAATTAGGGGTTGATCAATGTCATGCAACTCTTGATCATAAACCAAATACTCCTCTTTACATCATTCAATTTCTCGCTAAATAATGGAATGCTTTTACTTTCTTGACTCAACATTGCTCCAATAATTATCCTAATGGCGTCACTTAGCTTGTAATATTTTGTTGAAGAAAGGTGACACCAAGAATAGTTGTTTAGTTAGTTTTTTCTTCAAAAGTTTGAAACTTTTGTTCATTGTTGAATTCCATTGCAAGCTATTCCTCTTCTATTGTTCATCATTGTATCCACTGAAAGCTATGCCTCTTCTTGCACTTAGTCAGCGATGCACAAATACCACTAAAATTTCTCGCCAAATCCCTATGGAAACTTGCTAGACCAGGTAAATTTTCGTTGAGTCCATCTTCAATGCTTCTTGAGATATTATAAACCCAAAGCACACTAGTGCCTCATATAAAAACAAAATGCCTGTAGATTAATCAACAACTTGTGTTACAAAAAAAATGTTGCAATTGCATTAAATGCTTCTCCTTTGTCTTGTTGAAAATCAATGCGTCATCAAGGTTAACAACAATAAGTTTTACTAGCAAAACCCTCTAGTACTTCATTCATGAACCACATGAAAGCACTAAGTAGCATAACCAAGCATTAATGCAAAATTTTCTTTGTCTTGAAGGTTGTATTCCATTAATCTTCTTCTTGAAACTCGATTTGGTGATATCCATTGTTCAAAACAATCTTGCTCCAAGCGACTTCCCCATCACAATCCCATCCACAATACTAACCATTTACACTAAAAGAAATATAACTCAACACTAAGTTAGCAACCTTTACATTAACATTTTACAAAACTTTTCCAAATTCTAGAATTTCAACCAATCAATACCCGATTCCAAAATGTAACAAAATGAGTCAAAACTCATCAAGGAGCATACACAAGTACACAATGTTGTTGGTTTCTATATTAGACTTTCTACTCTAAAGAAAATAATTGACTTCTTACCAACAACCCTCATACCCCTCTTACCAAGCATGATAGTATTAAACTATGGCCATTCTAAAACATGTCATGATTGAATAGAAACATCATTACATTATTCTATTCCAATTCATCACACTTTACACAATCAAATACTTTTCAATGATAACCAAACCAAGCATTAGTGTGTTCGAAAACCCATCTCCCCCTTAAATAAACATTTTAATGACATTGTTATAGCTACACTCCATGTAATAGTCACGTGTTTAAACTTCCAAGTTGTCCCCAATAATGTCATTCAACCAAAATCCAACAGATACAAAAAATTTACAAGAATACTCACAAAAAATATTGGAATGCTTCTACTATTTGAGTGCTACTCTAAGCAAGAATTCAAGAAATCAAACGATATTAACATAACTATTTTCATCTCAACACTCTTTCTCATATATATTAATCTATCTGCCAGATTCATATACCTAGCAAATCCTCAAAAAATAAAACCAACCCAATTGCTATTAAAATCCTGTACATTAGTATACATCGTTAAGAGAGCTTCTAGATGGGACTTCACCCCTGTTGGATATAGAGGGAGAAAAAATAAAGAAGTCTTTGAGCCATTGCCAACAACTTGCTTAGGAAATTCTTGCAAATGTCACTGAAGTTGGGAGTGTTTTGGGGATAACACAACACTTTCAGAAGTTCATAGTTGTAATGTCCCTATTTTTGACCCTTGAAAAAGAATAACTAAATGATGTAATATTGTTGTTAATTGTAAGGAACACGGTGAGGAGCTCAACGCAAAGGCAAAGGCATTGGCATGGATTCCTCAAGTATGTATGTATATGTATAAGTAGTAAATATGGTTAGTGAACTATGTGCTGGTTAAGCGCAGTAACATTCTAATGTGATGTACATGTGCATAATAATAATAGTAAATCTACAAATGATTGTGCAAGGCAACAAGAGAAAGGGGCATGATCATCCTAAGGTTAGGAAGGAACATATGAAGCCATGAAGCCAATAGACGAGAGCCAAGCCATTAGATGTCAAGTTGACTCATGCACCCCAATCATTTAATGCTTCCAAGAGGAATGTAGTTGAGAATTATTGTCATGGGGAAGGAAGGAATGGGTATGAGTTTCCTTGTGATTGAGTAGTGTTAGTTGTCCTTTATAATTGGGAATGGTAGTTTCTTATTGGGTAAGAAACCGGTCGAATTGAAGTCATTCTTAAATTACCTGTCATTTGGGGGATGGAACAGTAAACTCATCAATAATTGTGTCAATCAGCCTATTAGTGAGTCTGTCAATTAGTTAATTAGTTTATGTGGTCAAGTAACTCGATCCTTCATGGGTGTATCTATCTCTCCTCGTCTGGTCTGCAAATCATGGATAGACCGACCAATCTATCAATATCATCTGGGGATAAAGAGTCGATCCTTAATTGAGAGGAAGCCTAGTTAGAATAGCGACATAGTAGAGAGTGGATCTAAGCTTTGGTTTGTGGCCATGATTGTGAGTTGAAGAGAAAACAAGAGAGCGGAATTCCTATGTGTTCCTCTGTTGATCTAGGAATCATAGTAGTATCAAATTTCCCAACTATTAGTTTGAGCAAGTGAGCCAAAAATTTGTGTTAAAGAACCGTGTGATAAAGTTCATTCCAAGAAGATTATGAGTAAGTTTTAGTCCTTAGTCTCCCACCAAGTGGTCACGAGCATACCTTGTATTGGTGAGTATTTATAGTATTAGTCGTGCACCTGGAAGTTTGGTTCATTGTTGTTGATGTCATCCTAAGTATAGTCGTCTGTTAGTCCTGCTATAGATGAGTGGTCTGTTGGACAATGATTGGAGTACTCCCCTAGAGCCATTGGTTGTGCACAACCAATATTTGTAAGTTTTGGTAAAATAGAGCATGTAGGCAGATGATTTAGGGTTTGGGTGATCTTTCTATGCATACATTGATATATCACTTTGTCAGGGTTATCTTAGACTATCCTCAAAATCCTAATGACCTAATTGGATGCATAAATGCATATTCAAATACACGCCGAGTTAGGTCGCCAATCGGGGTCTTCTTCCTTCTTCTGCGCAATTAATTCTAGTGTGTGCTTATCAAGAACAAAGGATTTCTTCCTTCATTTTCTCCCTTGATCCTTGACTTCATGTGGTGCGCCTTCCTCCAATTTTCACAATTTCTTTGTAACTCCATGCGGCGCACATCCATCCAAAATGAAGGGGCTTACAACTTAATTAGGGAGAAAGAATGTGGGTAAAAAATTGTTACTTTTCCTAACTAAGCACTTGTCATCGAGGAAGGTGATGCCTAAGGGACTGTTGAGTGGTGAAAGGGTACCTTCTTGGCGTTTGTGGTTCTGAAGGTAAACCATATCTGACTATTTGTCCCACTTGAATTGTTGTAAGCCATGAGGAGTGAATAGAGTGTTGAGTACCGAGTGGATTATAGTAGTTGTGCAACCCTCCTAACAAAATAATGGGGTTTGGGTGGTCTTTCTATGCATACACACTAGAATAACACCTTATTGGTGTTGTGTGGCAGGTATTGTGGGCCCCAAACTATCAGAGTATGCATAGGGTCGATTATTGGTATTGAATACTAGAGTGGTGTAGAGTGCATAACTAGTTAAGAGACTAGTGAAGGATGTGACCTCCTGGTGGAATAACAGGGTTTGGGTGGTCTTTCTACACACACTCTGGTATAACACATGGAGGAAGGTGATGCTTGAGGGACCATTAAGCGGTGAAGGGTTTCCTTCTTTGTGTTGTGTGGGGCATGTATTGTGGACCCCAAGTTAACCAAGTTTAAGCGAGGTGCCTATAAATCTGTGATGAGTCACTAGTTATAATTTCCCTATAGCATTTAGAAAATCCTTTTAACCCAACAAAGGTTAGCTTGGATTTAGAATTGATTCTCTATGCCTGTAACAACCTGTTAACTAGTAGAGGCTAGCTTGGTTATGGCCTTGTGCATATTTGACTATGAGAGAGAGATTTGGATAGTTCCCATTTCCTTAAGGTAATCGTGGCCAACGCCAGGGTGGTTTCTTAGCAAAAAGAGTATATGCTAGACATAGTGCCTACGGTTGGGTGGAACGTTCTCTTGTGCAATTAGTTGCTCGAAGAAGCTTCAATCAAGATAAGTGTTTACTTGATGTTTCATTGTGATTATTTCCATTCGATAATATGAATGCTGATAAGAAGCATGCTGTAATTAATGGTTGTGAATATGAGATTGCTTAGTTATAAACAAACATAATTCCTATTATCCAAGTCCCATTACGTACGTAGCAATAACTTTGTAGGAAGTTAGTAACTTGTCATTGCCAACGTAGTGGATCACACGACAATTTGCTTTCACGTGTGTGGTATAGATACATGATAAAGGAATTAATAAACACATAAGTGTCCAAGGTTAATTTTTGTCTATGTAGTACCACATATGGACTAGAGTATTATGCGGGTAGAGCCACGTTTAGTTTACTAAGATCACGTGGCATAGTCTGCTACGTAGTAAAATAAATCACTATTAGACAGTAATATCTTGGTATTAGAAGTTGAAAGGAAGAAAAAGTTCCCTCATGGTCACAATAGGCCATAGAGGCCACTATGGACATGACAATAACTTCATTTTCAACTGTGGTTGCACCTCTCAATTCCATAACAACCAGTAGAAACGAGTTCCAGTTGAGGAAGATTCAATAGAAATCCTTTGAGGAGCTGAAAATAAAGGTCAATCAGGTTCTAGTTCTCGCATTGCCTAATTTGCATAATCCTATATAATTGGAGATAGATGTAAGTGGGTATGATATGGGAGTGGTTTTGGTGCAAGGAGGGAAGCCAATATGCTATCATTCTGAAATGTTCCATGGCGGCATCCTAAACTACCCTACATATGACAAGGAACTCTATGCCTTGGTTCAAGTTGTTAAGAAGTAGAAGCACTATTTGATGCGGAAGGAGACCATCATTCACACTGATCATTAGTTATTGCATTATTTGCAGGCCCATAGTAAGTTACAACAAACACGACACTACAAGTGGATGGTATTTTTACAACAATTCCATGTAATCATCAAATAGAAGAAGGGCAGTAGAAACAAGCTAGCAAACATGCTTTCAAGGAAACCTACAACCAAGACCACAACTTTGGGTACTCTTATGCATATGGAGCCTTTCACCCATGATGCATACATGGAGGAATACACAGAAGATGAGGACTTCAATGAGGTATTTCAATAGCCACAAATCCAATTCCATGTAGAAGAATCCGACAACAAGGATGACTATCATCTCCAGGATGGGTTGCTCTATAAGATGGACAAGCTTTGTGTTCCTAAAGATGAGATATTTCAACTCATGGGAGAGGATCACAACTCCAAAGCTGCATGGAATTTTGGTGTTGGGAAAACATGTGCCAACTTACAAAGATATGTTTATTGGCCTAGAATGCAAGGATATGTAGCTCGATTTATTAGGGGATACATACTTTGTTGTACCAACAAGCCCAATAATAGGAAGGAAGGTCTATAAAATCCCTTACTTGTTCCTATGAGACCATGGGAGAGCATCTCCATGGATTTTGTGGGTGGCCTTCCAATAATTAGGAAGGGACATGACTATTTATTTGTGGTAGGTGATAGATTCAACAAGATGTTATGCCTCCCGCAAGTTGACCTATTGAGTTGACCGCCATGGTACCAAGTGAATTCCACGCCATCCCTCATTTCTGACACATGCAGAGTTAGTCACATGTGGAATTTAGAGAAAATTTTAGAAGGTACAAAACCATAACCCTAATCAAGAGTGAGGGCATGCAAAAACCCTAAAATTAACCCTAGACAACTATCATGCTACGTTAAATATTGGGTCATTAGGAGGAAAAGAGGTTCCATTCATTTGATGTTATTGTGTTGTTCCATAGCTGAGAAACAATACATGAGTGGATATTATAACATACAAAAGGAGGTAGGCATTCTTGTAGTAGCCATTCTAGCCCTAAAGTCATAGGTAACTCCATAGAGAGTACCACTTTCTTTGTATTTGCATTCTATATAAAAGAGCAAGGCATGATCCTCATTCCTAGATGGGATTTTTCCCATAGTGGGTTTTCCTAGGGTTAATCTTATGTTTATTGCATGGATTGTTTTAATGTCCCCAAAATTTGAATTATTATTATTATTATTAGGCTAGTCATTTACTGCCTGAGCTAGACATTATTTATACTTATGCGGAATGTGTCGTTCTTCGTTTACTGTGCTGTATTGTCTTAAGCTGTTCTTATGTCCTTCTTTCATATTTCCCGATATGGTTATTAATGAAATACTCATGTTGTCGTGATGTTGCTTACTATCTTGTTTTATGGTTACACATTTATATGTATGTTAGTTGTTTTGATTACTTCTTAGTGGTTATAAAGTTTGATTACTGTTGTATAAACAATTCTGACTTGACTTGTTATTGAAAAAAAAGGGGTAGAGTGGCAGGACATGTTTTCGTTGTAAACACCTGGAAGGTAACTGTTTTCTACTTGTCACCACAGGCTTACTTAGTTCTTACCAACTAATGCATTCCTTTCCTTGTCGCGTGCAGGTGCACTTGACAATAGAAACTGCTTATAAAAGCTAAACAAGACATACCACCCATTTCGTCACTAGCACTTGGCTTGGACGACGACATATTTACAGTCATATCCTAGTGACTACTATGACGGTTGTTAGTTGATATTTACGCCAGGATGGATGTTTTACTAGACTATGTTGCACGGTTTACTATCATTATTTTTATGGACTTTACGAAAGTGATTTAATTACTGCTGCACTTATTGTTTATATGGCACACATGGTATTAATACTTTGAAACTTGGTTTATGTTTTAATACAGTCTTGGTATAGGGTTTTAAAACCTTAACATTAGCCCTCCATGGCATATTCCATATGCCATGGACTATGGCTAAGCCTTAGGTATTCGATACACAATATGGGAATTATGTATTAAACGTTGTTTGAACATGGTTTAAAGGGTGGCATGAACTATACAATATGGGTTTTGAATTATGTTAATGGAGGCCAAGGTGGAGACATAAATGCACTTTGGAATGCGTGGGCCTCAAGCTTAGGGCTTGGGCTCTTGCGTTGGTTTGGGTCATTTGTAGCATGGCTATGTGAGCTCTGCCTCTGCGCTGTATGGTGGCGTGAAGCTTCGAAGTTTAGCCGTGATGACAGGTACGTATACCACTTTGGTTTAACAATGTTGTTTTGTCTATTCAGTTTGGTTTCAATGCGTACTCCTCATCGTAGCTTTTGTCTTGTGTTGCAGGTTTGCAGGGTATGAAGAAATCGTGGGTCGTGGGTCGCCCTGAGGTCAACACCATACCCATTCGAGTAAGCCTTGCTGTAACAAGTTCTTAAGTTGTTCCCTCTCTCACGTGGTTGTTTGTGACATGGTTAACAAAACTTGTCGTGGGTTGAATGCTTGTCTGGTTTTAATGGCTGTGGAAAAGAAAGGGGCTGTCTGTAACTTAATGTGTATAGCATCAGAGATGCGTTAAGACTTGGGGCTTAGTGCCTTCAGGCCGGAACTTTAATGTATTATGGGTTTTGTTTTAAGGATGCTCTATGTGGTATTAAGGCCTCGGTGAACATTCCCAGGCTCTACGAAATGTAAATGTGTTTATGTTGGATATGACGACAACACCATTGCTTGCAATGGTGCAAGGCCGGGGTTATATGACTATGCAAATTCGTACTTGGTTTAGATGGATGATATATGTAGCATTTGCATATTGTTCGATTCATGGGTATGATTCTTGCTTTTTGGAATTAGTTTAACTCTGTTGTGGATTCAAAATTCTTGATGTAAGTTATTATATGGGAAATGTTGATAGTGGTGCTTGGCCTTAGGAGCCATGCCGTAGGTGGCATTGGCGTTCCCGCCATTAGAGATATGATTGTGCAATGGCTTATTGTTTTAATGGTTGAATCGTTGTTTATGGTTATACTGTGTTTTTAAATGTGACGACCGTGCCTGTGTGTGTGTGTAACCCTTTAAATGGGTGTCGCTGCTATTAGCATAGCGTTGACAAGGTTGGGCGAGTTTGGATAATGTTTTATGTTTGGTTATGGAAAGGGCCGAGGGCCATAAAAAATAGTTACATCGTGTTGTTTTATTTGGGTTTTTTGACCTCTGCGTAGAGATTATATATATTTGATTTACGCCATGTGTATTTATAATAGCGTGGTTAAATAGTTGAAACGCTACATCGTGTGGTATAAATAATGACGAATCCTATAGGATTCGATATGGTGACTTGTAAATAAGTGGACCTAACAGGAATTGATCCTGGGTCACTATGGTTGTTAAAGATTATTATTGTATGGGTCTGTTTGGGCATTTAACATTTACAGGAATTGATCCCACAACCCCTGTGTATTTATGCTACGTTTATAAAAGAGTTATGTGCATAGCAATTTGATTGATTTACTATGTTAGAACTTTCGTTACGGCATACGATTTTCGTAGAAGTAGTCTGTATGTTAATTATGTGGTTTGGTTTATTATAAATGAGATGGAGTTATGTGGATTATGGTTTATAACTTCAAGCCATTAGACGGTCTCGATATCTTGATTGTAGATTTGATTTAATGTTATTTTTAGATAATGGATATGGTTTGTTTCTTAGGTTAAGACATACTATACTTTAATTAAATGTGTTTTATAACTAGTTTCTGTTTAAGATGTATACTATCTAAACTTTTTACTTCTAAGTATAGGTCTGCTGGAAATATGGAATCTTCCAATAGAATCCTTAGATAACTACACATATAGACTCTGTTTAGAGTAATTGCTGGGTTGTAGGGAAACAAGGTTTAAACTATGAAATAAAATGCAGAATTAAGTTTGGAAGAAAAATAAGCCCTAAATAGTTTTTAGACATGAAATAAATTTTTAGACATAGTGTTTAGAATTAAAAACATAAAATCCTAAACATTTTGAACAAACATAGGGTTTATAAATAAAATGTAAACACTTAAATATTCTAACAGAAAA
Source organism: Pseudotsuga menziesii (assembly GCA_001517045.1). Classification (NCBI taxonomy): domain Eukaryota; kingdom Viridiplantae; phylum Streptophyta; class Pinopsida; order Pinales; family Pinaceae; genus Pseudotsuga; species Pseudotsuga menziesii. The sequence goes on along the minus strand of LPNX010426393.1, from coordinate 272,405 downwards.
TAATTGCAGACATAGGGTTAGAAATATAACATAAACCCTTACATATTCTAACAGGATATAATTTCAGACATAGGGTTAGAAATATAATATAAACCCTTAATTATTCTAACAGGAAATATACTAGATAATGGAAAGGAAAAACATCAAGAGCCTCATACCTGTGTGGTGAAGCTATTCCAGTGGCTGAAAACCTGCACACTTAATTACCTAGCATTAAAAAATTCGCAGACAGATCCAACCTCTATATAGATAACTGAATCACTTGGGAACTACCACATTCCACCCAACCATGTCCCACAACCATTCTTGGTTTTCATCCAGATCCCCCCGAGCTGGTTCCAACATGCAGGTAGCTCAGAGATCCTAAGGTAAGGCTTCCATAACTGGGATATCAGGTTTGAATCAGTTCTCCTTTTTCCTCTTAGGAAAATGTTCTCCAAGAACTCTCTTGAGAATAAACATGCATAAATAATGATTCACCAAAAAGATGGAAGAGATTGCCAAGCCTCTCTTTCGCTTGGGTCTTTATAGGCAGACTTTTCAGTCAAAGGGGCAGTTAAATCAAGAATCATTTGATTTCTTGATTTAACCCTTTTATTTAATTTAGGAACTTTTACTATTTAACTTAGGAGCTTTTACTATTTAACTTAGGAACTTTTAACTAGTTCCTATTTGGAACTTTGTAGGTATTATATTATTTAATTATCTTTAAGTAATAATAATAATAATAAATGGAGCCTCTTTTTCTTTCTCATACTTTTAATATTATTACTATGTTTACTCTTATACATACCATGTATAAAATATATATTTATATATATATATTATTTGTTAACATTTGTCTTTAGGTATCATATAACATGATACCTAAACTTATGACATTTTCTTCATTAAGGCCGTCAAGTAGGTGGTTAGGTCTACTAGGATAGGAAACTCTAAACATCCTTGCATGTTGGATTCCCTTATATAACATGGTAGTTCTTCAGTACTTGATGAGATACAAAAATTTGAGATTTCATCTAATCAATTGTAAATAAGTCAGATTAGATCAATATTTTACTCGAGTCGTTTTCACTCAAAATCATTAATTCTTTTTAGTAACTCCTAGCGCTTATCCAGAGCCCATACTCAACGCTAAAAATAGGGAGTTACAAACTTAGTGAATTCCAGAGCTCCCCGCTCAACACTAAGGCTAGGATGTATTTGTAGGATACACCTAGGGATACAATGGCCAAGGATTTGATGTTCCGGAGCTTATGCTCAACATCAACTTGGAATGCTCCAGGGCTTATGCTCAACACTTCCAGTTATCTTTGTAACACCCCGGTTTTGACCTCGTTTGCATTAAAAATGTATATGATATATAAATTGTAATTAATCATGGTGTGGAGCTAAAGAAAAAATCCCCACCATCGATTTAGCGTTTTATGTTTCGACGATTAAAAATCATTGCCGATGGTATTTCGTGCTAGCCGACACATTAAAATTTGGACATCATGTAAATATGCAATTTAATTAAAAACCCACAACCAGCTATGTCAATGCAACAAATAATGAGATGGGGGCATGATTTCCTAAGGATAAGCGGGGGAGTATTCAAACCTTTGGGCCAATGGGGAAACACCAAATGTCAAAGGGAGAACCCATCAAACTGTCAACTACCCATTTTGTCTTTTGTGCTCAATCATTTGATTATGATAGAAATTGGTTGGGTTAGTTATTGCATGAGAATGGGAAAGGTATGGGAGTCAACAATTCGAATTTGGGGAAGCACCCATTATTGGGAAAACGATTTTTGACTTATGGGGCAAGTTATTGCTAAAAAATGCTTCCCATTCCCTCATGCATTCATGTTGTTGTCTTCCTCACATTTTTGGAGCTCATGGCATTCTCCATTCACGTTTTTTGCAGTGTTCTTCATTTTTCCCATGGATGGGAAGTGTTTTTGTTAATGTTCAATGGCTGGGATCACTCTTGGGTGTTTTTGTGTTGTTTCCACATCTCCACGGTTGGGGAATTTTGTGTTTTCAGTGTTGCACAACCAATGGGGGACAAAGCCACGAATTTAGGGACCGAGGGAGCCATTTTTGCTCACGTGAAGCCATAGAACGATTGTGGAAATCGAATTTATATTAGGGGGTTGTTTTACCCATTTGCCATTTACGTTTTCGGTTGAAAAACGTTTTTCCTCAACCCAAATCTTGCATTTTGTTGTGTGTGCACCCTTGGTTTTGGTCTGAACCGGTTTGGAGTCGAATTGGGGAAGAATTAGCTTGATAAACCTAGTGGGGAAAGGAACCTCACAGACAGATCATGAGGAGCTGGATTTTCCTCTTTGCACACCCTGAATAGCACTGGAATGGAAGGCATAGCCTGAGGGATTGTGTAGCAGAGAAGGGGATGCTTACTTGTGTTGGGTGTGTAGGTGTTGGGAAATCCAAGCTAAATCTTGTGTAGGTGTCAATAGCTCTGTGGTTGAGCTCACTAGCTTAGCAATTCAACCATTCCACCTCCTTGGCTGAATTTTGATAAATCTTTGGCTATGTGTGAATCTTCTAGTGTTCCCCTATTCCTTGTGGGAATCATGCCCAGCTCAGGAGTGGAAGTGTTGTTGAGAGATTGATGAGCACACTGGCCTATGGTTGGGTGGAACGTTGTAGCAACGTAGCTAGTTGCGGGACAAGCTTATTTCAAGATAAGTATTCTTGTCTATTTTATCTCTACAACTGTATATGTATTTATGAATTAATACTAACATGTTAAATGCTGTGAATGAATGAATTTTTCCTCCGCTGTATGTTAAAAATTTATGCATGTGTGTATGTTTAAGTTCAATGCATTTTTATATTTACGTTCATGGGGATAAACTGCCCGAATTAGATCGCATCATGGTCGCGTTCCCTCTCGGGTAGACGGGAGGGGACATGACAATATTTTCATGTGCTTCAGAGCTTCCTGCTCAACACAAAGATTTACATAATTCATGTGTTCCAGAGCTCCTCGTTCAACACAACAAAACACTCATGTGCTCCAGAGCTTCTCACTCAACACAACTTAAACACTCATGTGCTCTAGAGCTTCTCGCTGAACACAAACATTCATATACTCATGTGCTCCAGAGCTCCTTGCTCAACACAAAACATCTCATCAAACATGTGCTTCAGGGTCCATGCCCAACACATAAATCATACATAAAAACATATGTAACTGGCTTACACCCAATATATCAAACAAATCATCATGTTCATATGTAGTGGGGTCCTAGACCCAATATATCAAAATAAAACATCAAAGTAACATCATAGTTAATGGGGCTCATGCCCATAAGTGTTAAGTCAAAATTCGGGATATTACAATTGTGTGTTTCTTTGCTCTAGATATTTTACATTTAGTTCCAATTATTTAGATTTAAGTGGAAATATGATGATAAAAAAGAACAATGTTGTAAGATTTGTTGTGACAAACCGTTCTAGTGGAATATTCATGACAACTTACTAATCAACACTTCCCTTTAAAATTTGGACTTGATATTGAAGATTGTCTTTGTTCGACAAAACATGGTATTTCCACACAGGTTGAACACCTTAAGAAACCACTCACAAATAGATAAAAGGTCGACACACCATTGTATAACATGGTCAAAACCCTTAGAGAGAGAAATTATCCACGATCCCAACCAACACAACCACTTGAGCTTGTATATTAATGCAAAATGAATAAATTTTACATATGAGTTTCTCACAATTGATCATCAACCATTGAATCTCCATTATCCTTAAATAGAGACCATAGACCGATTGAGTGCTAATCCACACACACACACACATGTATTAGTTTTTAGGAGAAGATGAAATGAAGGATCAGTTTATGTCTAGACCATATCATGGCAATAAAATTACATAAGTACAAATGTATACTAAATAAACACACTTCACCTAAAGATACATTAGATCCAGTTAATCTTAACTAACTCCTGAGTGTCTAAATATCCTAATGTCTCCCCTTAACAATGACTTGGGATAGGATTGAAATATTTACAATGGTGACACACTATGAAATGGAAGGAGGCATTAGATCCTATTCCCCTTAATGGTAACTTGTTGAACTCCTAACATAGATCAAATTTTGGAAAAGTTCACTTTTGTAAGAGACTTTGTGAAAATTTATGTAACTTGATCATCATTAGGGGAAAATAGCACTTCAAGAATGTGATCTAGAATAAGCTTCTTGATGAAGTGCATGTATTTCTCAATGTGTTAGTTGTGCTGATGTTGAACTCGATATTTGGTGATCTTGATGGAACTTTGATTGTCACACTAGAGGGTGGTCAGATGTTGTTGTAATCCATACTCTAAAAGGATTTGTTGAAGCCACAAGAGTTTTTTATTTGCATTAATTGCAACACAATACTTTTATTTTGGTAAAAAAATAGCAAGAGCTTGTTGCTTCTTACAAGCCCAAGTGACAAGTTCGAGACCAAGACTCAAAACATAAATTGTAGTATAATTTTGATAATTAGGGTTCCCAACCCAAATAATTAGTGTAACCAACAATAAAAGAGTCCCCCCTTGAACTATACTGCACCCCGAGATTAAAAAAGTATCGTCTTTGTTTATTTCCAATGGATTTTATGTAGCATTTTCATATATCGAGCAACAAGATCAAATACAAAGGCCATATTAAGATGAGTGTGGGTCAATTACAAAGGGATACCAACTAACTAGTAATACAAAGTGGAATCTACTTCAAGTGTAATATAGGTACCAATGAGTTTGAATCCATACTAGAAGGTAGATGGGGTTGGTTAATCAATTGGAGGATATGTTAAGAATGCATGTCATGGACTAGCGAAATCAATGAGAAAGACATCTTTCCCTAGTGGAGTTTGCATATAACAATAGTTATCATAGTTCCATTCAAATAGACCCAAATGAATTTCTATATTGGAGACCCTAAAGAATGCCATGAGTTGGGATCGATTAGAGGATCGGGTCATGTTGGGACCCGATATGCTCCAAGAAATGGAAGAACAACTAATTATGAATAAGCAAATGGTTACGGAAGCTAAGAACAAACAAAAAATCATGTAGATGTTAAGAGGATAAATGTAAGCTATGAGGAAGATAATGATGTTTTCAAAGTTAGGCCATCTAAGAGTTCCTTTAGATTTCATAGAGGAACGAAGTTGTCTCCTAGACTTGTTAGGTCATTCAAGATCCTTGAGAGGATCAGAATAGTCTCTTATAATATTGAGTTTCCATCTAATCTAATATTTATGCATACTGTACTTCATGTTTGGTACTTAGGAATTATTTTCCTGATCCATTTAATGTGTTGAAATTTGAGGGCTTGTAGGTTTCTGAAGAGGTAGTTATCCAGGTCGAAACATTCTCTATATTGGACCACAAGGTTCTTCGACTTAGGAGACATGAAATTGATCAATTCAAAATCCAATCGGACTAATACATAGCAAGATTTGCTACTTGGGAGGATGCAGAGACTATGCATTTTGATTTTCCCTATCGTTTTGAATAAGTTACTATATATTACTATCTTATAATAAGTGTGGCTAAACTAGAAATTTTAACTAGGAAAAATCAATTTACTAAATGGATGTTTTATGATCCTTCTATGATGTGTGGTGTGATGCTTAAATACTCCTTTGGTTATGAATGAATAATGATTTGATTTATGTAGATGTTATGATTGAAATAAATAATTATGTTTTGAGTAGTCATGATATTAAGTTTACATATGCTACATGTTGATATGATTATCATATTCAAGACACACAGTGATTTTATGAATACATATGTTGGTATGTTTACATGCAATAATTCATGTGATATTTGTTGATGATGACACGATGATGTGATATCCTTGATAATGACATGTTAGCATGCCGTGATTACATGATATTTCCTAATTTCATGACATGTGGTGATTACTTGTGCTTATTTATGATGATATTTCATGATATGATGTCATGATGTAATGGAATGTTCTATGTGAAAAGACGATTTATGTTGGCATGCATGGTCATGTGGTGTATTATTACTAGAATAAATCCATCTTAAACCAGATCTATCAAGCACCGAGAGGTATCCAATTTCTAGGGGTGTAATTTATTTTGTTACCTTATTTTTTTTTACAAATTGGGAAAAAATTTACACACAGAGAAATTTGATCCCTCTGGGTTCTTTTATTTTATAGCTTGACATGGGTTTTTATTACTTTTTATTTTTTAATGTAAATAATTGTTTTCATTTGGTTTTAGTTTTTTAATTTATTTTATGAGCTAACATGAATTTTTCTTTACTTATTATTTTTGGTAATGTTACGTTACCTTACGTGACAACATCTCCCCCATACTGGGTTGTAGAGCACCTCACTCCTCTTGATGCAATAATGTGATGACAAAGATGTGTTATCATGATTGAAATGTGACATGTAGCATTTGGAGGTGGTGATGATTATAACTTATGCATTGGTTACATATTGTGAGGTGGTGATTGACAGGGAGTCCATCCATGGGCATTGGGGCTAGTTCATTCAAGGATCTCGTGGGAGTCCATAACCACGAAGGATAGTATCTACAAGTAACACCTTATGGGTTGGGGACAAAATCAAACACTAAATCTATGCTAGTATTTATTCACCTTACTTGATATTGAAGGTTTGAATGAATGACTAGAGTTATACTCGCCTATGGGGTTGGGACGATAAGACCTTTGATGCATGGGGATGATTTTTTGTGAAGTTGTGGGGGGAGTTAGGCTATCCTTTCAATATGTCTAGGGTGCATGGGTTAGCACTAGACTGTATGCTTGTTTGGTTAGATGAGGCCTTGGACCTTGGGGTTTCAGATGATCGATAGGATTTAAGCTTAATACTGAAAGTTAAGAAGAGAGATAGAGTTTTACTTGCCCTTCCTTTGAGTCATGATGTGGACTTTCAATTCTTACTATAATCACTTGGGCGGTTGTTATACTAGTTACAATAGAGGGTGATATCTGGAGACAAGGGTAAAATAACAATAACAATAATAAATAATTAAATAAAATTCAAGTAACATCATTAATACTTAACCTGAGGACGAAGTTCCTTGAAAATGGGGAGTATGTAATTCCCCATGTTAATAATAATAGTAATGACAAAATAAATAATATGAATATGAAATAATAATAATGATAATGAGATAAGAATGAAATAATGATATAATACTAGCAATAATGATAAAATAGTAATAAATAAATAAAGAATAACTAATAAACATGATATTAACTAACAAAGATGATTTAAGAAAATAAAATAATGCAAAAAGAAGTTATGGAGGGAAATTAATAAAATGGAAACAAACTTATTCAAAGAAGGGGGAGGAAGTGGTGATATACCATTTTTCACTGATGGGGCTTGGGCTCCATGTTGGAATGTAAGGCTAGCATAATTTATTGTTTGATGGCTCAAGCGATATTAGCCTTTACTTAGGGGTTTGGTTGGGAGGAGAGTCTTTCCCCAAATCATGGTTTCTCATATCAATTGTAGTTGCTTATTGTTGATTGCTTGGAGCCAACATATCTTGATTTATTGAGTATCTTCAGTAGGTCAAGTCTTTTATCATCTAATGTCAAGTAATTTTTCCATCATCCTTTCCTTCTTGGTTGCATGTAGATATTTGTTATTTATATTCACTATTTTATTTATGGATTCTCATATAGATGTTGGTGTCGTGTTTTATTATTCAAATCTTACATATCAATTGGAAGTATAAGTTAGAGTGTTCATTACAAAGAACTGTAACCAAAATTAGGGTTTTGGGGTGCCTTAATCACACTTCCATCATTATAAGAGAGATGCAGGATTACAAACCCATCTTGGAGAAGATATCTCATCATGCATTCTATCTAGAATATGTTTCTAACATTCAAAATCAAATGAGAAAGATAAACATAGATTCACTGATTCATTGAATGAAATGGAAGATGTACATCCATGACATGAAACCATCATAACATGCATGGAATTTTATTACTTCAATCTAGTGGAAAATATTCCTCGGTATTGATTTATTCTACAAAACCACAATTATTCTTTTATACAATAGACGGGAATTAGGAGGGACCCTTTGATCTCTATCCTGAGTTTATTTTTTTTCTTTCTTATAGAACGACTTCAAACAACATTTACAAAGGAAAATAGAATGAGATAAAGAAAAATATACGTTGTGGATGTTGCAAATCCCATTACATTACTTAGAAAAGTTTTGGAAGCCTCTTGGTATGAAAACACACTCTATTTTGTTCTAAAGTTGATGTGATTTTTATAAGTATTTTTCCTCTTTGCGTTGTAGTTGGCCCCAGTCTCAGTTGGCATGAGTGTGGGGTAGGTGGTGTGTTTGATACCTTGTGATGTTGAGGGAAAATTGGGGATTCATCATGATCATGCCAAAAATATGGTTTCTCTCCCTGTCTCCGTATCCCTTTGATTCCTTTCTTAACCACTATAAGCAGTCGAGAGAATTTGCCTAAAATTAAGGAATCTTACCCATTATGTTTCCTAATCCACCCCATGATATTCTTTTATTCCCTCTGATATGATTAATTATTTTTTGGGTTTCTAGGTGCTTTCTTTCTTAAGTGGAGGAGGTTTCTAAGTTCTTGGATATTTTGGAGGTTTTTGTGCTGATGGGACCACTGATTTTGGAACTCATATTTGATTTCTATTGACCACATAATGATGTAGTATGTTGATACATGACAATCCATTTTATGATTAATTTTCCTTCCTCCTTTCAATATCCTAAATTATTTGTCCAGCTCAGAGTAAAGAGTATAGCCAATACCTTTGATATTCCGAATCAATCTTTTCAATAGGGCCTACGTGGAAATAAACGGCCTTAGGTGATTGTAAATTTCCATAGGCGTAGGAATAGTTTTCTTATTAGGTACAAATATCAACCCAGGAAGACAACTTTTGAACATTATGTTATACACATCTTTAGGGTGCAACCTCAAATTTTCATTCCATGGGCAAGGGAGACCATGGCTAATCATTGTGCTCATGTCTCTGAGGAGTGATAGAATGAAATTCTAGGAATATGCAACCCTCTATTTGGTAATCCAAAAATTGTTAAACTTATTAATATAGGTCTCAATATCCATATATACTGAGGTCTTGTCCTTGATTCCCAATAATGCGAAATTTTCTATGGAGAGTGAGTTGATTCCTTGCCTTTCGACGTTAACAATCTTATACCTGTGATGTATATCCTTTTCATTTTTGTTGAGGTTCTCAATAACCTCTTTATGCACAATATCAAATTCTAAATAATATTGAGGTCGATTACTTATCGAGGGGAGATCATAATAAATGTATCCCAAAATAGAATTATTAAATCTTAATTTTTGCTAAGGTTAATGTCATCCTAGCTTCTTTAAGGGAATGCTCAGGTTTGATTTTCCATGTTTCTATCTAGTCTTTGATCCTTGCAATTTATTTCTTGTGCTCATGCAATTTTTTCCCCACATGATTTAATTTTTCTCCTTGTTTCTTTATCTCTTCTTTCCATTTTTCATCTAAATCTTGTGTAGATACTATTTTCACTGTATTTTACCCTACTTTTTTTTCTATTCTAAAAGTTCACGAGTCAACTATTCAATTCTTTGTTCCAACCATGATGTTTACTTAGTGGAGACAAATGGTTGATTACTTGAAGATGCTAATGCCATTTGTTTGTGAGCCTCGGTGATCACATGTCTAAGGAAATTGATCAAGGCATTGAATTTCTCTAGTTGAAGACTTAATCTTATGTTGTATCTTATCAATCCTCTAATTTAACAATTATGTCTTCCATTACTTGGTTCTATGTTGATAGAGAGGAATTTTCCCTTCTTAATAAATATGCGTTATTGGCTAGTCTCTGTTGCTCATCCAAAATTTGTTGTGTGACACAGATATTTTGAGCCATTATGGAGCTCTCTAGATATTTTACTGTCATCTTTTTCTCTTAAAAGAGCAATGGGTTCTATCAATTCCTCATTTCCTTTTCATGTTCATAACAAGATAGTATGCAACTTGTCTTTTCCTACTTCCAATTCCTTTACTATGGAGCTTAAAAATCAATTATTGATGTTAATGGAATCCAACTATTTCTTATAACTGTCAATAGAGGAGGCCGATGTAAGGTACTTACTATATAGACTATGTTGATCGACCCTTTAGCAATAAAAACATTATCTTTAGGCGGGATTTCTAATGTGTCAAACGTAACCTCAAGAGCTATACATTGTTGTGGTTGTATTTCCTTGTATGTTTTTTGCACCATGGGTTGCAATGTAGTCACAAAAAAATGTCCTATGGCCAAATCATATTTGGGTAGAAGCCTTGCTTGTTCTTGGGCTTTCGTCGTCTCGGTGCCAAGAATGCGTTTTTGGATTTTTCCCTTTCTCCTTTGTTCCCCACTCAGTGTATCTAGTGGGTCATGAGTCTCCATGGGATGAATCACATTAGCCCATGATATATGGTGCTTGGCTTCTTGAGAAGAGCTTGCAGTGGGAGTGCTGGTAACCCCCTCAAAGGTTGTAGTAGAAAAAATGTAAGACAATTTAAAAGGAGAGGGATAGGTATTGTTTGAGGATCAAAATCCTCCTCTTGCTGAGCACCACTAGGATCAGGGACTTCTTGCTCTACAATTTTTGACATTGATAGGGTCTCTTGCCTCATTTATTCCTTTGACCCTTGGCTATAAGACCCCATTTTTTTCTTCTTTTAAGTTTATTCATCAACCAACTCCTCCTCAAACTTTCTCTTATCGACCTTTCTCATGGCCATGATGATGTCTCCTAGATACTTAGAATTTCTAATAGTATATGATAGATCAATTTATTCTAGTTGAATGGAGGGGAATTCAATCTCTTCCTCTTCATAAATATATCTTTCCAAAATATCTTCTCTATCTAGGGGTTGTTATTCAACTATGTATCTATGTCCACTAGTTGTGAGAAAGGAATTTTATTGATTGAAACCAGGGGAGAAATCTTCTCATGCCTGATGATTTTTCTATTGTGGTCTACACTAAGGAAGGGATATGTTCAACTATTGGCCCCCATTATTGACATATATGGGTAGTAAAGCAAGTGTTGAAATGATGTTAGTATTTTTAGGTAGGGGAACACTTGGATCTACTCCAAATCCTAACCCCTTTGGCCTTCTTTCTACACTACTGGGATCTATTATACTTGTTGGAATACTAAGAGGGGGGGTGGGGTTGAATGAGTATGAGCACATTAAACCACTTTTAACCACAATGTATAAGCATTAACCTTATCAGTTACCATTCAAATATTTATCATTTATTATTGCACTTATTACTTATCATCAACAACACTAATCAACAATGCATCACATTAACAACATATACACAATACACCAGAATTTATGTTGAAACCCAAATATGAGAAAACCACATAATGCTTTCTTATATATATATCAAGATTACATTTATAGGAAGCACCAACTTCCCAATTCACCAACACCAACTGGAAGGGCACAAACCCCATGATTTATATGCATCAACTTGAAGAAACCTCAGCTCCATTATTTACCAAAACTAAATGGAAGGAGGCTCTAACCCCTTGATTTACAGGCTCCAATTTGAAGAAATATTCAAATCCCTGATACCGACTAGAAGGAAGCTACAAATTCCTATCCTTTCCTTATATTTCCACCCTAAAATATAAGTGTATACTCACGGTCACTACCACAATCACTGTCACAGTCAATCTATCACTATCATCTTGTCACTGTCTCTTTAGCATGTCATTGTCAACCTATCACATCAAATGTTACTGCCATCGTCATTGTCTCATTGACCTATCACTGCCACTGATACTCAAAATCGACCAGATCCTCAACCGCATGTAACTCATGCCAATATCATCAAGAGCATATCTCAAACCATATGCCCAACATGACCAAAACATGCCTCTAGTTATATACCAATCATGTACCAAGATCACCAACAAGTGCCTCTAAAAATGCACCATATCATCATCAAGATACGTGTTTCAACCATGTGCCAAACCATAAACCATATCATCACCAATATGTGTCTCAGGAAGCACACACCATACCACCAACCATATACCCGAACTATATGCCAACTCATTAATAATATACCTCAAACTATATACCAATACGTGCATCAAACAATGTATCCAAGTATGCTAAGATGTACCTCAAATATGTGCCAAATCACTCATGATAGGCCTCAACCATATACCATAAACATGTGCCAATATATCCAAGATACGTACCAGTAATGTGCCTCAAGAGATATGCCTCAACTAGCAAGTATCATACATATGAGATGTGCCTCGAAGCATATACCAAAGCTCACAAGAAAAACATGCCTCGAGCATGCTCCACAACATCACATAGATGTAACCTCAAGACATGCATATAAACATATGTATGATCTTGTAGCTGACTTGGTGTATCTAATCATATACCTACAAACCTTCCTCAACTTCATCAATAGGATAATAACATCTTCATCAACCTTTACCTCATCCCGACTGGACTAGTTTTGGATTAGTCACAAACCCTATCTTTCAGAAAGAATAACTACGTACCTATAATGAATAAACTTATGAAAATTGTACTCAATCTCCTCAATGTATTCTCTAAAATCCCTCTAAGTTTCACTCCTTGAATCATCCTTGAAAATGAGTTATGGAAAAAATGGAAGACATTGCTGAATTCTGGCCTACTTTGGAGAAAAAACTTGTACACCATGCCACATGCTGAATATTTGATATCTGATTTTGAAACTTGCACACAACAAAATAAAGAATATAATATTTACAGTGCAATCGGTATCATAACATTTGGATTCTTACCTATTTAAGAGTAGTTTCAAGACTAGTCAAAATCCTTATATTCCAAGAGTGTATCTCCAAAAGTACAATGACACAAAAGTTGAAATTTCTACCAAAGGAAGCTTGATGTGTCTTCTAAATATCCTCCAAGTTTCTCTATCTGAATTATTTTATAAAAAAAATTATAGCGAAAATGGTAAGATGACTTGTAAATAACATACCTTAAAAGGCATCATCAAAAGAATTCATCCTCCCTTGGAATTTCGGCATTCTTTACATCACCTTCCTTCTTAACTTCACCTCAAATCTCCTTGGTTACCTCAGTCACTTAGATATATATTCAATGAACTTGTGTATTAAAATGATAGACTCTTTGATGCATATTTGTACTCTTCCAAGTAACTCCTTTAATTAAGTTTAGGGCCCATTGATACTTTATTGATACAACTATTTTACCCTTTAACTAATGACTTGTAATGCCTTGTTGCAACCATTGCGGGGATTCTTGACCATACTTCATGGGTTCCAATTTCCAACTTCATGAGGTCATAACTCGTCAACTGTGAGGAACCATGTGGTGTACCACCTACTGTCGGAAATGGCATGACAAATACTACCCATCCATGGTGTTTCAACTACATTTCAACAACATTTGCATTGTTCTTTATGTCCATATTACTCAATAAAATTTTGGTTGCGTAACCACACATTTGGGGCTTCGTGTAGACATCATCAAAGGCATCCATCACATCTGTTGACATCAACCACTTTTGTTGACATCAATGATAACTAACAAGCCAATAATATCAACCACATATCTGGGGCTTATGGACCTCTCTCTCAAAGGGCTGACAATGGACATCAATGACAACCAACTGTCCATCAATATCCCCATTTGGAATTGATGGAAACACTAATGGCATGCATTTCTACGACACTCATGATCATATGCTCATGCTCTTTCTGTGACCATTGCTCCCCATTTCTTCACGCCATTGCTTTTATATCTTCCCATTTGACATCAATGGATTCAAAGGGTAGCTCTCTATGGGGATGCTCCCCTTGATAATGTTACTTCCTTCTGATAAATATCTCTTTGTCTTCATGCGCTTCCTCTGTGACATCAAGGGTAACTCTTTTTAGGGTTGCTTCCCATGTCTTTATGATTACGATCTGATCTTTCTCTCTGACGATTTTTCTCCCCTTTAATTCTTTGCAATATGTTATATAGATCAATGTGGGTCTCCCTGTATAAGTTTCCTTTCCTCACTTCCACTGCTTCGTTTCCATTGGTGCTTCCTCTTGTAATTCACTGACATATATAGAAAGTATTCATATAAGATTCCTTCATCACTTGACTTCGACATTTCACAAGCTATGAAGTTAGTTACTGCAAACTTCGACATTTCACCATCTTGTGTATTCCGACATTGCTCACTTCGACAGGATACGAACTGAGTTACTGCAAACTTTGATATTTCACCAATTTGTGTTTTTTACCAACTTGTTCATTTCAATATTTAATCGACCACACACTTCAACATTTCACAGGTTTCACTTGCTTTGGTGCCTCCTTTGTCTTCACAATTGTGACTTATTCCAACAGTGACTTCGTGCTTCCTTCGTTCATAGTACTGCGACCATGTACCCCTTTATCTTTAGAACTGTGATTTTGTGCTTCACGCGTTCATGGTATTGTGACCATACACCCCTTTATTTTCAGAACTACGAATCTGTTCTTTGTTCACGATACTATGACCATGCATCCCTTTTTCTTCAGAACCACGACTTTAGATCTTCATGAATCTTTCATGTTCACTGCTTAGACAGCAACGACCACACTTTTCAACAATTTCCCTTCGACGGTATATCTTCTGCTGATGGTTTCTCTTTCCCTATCTTCCTGTGACTAACTGATTTCTTTCATCCATTGTTACACATCTACTTTGATTCTTGTCTTATGTACCTTTCACGTATCTCAATAATCCATCTATGTTCATATGTCAGCAACTGTCCATGAATCTGCTGCTCAACTATACACAATGCTGACCCATCTGTGACCCATCTGTCACTTTACTATTCTAATGACTTCCTCAAATCTATTGTAGCTGAACACTACATATTTCTGCTTCTCATGTTGAATCAATTTTGTCCATGTCTCTGCTACACTATGAATCTGTCTTTCCAAACCTACAAACTCTCCAGACTGCTCAAAAGATAGTTCTATGATCTGTAATGTCTGTTGCATATACCCCCCTCTTCAACATTCATAATTACTGGGAGTCTTCATGTCGAATGGCTCAGAAAAATACCCGATCTGAATGGAGGAATCTTCCTCTTTGTTTGTAGATTTATCATCGTCCTCTTCATCATCTTTTCGAGTTTTGACATCTTCCTTTTTGCCTGTAGATTCATCATGATCTTGCAGTTTGAGAGTACGATTTCTAGGACCTATTCTTCATTTAGTTGTTATTCATTATGATCTTTCCTTTTCTCGTACTACAGTGAATCCTGCGATCTCTAGGACCTGTTCTTCATTCACCTGCTCTTCTTATCTTTCTTTTCTTGCTCGAACATTTCATCCATATGCTCCGCACTCTACAACTTTATGTCCGAAGCTAACATAACTAAGACGAAAACCATAAAATAAACTAGGAGCAGATAATCTTCCATATTATGTATTCTTTCTGAATTCATGCCTCAAATGATCATGGTCTTCTCTTCTGTAGTTTCCTTCATAATGATTAATGCTTCTTTGTTGCTTGAATGTAGGAGGTATTCTTGAAGATACATATCTTTTGTATTCATCCCTATTTGACTCTTGGTGATCATGATCCTTTCCTTTGAGTACTTTTTTCATAACTCTTAGCCTTTTTTAATTATTATTCCTTTCTGGCAACTTGGAAAACTTCTCTTGTGGGACTTTTATTTTCTTCAACATTCTTGATGTGATTTGCATATTCTTTGTATGAGGTATCACCAATGCATCCAAACTTGTTTTGTCTAGTACTGGAGAGTTCTTCAAGTTCATGTTAATCTTGTCAACTTCAACTCTGAATGAGACGACTTCTTCTTCAAGCTTCTCACAATCTTCTTCTTTCTTTATCATATGGATATTCATTGCTTCTTCCATTCTCTTGGCTTCTTCAAGTTGGGTTTTCAAAGATATGATTTCTTCTTCAAATATTTTGGCTTCTTGGACTTTTAAGTATGTAATCATATGTTGAACTTCTTCATAGTTGGCTTTTTGAGATCCCTCCTTTAGCTTGATGAATTCATCCTTGAGTGACTTGTTTTTTTCTTTCTTTCTTTGCCCAGTTCTTCTAAGGCACTGATCACTTATGCTTCAAGATATACTATATCCTCTATACCTTCTTCACAATCTTCTTCTTCTTCTGAATATGTCTGACATGATGAACATATTTCTTCTTGTTTTGTCTTAGTACATCTTCTTGATTTTGATTTATAGGAAGAGATTTCTTGGAGTAGACATTATGTGCATTTTCCCGCTTTGTGTTTTACTGTATTAGGTAATCCTTCCAAGATAAAATCCATTGCTATTTTGTTGTTCCTTCTTAATTCCTTCTTGGTTGTAGTCTTTGAAGATTTCTTTGTAGTTGTGTATCCTATAACAATTGAGTTCCATGTACCATATCCTTGCACCTGTAAGAATACTTTCATCTTGCTTCTCCATATTGAATACTTCAGATCATCCTGACCATTAAACTTTGGTACACCAATCTCAACTACTCCATGATGTACCTTCTAGTGGTTAAATTGTTTGTTGAAGGAACCTTGCTTTGATTCCAACTATTGGAACACTGAGAGGGCGGGGGGTGAATTAGTATGATCACTTTAAACCACTTTTAACCACAATGTATAAGCATTAACCTTGTCAGTTACCATTCAACAATTTATCATTTATGATTGCTTTCAATACATATAATCAATAGTACTAATCAACAATGCATCACATCAACAACAAATACACAATACACCATAATTTATGTGGAAACCAAAATGGGAGAAAACCACATAATGATTTCTTATATATACCAAGTTTGCATTCATAGGAATCACTAACTTCCCAATTCATCAACACCAACAAGAAGGAGTCACCAACCCCCATATTTATATGCAACAACCTAAAGGAAGCTCCAACTCACTTATTTACCAACACTAACTGGAAGGAGGATCCAACCCCTTGATTTTTAGGTTCCAACCTGAACGAATCTCCAACTCCCTGATTTACCAACACCAACTAGAGGGAAGCTAAACCTTCCTATCCTTGCCCCATCCTGCCACCCTAAAATATAAGTGTAGACTCATTGTCACTACCACAATTATTGTGATGGTCAATCTGTCATTGTCAGCCTGTCTCATTAACCTGTCATTGTCAACCTATGACATCAACCTGCCATTACCATTGTCATTGGCTCATTGACCTGTCACTGCCATTGATACTCAAAACTAACAAGATCCACAACTGCATCCAACTCATGCCAAGATCACCAAGAGAATATCTAAAAACACATGCCTAACATCACCAAAACATGCCTCTAGTTATGTACCAATCATTTATCAAGATCACTAGCAAGTGCCTCTGACGATGCATCATATCGTCATCAATATATGTGCTTCAACCATGTGCCAAACCATGCATCAAACCATACTACATATCATCACTAATATGTGTCTCATCAAGCACATACCATACCATCAACCATATACCTAAACTATATGCCAACTCATCAACAATATACCTCAAACAATGTATCCAAGTATGCCAAGGTGTACCTCAAATATGTTCCAAATCACTCATGATATGCCTCAACCACATACCTTAAACAATGTGCCAGTATATCCAAGATATCCACCAGTAGTGTGCCTCAAAAGATATGCCTCAACCAACATGTACCATACATCTGAGATGTGCCTCAAAGAATATACCAAAGATCATAGAAAAAACATGCCTTGAGATGCTCCATAACATAACCAAGATATAACCTCAAAACATGCATATAAACATTCCTGTGATCCTGTAACTAACTTGGTGTATGTGACCACAAAACTACAAATTTTCTTCAACTTCAACAACAAGATAATAACATCTTCATCAACCTTTACCTTAGTTTGATGGGACTAGTTTTGGATTAGTCTCAAACCTTATCTTTCAACAAGAATAATTCTGTACCTATAATGAATAAAGGTCTGAAAGTTGTACTCAATCTTCCTCAATGTATTCTTTGAAATCCCTCCAAGTTTCACTCCTTGAATTATCCCTAAAAAGGAGTTATGGAAAAACTGGAAGACCTTGTTGAATTATGGCCTACTACAGAGAGAAATTGTACAACATGCTATGTGCTCAATATTTGATATCTGATTCTGAAACTTGTACATAACAAACTATAGGCTGCACATTTTACAATGCAATTGGTCTCATAACATTTGGATTCTCTATGAATAATTTATGGTTGTCTTACCCGAAACACATGTTTAAGACTAGTTTCAGGACTAGTCAAAATCCCTATCTTCCACATAGTGTATCTCCAAAAGTATAATGACACAAAAGCTTAAATTTTTACCAAAGGTACCTTGATGTTTATTCTCAACATCCTCCAAGGTTCTCTATCTGAATCATTCAAGAAAAAAATGTTATAGTGAAAATGGTAAGATGACCTGTAAATAACATACCTTAGAATACATCATCAAAAGACTTCATCCTCCCTTGGAATTTTGGTCTTCTTTACTTCACCTTCCTTTTTGAAATTTTCCTCATATATACTTGGTTACCTCAGTCACTTAGATAGATATTCAATGAACTTGTGTATTAAAAATGAGAGTTTCTTGATGTGTATTTATACTCTTCCAAGTAACTCCTTTAATTACTTTAGGTTTGACTGGTACTTTCTTGTTATAACTATTTTACACTAAAGACTTATTGACTTGTAATTCTTTGTTACAACTATTGAGGGGATTCTTGACCATACTTTGGGGCTTCCAACTTCACGAGTCCATAACTCCTCAACTATGAGAAACCACGTGAAATACCACCTACCATCGAAAATGGCATGACGATTACTATCTATCCATGAGTGTCTCACCTTCATTTGCATTCTCCTTTATTTCCACATTACTCAATAAAATTTGGGTTCCATAAGCACACCTTCAGGGATTCATGTAGACTTCATCAAATGAACCCATCACATTTGTTGACATCAATGACAACTAACTCACCAACAATATCGATCACATCTCTAGGATTTTGGACCTCTCCAAGGGTTGACATCAATGAAAACCCATTGTCCAACAATTCCTTGGCCTTCCCTTCCTAGTCCTTGGTCTTTTGAAAATCCCATAACCTGCATTATGGGAAGGTCCTTGGTATAAGGAAATGACTCATGTGGCCATGGGGTAGTATGTTCTTGTGATGGTTTACTACTCCCTTGCTCAACCTTTTCTATGAATTCCTTCACGGGTGTGGTATCCCCTGTTGCTTCCTTCATGATTCCTTCATTTTCTTCATCATCATCATCACGGAGGTCATCATAAATATTGCAATTACTCCTTGAATAACATCTTCAATTGCTTCAAAATTTTCCATCTTCTCAAAAGTTTTAAAACAAAATGCATAAGTAAAACTTTGCTCTTCAAATTTGGCATCATCTTATTCCAGGTTTAATTTTTTTTCTTCCACAACTTTCTCTATTCAGTTGCAACTTATCCCACCATAAAGAAGCACAAATTTCAATTTTGTACTAGCAAACCTAACCCTCCTAGGATCTCTAATTTGCTCAAATTCAATGAACTTTTGCATTTCTTCCATCTTACCTATCAATTCCTAGGTATTTAAAATTCCATAATGGACATGAGTATCAAGTTTAGGTTTTCCTCTAATACCACTGATTACTCTGATAATTTTCTCTTCCACTATCATGTACTCATTTGGTTATTATCCTATAGTATTTGACTCTTTGCTTCATCATTATTGATGTCTTGTACCACATGTGCAATACCTCTCCTTTGGATTGCCTCCATGGTATCCATTCTAGCGATCACTTTCCTCACCATTGTTTCAATCTCATTCACATCTTCTACACTTTTCGATCGTTTGGGTTTTCCATGACCTCTACCTCTATTTTCTATGACTATGATTCTATTATGGGATCTCTTCTTACCTTCTCCCCACTTCACCAACATTCATAGATTACTCGATTTAAGACCAAGGTATATTTGGTCCTCTCCAACGTAGGCTCAATCAAGTATAATAAAAATTGATGTTGTAACACCCGCTTTTGACCCCATGATGTGATTATGTATGTAATGATGCAAATGATAGATTCTAGACATATATGGTCCATGAGACCATGAATATTGTCAATGATGTACATTATATGTTAATATAAAAATACCTAACAGTTGCAAGTGAAGGATGAAGAAGAGATGTGGGGCTATAATTCCTCAAGTAGGGGAAGTGAGAGGGGGTTAAGGGGTGACTATCCTAGTTAACATTAGCTGCTGTATTTGGAGAGCAATTTGCATATTTTATATTGTACCTCGATGTTTCGATCCCTCACAAGGACCATCATTAGGAGACACAATCACTTAAGGGAAATTTAAATCCAAAAGAACCCATAAATACATGTTAAGGTGATTCAACTGATTGATTTTCATGTCGTCTTAACTTAGTTCTTTGTGTTATAATTTTATGTAGTAAGGGATTCCAAGTTTAGCTAAGTTTTGTGCCTTCATATTTGTTAATATTCTTCGGATGTATTTTGATTTTTTCTTTATCTCTGATTTTCCTCTTTGTGTAATGATAGTCTTTGCTATGATTTTTTGTGTTTTTTATACATATTTGACGCTCAGTGTTGTGGACATGCTTTGCTAGGGCCGAGTTTTTATTCCTTATCTTTCATTAACCTTTTTAACCCAAATTTACTTGACCATAGTTTTGTGAGTCACTTTAATTAATCATGGGATTAATTACCATATTATGGGATTGAGAGGGGAAAATTCACCTTCTCTAGGGAAGCCACACGCCAAGGCAAGATCATGCATATATAATGTTAAGAAATCATTCATTCATGAGCATTTACTCTAGGTTTTATTCGTTGATTTTGGATCCACTCCATCTATCTCCTTGAGCTCTGGTTGGTATACCAGGGGAAAACCTAAGTGCATATCTTCTTACACAAATCACCTTGGGAAACTGGTGCTAATGTGAGAGAAACTTGACTTGTACCTAAGTTCCTTGGAGTCCTACCATGAAGACTCCCTGGACTACCTATGCTGGAGCACTAGAAGGAAACGAGGACATCATAGGGGATTTCATGCAAAGAAGGGGGTCCCATTCCTTGTGTTGTGTGACATTAATGGGGTATGAGTGTTAGTGGACTGGGATAGTTGTGGAGGGGGTTTCTAGACCAGAGGGTTGTGTGAGTGTGGCTAAGGGGAAGAATTTGAATTTCACCCCCTTGTGGAATAATATCCCTAGCTTGGGGGTGACATTTTTCAAAGAAATAACATGCTTGATGTAGTGACTACGACTAAGAGGAACACCCTTCACTTGTAGCTAGTTGGAGGGATTTACTATAAAGATAAGTGTGGAATGTGCCTTAATCTCCATGGTTTATGTTTTTTTTATGTGTTTGTCTAAATTATTGTCTATGGGAATGTTTCTATGCATAAATTGTTGAGCTTTATTTTGATGCATTCATGTTAGGAATGATGGCTTAGTTTAGAATGAGCAATCTATACAATGCACAACTATATATGTATATATTTACCTTTACTTCGGTTGATAACATTAATGCAATAATAAGTCCATGGAACTAAATTTGGAATTGGTATCATGAAGATAACGTATATGTTACAGAGTGGTTTCACAATAGAAATTAATGGTTAGAGTAGAATTAGCGTACCCCATCATATCAACGGTGTCATGGAGTTGGTTGGGTATGTTACAAATGCAGTGAGACAATACCTCCTTGCAAGTCAAATTTAAAACATAGTAAAATAAAGGCACTTAGATTTCATAGATCTCTGTAATATGAATTCATCACATATAATAATAATTAAACACAATTAATTATGTAGAAATGAACCTCAACATAACTTTGTAAATTTTACTAATGAAATTGGCCAAACTCTTGGGCCTCCATTAAAATAAATTGAAGAGACTGCTACTATCTCTGGATTCTACTTGACCAACACCAATACAGCCACTCTTCATATGGTGACAATTTTCCAAGAAATTGTTTTGCACCCATTGCCTCTATCCACCACCACAACCACAAATTGGAGCTTTCTCTCAGAGGCCAAATGTGTCTTTCTCATTCATGTTTAGATAGTTTTATACACAAAGCTTGGAATTTGTATAGTTCCAAGGTTTGTCTTGAAAAGGATTAAAATAGTTGTAGCGATATTGTTTCATATTCCTCATAATGATCTCATCAACATTGATTATTTACTTTAAACTATAGTTTTTATTGCTAGGTGTTAAATGCAACATTTACATTGTTGGGTGCATTGTCCACTTCTTTAATTAAAATAATTATTTGTTGTTGAAGGGAAATGATTTATTTATAAATATATCATGCCAAAAGAGGTACATTGATAGGATGAATGATTACCAAATCTGGTGTAACATACCCATATAACCTGCTAAAAGTATATATAATTTTATTTATTTATTTTCACATAAAACATGGCCAGGGATCTTCCTCTAACATTCATTCCTAATCCTGATCGTTCCTGCAATAGTCCTTCTGCATACAAAAGGTCCCTTCCACAATTAAAAGGTTCCCTCCAGGTCCCTTCTACAATTAATAGGTCCCTTCCGCAATGCAGATTGCGAAACCCCATGTATTTTATTCAACTTTCCTTTCCGCTTTCCACATTCAGAAATTGAGGATTGCGGAAGCCTTAATATAATATTTTTATGATTTATTCTTTCCACTTTCCGCATTCCGCAATTGCAGATTGCGGAAACTTCAAATTACCTTATATTTTCTCTTCCTCCTTTCCGCCTTCCGCAACGCGGCTTGTGGATTGCAGAAAGCCCATATTTCCTTATACTTCCTTTTTCCACTTTCCACATTCTGCATTCTGCAATGCGAATTGTGGATTGTGGAAAGCCCATAATTCCTTATATTTTCCTTTTTCACTTTCCGCATTCTGCAATGCGGATTGCGAATTGCGAAATCCCATATTTCTTTATATTTTTCCTTTTTCACTTCCCGCATTCCACATTCCACAATACAGATTGCAAATTGTGGAAATCCCATATTTCCTTATATTCTCTTTTTCACCTTCTGCATTCTGCATTCCATAATGCATATTGCGGATTGCAGAAATCCCATCTTTCTTTATATTTTCTTTTCACTTTCCATAATTCCGCATTCTGCAATGCGGATTGCAGATTGTGGAAAGCCCATATTTCCTTATATTTTTAGGATTACGCAGGCCTTCTGGCCCAAGGTTTTCCACCTAACTTCTCTGTGTTTTCTTGACAAGACTAAGGAGTTCCCCACCCTTAATGGACTCGCGGCTTAGGCCGAATGATTTACTTAGACAAGCTCAGGTTAAAGTATTTTATGGTGGTGTACAGTGGCCTGTTCTTGAGAACTACAACAACAAAACTCTCCTTCACAGTTTTACCCCCCCTTAGGAGTTTAGGGGATTATACAGGGGCTTCACCAAACATGAAGGGGATAAACCTAGTAGAGCACATTGGCTTCCCTACTAGGGATCTCTTACACTGATTTAACAAAGGAAACATACAACATGCAAGTAACTCTTTACAGAACAACATTACACCATTTGAGTAACCATTTTACCAAATATAAGTCATAGTCATTCAAAACAAAGTATGAGTATACACTAGTTCATAAGTATTGTTTCCATCAATAAACCTTAAACCGATATTTATCATTTCGCTAGCATTGAAACACACATTTAAACATATACATACATGCCCCGAGCTTAATACATTTGCAGAAACAAAACCCAGTAATGGAACCTGTTTGTAAAGTGAGCCGCAATCAAAAGGGAACAACCATGTTCCACCCAACAGTAGATTAGGCACAGATCTTCTCTGTCCTCAATCACCCCCAAGCTAAACTATGCATTCCAAGAGCGAAGAAAACTAACCTCAATTCAGTTTTCCCGACATAAATCACTTGCCTAACATAGAGTGTTCACGCAACAAGTATTTCTCTCAACTCTTTCCTAACACAGAGTGCTCACACAACAAGAATTCATTCTTTCCCAGCATACTTGGCAGCATCCTGCCTCCTCGCATATGCTTACTTATAGTTTGGTTGCCTAGGTCTTACTTTGCAGCTACGGTCCATTCCCCAAGGAATCCCCGTCAACCACTACGCCCTTATTTGCTCCAGGGTCTGTCTGATCTTGTTTCGTAGCTACGATCCATTCTCTATTGAATTCTCATTAACCATTGTGCCCTGATTTCTCTAGGGTCTGTCTGGCACCATTAAGGCGTTTCGGTGCCTGGTGTAGCTCCCTGAGGATTACTACTCTACATCTCCCACTCTTGCACATATAGTTTCCTCTTTTAACATGGCTTGCCCCTTTTATTTTGAATTTCATTAAAGGGATAATGTAGTGGTTACATTAATCCTCTAGGGACTGTTTGGAATGATTCCTCGATTAGCCAAACTCATCGAAAAATACAAGGGAATATTAATATTACAGATAATGTTTATAAATCGGTGGATATTACATATGGACAAGAATTTTGTTGTTATCTCTTCTATGGCCAAGCATTTCTTCGGCAACCACTTTTGTAGCAGCCTCTTTCGTATCTAGGACTATGAAAGGTACTCTCTTCTTCCATGGTATTGCTATAGCAACACAAAATCTACGAGTTTTGATTAAATTCATATGTAAACCACTGAAAGCAAACGAGACTAGTTGCACCAAGGATATTCTTGCATCAAATATGAATCAAGGGTCCTAATTGAACTCTCCTTGATTGTAAGGATATAGGAGCTGGTTGCTTTTAGGTATTTGAGGGTAGGAAATAATTACTTGAAGTAATTAATCGTTTCACTAAGCTTCTAACTATAATAACATAAACATTAGGATGGAATGATAATAGAACAATCATGAGGTTATAGATAGGTTATAGCAGGCTCATTAGTGTTCTCTTACTGTTAGTTTTCCATAAAAGCTTTTTCTTAATCTCAAAATGATCACGTTTATGATTTTCAAAACTACCATAGAAACAACCTCATAGCGTGGAGCAAAACATAACAATTCAAAACCCCATTACAATATAAACAATATCAAGTTTAAACAATATAAATATTACAACAATATAAATTCAATTATGTAACATAACCTTTATGACAATATATATAGTAATGATTTTGGTTAATACCATTTATATTACTTTGCTATACAAGATTTATAAAAAGAGTTCAAAAAATATCCAAGAGTTATTTTTTCATGTATTTATATAAGATTGATTAAAAAAAACTTTAAAAAAATATTCAAAAGCTATATATATTCATGTATCTGTTTTGATGCGAGTTTTAATTCATAATAAAATCTTCTTATGAACCAAACTAAGATTGCAAATATCACAAACACAATTTAAACACTTCTAAATTTAAATTTCACTGTTTTTTTTATCAAATTCAACCAAAATTAACTTAAGAAAATCCATTAACTCAAAATAAATAAACTACTCGTAAATTGAATCTTAAAACTTAAAATAAAAATAAAAAACTATTCCTGAATTAAATCCNAAACCACTACTAAATTAAATCTTAAAACTCAAAAAAAAAAAAAAAAACTACTCCTTATTTAAATCCTTCTTAGAAAACCACTTTAAGGCCATTATAGAGGCTACTCGTAAATTAAATCCTCCTTAGAACATTTGCATTAAAGCCAGTAAGAAAATTTACCATAAAACCTCCTCTATATAAACAAAACGGAATTAAAAATATATGTATTATTTATCCTGTCGGGTTCCTTCCAAATCATTTACCAGGGCCTTGTTCAGCCACTTCTCGGCCTGATTCATGAACGAAGGGCTCAATCTGATCATCAGAACGCAGAATTCATGTTCACTCAGAACCCCGTCGCCGTCTAAATCTCCCTCCTCCATCATCGCACGCAGCTCTGAATCTGTCAGCGAATCCAACCCTAGGAGAGCCGAATTCCTCTTCAAGCTCTCCAAAGTTATCAGATCCAGCTGGGGATCTGCCAGAAGGCGGAATCCGTTACACAACTCCGCCATGAAATCGTGCTCTCCCAATTTCTCCGCCATAACTGGCAGGAAATCCTCGAATTCCGCCATTATAATGAATGCAGAAGCCTTAATCGAGATCAAAATTGTTTCTTCAAAGCAGGAAAAGGGTTAAAGCTTGAATTGCCGTGCCATGGGAAGGGTTGTTATAGCCTCCACGGCGGGCGTTTGAAGAAACCACGCACTGCGGCCAGGCATGAATTGTGCGGCAGAAGAAATGGTAGGGAAATTACCCGTAAGCAGTCCAGACGATCCGGAGTTGTCATGGAGCTGATTCAAAGAGGAAGTCGCTGTCTGTGGAAGATTACTTGTCAAGGGTTTTTCTATTGTAATCACGAAGCTGGGACTTTCGCCGAAGCCCGCTAATGGTGAGGTTGCGTAGAATTCCCGTCAGTTGATAAAGATAGCAGAATTTGTATGCACGGCGAAACTTAAGCAGCAAACAGGAGCCCCACGGTTTGTCCGGCACTATTAAAGGAAGGGATGGAGCCATGAGAATTCTAGGCAATTGTAGGGATGGTTCCACCCTTCATTCCGGTAAATTTATGGTTCCTCCTCCTACCGGTCCTAGTTCCAGACAATCCATCCTTGCTGTGAAGATTCCATGGAATTTCATAACAGGGGTTTTTGAAGCACGGTCACATGTGGGTATAAGTGAGGTTCACGTGGGAGTCAAAGTATGATTAAACTCTTCACTTTCCAAGGTACAGTTTTTATATTTAAAGATTGTCACTGGTTATTTGAATTCGGAGTCGTCTAAACAGGGGATGATTTGAATTTCATGTCAAT
The DNA here is from genome assembly GCA_001517045.1 of Pseudotsuga menziesii. Taxonomy (NCBI): domain Eukaryota; kingdom Viridiplantae; phylum Streptophyta; class Pinopsida; order Pinales; family Pinaceae; genus Pseudotsuga; species Pseudotsuga menziesii. Next base: position 245,459 of record LPNX010426393.1, on the reverse strand, counting down.
TTTCTGTTTTAATATTGTGATTTTAAGTGTTGAAATAAAATTAGGTAACACTATAACTATCCAGTATCCACACTCTGTAAGATCTGATTATGTCTTTGCTCGATTTGAAAATTCATTAAAGATTCATGGGCAGAAACAGGTAAAAGTGGAAAATGAGAAAATTAGTTTCCTATTTAAACAACTAATTTGAATTCCTTTTTAAAGAGGGAAACAGTCCATTGCCTTAGGTTATTTGAATTCTTTTTTTTCAAAGAGGAAAACGATCCACTGCCCAACCAAATAGTTATTTGAGGCAATATATTATGCAAAAGAAAAAATGTTACATATGAGTTTCTCACAATTGATTGTCCAGCAAATGCCCCAACCAAATAGTTATTTGAGGAAATATATTATGCAACAGAAAAAATGTTACATACGAGTATCTCACAATTGATTGTCCAGCAAATGCCCCAACCAAATAGTTATTTGAGGCAATATATTATACAAAAGATAAAAAATTACATATGAGTTTCTCACAATTGATTGTCCGGTAGATGACCCTCCATGATCTTTAAATAGAGATCTTGGACCAATAGATTGCTAAACCATAGATCAATAGCTGTTTGGTGAAGATGAACTCTTAAATCACTTTATGTCTAAAACATACTAGTTGGATTACATAAGTACAAATACATACTAAAATAACACAATTTACCTAAAAATACATTATACCAAGCTGATCTTAAATAACTCATATATGCAGTGTTCCACGGGGACACTTCCCTTAGGGTGGGGAACGCACCCTCTCGCTCCACCACGCTTCCGGGACGGGGAAACTCATGGGGAAACGTTTCCCCAGGTGCCCTTTTGGGGGGAACTCGAGGAAACCTAAGTTTCTCCAATTGCATAACGCCCTTCGTCCTAGGGGGCCTTCTATGCATCCTCGGTTCCCCCAAATTTTCATCTTTCACAGTAAAAATAAATGCAAATTAAAATATTTAAAAAGTGTTTAAAAAATTAAAACATAATTAAATGAAAATTAAATTAAATCCTAGACTAACCTAAGAGTCTAAGACCTTCCTAAACCCTATCCTCTCACGATTTCATTTCATAATCATATTGCAACTAAACTTGGAGCAGTTAACTTTTCTCTGTTCATTGTGCGGTATCAATTTGACTATTTCAGACTTCAGCATTTGTTGCATTATCTTTTACAAATTTGAAATTTGAATTTAGATATACATTGCATAATAATAATTATGATATTTAGTTTTTACTTTTTACATGGGTATAGTAACATAGTTTAGTATCATTTACAAATTTGAAATTTGATATGCTAATAACTAATAGATGTACACTTCATAATGATGAATTTAGTTTTTAGTTTTACTTTTTACATGGTAATAGTTACTGTTGAGATTTATCATTTTTATATTTTAAATTAATTTTTATGACTCGGACATCCCTGTTTCCCCAAAAATTTTCTGAAATTTGAAGTAGCTTACAAATGTTCCCTTATGAATTTCTCCACCCTCACACTCCCCAGCCACGAAAACTCCGTGAAACATTGCATTGAAACATTGCATATATGTTTAAACATCCTCACAATACAAAATGATAATTCACATAACACTAATACACTTAGTTAAATTCTAAAAAAGCTTCCAAAAATTAATCAACAAAGTTCTTCACCATGTTGTTGCAATTAAGACAAATGGCCAAATTCTACATACTTACATCTTTACCTTTCTTGTCTTTCTGGTCGACACCATCCCAAGTTAAATATTCCATCCTTATTTGAACATTTATGTCTTATTATTACTTTATAATAACATCTACGAAACCATCCCAAGAATTATTGAGTCACATTAAGCCTATCTTATCTGCACACATCTCTATAGAGCAAATGGGTTTTCTTCATGGTAGGGACATTCAAGACCCCATTGGCTCCACTCATGAAGTCCTTTAGGCTGTTAAATCCTGAGTACAAGATATTTCATAGCAAAGATTGACCTTATATAAAGCCTTTGATCACTTCAGTCGGTTGTACCTAGGATTGGTCCTAATCCAAGTAAGCTTTACTCGGACTTTCATTCATTAGATTGAAGTCTATATCTTGATGGTCTCCTTTGCCATTCTCATTAATGGATTGGCGTCATATTTCTTCCATGACTGTTAGGTTCTTCATCATGCATGTTTATTCTCTTCAATATATTATTTTTTATCATTATTGAATGAATCAACAAACTTGGTTCACCAAAAGAAGCCCTGCATCGTGGCCAGGCATGAATTGTTGTGAAATTGCCTGTATCGAGTCCAGACGATCTGGTGTCCTCATCCTTGAAGAGAGGAAGCCATTTTTGTGGAGTTTTTCAAATTGTCTTAACAAAGTTGGGACTTTCATGAAAGCAATCAACAATGGGTTTATGTAGAATTCCTATCAATGGTTAAAAATAGCAGAAAGTTCAGGTAAAAGAAAATACAACTAAATTTAAGCATAAAAATTAGAAACCTTAAAGATGACTTATGACTAATTACCCAATAGGATAAAAGACAACTAAAATGTTCCTTTTTTTTACCAATTTTTAATAAATACTGGTCAAAATTGTTATTTCAGCAATTTTGCAATTATGATTAACAATCTTAAATTAAATCTCTGATTTTAAAACTACCTAGATAACCCAAATTAAAATTTAAACACTTAAAATTAGAATTTCAACAAAATTTGGTTTATCCAATTCCAATTCCAATGAATTAAAGATGCTTTAATTAGCGCTTATTCTACTCCTCACAAATTTAAACAATTCAAGAACACCAAATAGAAACCCTGCAAATAACTAATGACTAATCACAAGTTTGAGCCATTAAAAAAAATGACTAATAAGTCTGAATGATTCACCATTCAATAAAATGTTTTTTCCCTCCTCTTTCTTTCTTCATAAAATTTAGAAATTTTATTTTTGAAAGATGGTTTCGGTCTTATTCCATACTCGACAAATAAAATCAGAAGAGTGGTTCTTATTTTTATAATATTTATTTTTTATATTATTTATAATTAGTAAATAATTTGATTTAGTTTTGGTTTTAATTACATTTTTTATTTATTTTTGCTTTTACTTTTATAGAAATTTTAAGTTATGGTATGAAGCTTTTATATCTTCATATTAATTAGCTTGTGCTTATGCATTAGGTAGCTAATTATAGTTATATTATTGATGGGTGTGTTGCAGCTGCAACATTTTCCCAAAATTCCAAAAAAATTTCGGGACCCTCATTTTGTTTAGATTAGTTTGATTTTCTTCTTTGATTTGGTTTAAAGACTCTTCAAGAAAGATTGTTGCCAATACCTGAAATGATCCGCTTTGGTTTTTTATGCCTTTGAATGAGTTTCAAGTGTTCGAGTCGGAAGAATATTTGCTTACAGCCCCGCCGTTGCGGAAGAGTATTCAGCTTCACCTTCGTTATTTTTCCCGATGCGTTTGTTTTAATCGGCTGTTCTTTCGTTTTGCATCGGAACGATTTGTTACTTCAGTCTCCGCAGTTGCGGAGGGCAGATTGCTAAGTCTTCTGATCCCTGTTTGAATTTTTGGCTTCCGCTTTGTTATTTTAGCCGGCCCCGTAAGTCTCGGGCTTCCGCCGTTGCGGCTGCGAAATGCACTTCCTTTTCCGGACGTCTAGTCATTTTGAACCCCGCCGTTGCGGAGAAATGATCAATGTTGGCTTCGTATTCTTCTCCGATGTTTTGGCTCAATCGGATGTTTTCTGGTTTCAAGTCGGAACATGTTGTTACTTTGGTTCCCTCAGTTGCGGATGGTTGATTGGTAAATCTTCCGATGTTCGCTTTGACTTTTAAAGCCTTGCGGTGTTGTTTTCGCTTCTCCTTCATTGCGGCTTCCAAAGCATTATCCTTCCGGTTGTCTAGTGGGTTTTTCTCCGATTGTCGTTTTCGTCCGTCGCGGACCGTGATATCCTTTATATATCCGCCGTTGCGGCTCCCGTTCCGCTTTCGCTACGATGTTTAAAGCTCCGACGCGCGCTATCGATCGGCTCTTGGTTATCCCCGCGGATAGGGTAATGATTTGACCAGCCGCCATTGCGGAAAGAAATATGCTTTCGACCTCCGATCTAAAGTTGTCTGCCATCCGATATTTTACCCTCTGCTTGCGTTGGTATATATATATACGGAGCAGACATGTTTTATTATTCTATTCGATTTTCGACTGTTGCCGTTCCGTCTGTCGTGAACTGTCATTATCGCACTGTTGTTCTCTTGAGCTAGTGAAGGACCCCGTTGTCGGTACCCGTGTCCAGGTGGCTCAACTGTGGAAATTTTCTTGACCGCCTTTCTTCCCGCTGGTTACGTAGCAAGTGCCAGGTAGGCTCGCATGATCCCGTTTCGTTTGGGTGTTTGTTGTTTTTCCCCACGGTTAGGTTTTTGTCGTGGCCGTTTTCTCCTTGATCTGTGAGTTACATGTGTATATATTGAGGATGTTGTATCATAATGATTCGTGGGAGGGCGTTTTTGTCCGTAGGGTTTTTTTTTTTACTCCGCGGCTTGTCATTATGCAACCCTGCGCTTAGAGATTCGGGGGTTTGGTGCAGACGGTCGTTTGCTATCTGCACCAAACTGCCCGGTATGATGATGTTCTTGTAGGGGGATGCTTTCATGGCCTTCCTGTGGCGCTTGAAGTAGTTGCCCTCTTTCCCTTTTGTTTTTGTGATACCCGCGCCCTCAAACCACAATAGCGTTCCGCGCGCAGTCGATTTTTAACCCAAGCGGGGGGAAGGGGATATATCACTGCATTTAGTTGTTGTCCATAGATTGTGTGGATATTGATTATTAATGCCCCAGCTTGAGTATTTTCTTTTCTACTGTCTTTCCCGCGCAGTGCGATAAACATGGCACTCGCAGAAAGCCGAAGTTTTCTTCATATTAATGTAGATATTTTTCCGGCTCGATTTTATTGTTAGAATTGTTTGGTATTGGAAAGCAGTGTTAGCTTGCACATTTTACTGCATATAACTATTTTCCATCATGCTAAATATAGACAAAGTCACTAAACATTGCACATTGTGTCTCAATAGTTACAACTTAGGCGAAAAAATCTTGATGATGATAAATTGTATATATAACAGGAAGACTCCGAATTCAGAATGTCAAAGCGACAGAAGAAGAAGGCCCCTATGGTCGAAGAGGACCCATAAGTGGAAATTGTCACCAAAACTGAATACATATATGAGGACACCAAGTGTATATCTGGTGTGGAGCCCGAGTACCAATGGGGAGAGATTTATAGGCGGATTACACGCCGAGAGGTGCCGGATATGGGCTTGGAAGAAGAATCCATATATGCCAACATAGCGAGATCTTCACTGATGAAGATCACCACCAGACCAGAGCTGTTCCCATGCTCTGAAGTAATCGGTTGGGTTCTGCCCCGGGCAGATGTCACTACAATGATCCTGGAAAATGTTGAAAAACAGGGCTATGCTGCCTATAGCCCAGGATATGTAGCTCTGGCTTACCACTTGCCAGAAGCACAAGTATTTTTATCTGATGATTGGCTGAAAAACGTTAGAATGGACCTGGTTGAGACTCTTAAAAAGATGCTGTTGCCTGGAAAACATTTCAGGAACAGGCCGACGGGTGATTATGATACAGCCAGCTTAAGAACCCCATATAGGTTCATAGCTTTAATGCTCAACAGGATTTTTGGGAGAGCCCATGGCAGGTTCTTCAAATTGGAATGGATGCCCATCATTTTTTATGTTGCAACCCAGGGGACAATTTTCAACTGGGCCAGCATTGTATCAAATAGTCTCTCTACCTGCTTGGCCTCAGCCTTGGTTGGAGTATCCCAAAAAAGGTCTGAATTTTATATGAGCTCCATACTTGTCGATTGTATATTGTGCAATCAGCCTTTCCTCGGCCTCAGGTGCATCTGGGATAGGGAAAGAATGCCTGTCTATTCTGCATATAAACCACTCTGGGCACACAAGTATCACAACCATTATCGAGAAGTCTGTGAACACTTCATCATGCCACTGTATACGCTCATTTTCTTGAAAGAGTGTGATTGCATGTCAGAGGAGGCGCTGCAAGTAATAGAAGAATATGCAGACTACTATCTGACTGAGGATGGCCTTTACTTCAGGATGTTTGGAGGGTCAAGAGCTCCTTGCCTGCTGCCCAAATACGTTACTGACTACATCATTCACAAGGAGGCTGTGAGGCAAGTCTTCTTGGATGGCATAGGGAGCTTCTTGTTTGAGCATAAGAAGGCTGCTTATACGCCTTTGCCCTTCAAGTTAGGAAGTTACAGATTCACCAGGGTGAATTTGTAGAAGAGTTGGAAATGTTTCATTTTGGTGAGATGCCTTTCCATAGAAGTGACTCCCACAATAAAGTAGCTGAGCATTGTAAAGAAAACAACGTACATTTTTAATACACCCACCATTGGGATAGGGAAGAATCTGTCTTCCGAAGTGCATCAAACATAACAGCGTTGAGGAGAAGGTTTAAGAAGAAGATCACCACCAAAGGTGGGAAGGGAGATGAACAAGCAAAAGCTGAGGAATAAGCCAAAAGAAGAAATGAGGAAGCCCAAAGGATGGCACAAGAAGCTGCAGGGTGGTTACAGGGAGAAGAAGAAGAAAAAAGAAGAGCTGCACAAGAGGCAGCTAGAAAAGCAGAGGAAGACAGAAGAAATGAAGAATAAGAAAAGAAAAAGAAGCTTGATGAAGAGCTACAGAAACAAGAAGCAGAGAGGCTAAAGTTGACACAGACACAGACAGAACAGTCAGCCTCTGACACAGTTGGAGGGCAGACTCAGGACATTGAAAACCCCGAGGTGCAGGACCTAGAAGTACCTGCTGCCAGCACACCTGGACAATCTGTAGTCCCCACCATGAAGCTAGTCCCCTTTGTACAGAAAAAGGGGAAGAGATCCCTGATTTCAATACTGTTTTCTATGACAGGGCGACAAAGAGGATAGTGAAGAGAACATAAAGGAAGATTGAAACGGGAGGTCTACGTGGGAAAATGATAACGGATACACCCGTTGTATTCGGAACAGACCAAGACCCTAGATTCACCATCAGAGCAGGAGCCGCATTAATCCAAGCTTTTGAGGATAATGTGGACAAGATTATGACAGACTTGGAGCAATCCAAGAAGTCCTCTGCTCAATTGAAAGACACATTGAGGAAAGAGAGAGAGGAAAGCAATAGGATAAAAAGGAAATATGAAGACATGAAAAAAGAAATGAGATCTTCAAAGGATGAACTGCAGCTCCTCCAAGCAGAGAAACAAGCTAGTGAAACTGCACAAGGATGCCTGGAGAAAGTGCAGAAATAATATCAAGAGCTAAAGATGGAAAATGAACAGCTGCTGGGAAAGGTAGAAGATTTAGAGCAGAAAAAGATCATATTGGAGGCCAGTGAGATGCACGCCCAAGAAGAGGAAAAGAAGCTTCGAGAGCAGGTCTCTTCTCTAACAACTGCTCTAGAAGAAGCAAGAGAGCAGCAGGTCAATCTACAACCCTTCAAGGAGCATGTGTTGGCCCAAAAGGCCTAGATGCTGCAACTACAGACTGCCATAGAAGAGGAAAGGTGCAAAGTGTTGCAGGTAGATGGCCGATTGGAGGAAATCCTGGAGACCTCCTCTTATTTCGTTGATAGATCTCAAGACGTCCTTGAAGTCCTGACTGCAAGAATGGCAAGGCTAGAAAGCAATGAAGAAACTCCAGCAGAACTGCCATCAAAGGATCAACAGGCCCTCAAGCGGGATTATGACTTACTAGAATTTGCTATAAATACCGCAGAGGATTTCAAGAAAGCCGTTAAAAAGACAAAATGAGCATGCACAGAGTTTTTCAGAAGGCTCCTTATTACCTACAATCGGTGCCAAATAGAGGCCGAACGGAGGCTTGAGGTTTTCTCGGACCACAACTCATTTGTGGAGATGTTGCAGAAGAGATATCAGGAGGAGGAAGCGAAAGTACAACATATCAAAGCCCTGGATGATCAGATCTTGAGGAGTGAAGTAGATCATTCAGCCATCAGTGTGTAGCTTTTGGAGGACCAGCTTCGGTTGAGCACAGCCAGAATTGAGGCTATAAAGAACCAGGCTGCGAAGTTTGAGATCAACATTCAGTTTTTGGAACCTTGTGCCTTTGAAGGCATCACCTCTGAAGCTGTGGCGTGGAAGAAGTTTCTGGACACCCAAGTGGGACCCTCCTTGTAAAGGATTGGTCACTTTTGTAATTTGTAACGATTTTGTAAAAAAAAAACATTTGAGAAAAGTGAAACATTGGAGGTGAAGAGTTGGGAAGCCCAAAGGTTACTTTGGGCAGCCCAACAGTCTCGCCCTTTTTGTATAAATGTAGGAGGCTTAGAAGGAATAGGGGCTTTTTCCCAGTTAGACATGAAAAGCGTATTGTAAGAAGAACTACTTTTTTTTGCAATAAAGAGTAATTGTTTGCCTGTTGGAGAAAGATTGGTGGCACTTTCAAATGTTATGCTGTGGATGGCGGAAAGATGAACTATTTTGTTTTCCAGCTTTTGTCCATTAACTGTGAGATCATTCTAAATCTTAGAACCTATGTTTTTGTTTAAATGATTTCTGGTTTATTTTGTGGAATGACCACCATGAGTAATGTATGCTGTTCATAAAACAATTGGCTATCTGATTGTTGAAATATCTTTAATCGTTCATGTGTTGTAAAAAAAAACATCAGCTACCTGTAATTTCTCTTTATAATGCATGCACAATACCCATTACTCATAATTAAGTTACAGTTTGCTCCCCGGGGATAGATAGATAGATAGTTAGTTTTATTTCATTACTGCATATGTGATTGAGATGCTTGTGAGTGCTAAGACGAGAGGTAAGAACCTGCGCATCACGTTGTGACTGCCCCTTGCATCTTTATCACCATGCATGGTTAATTAGGCATGTGCATATCATACTTAAATAAAAAATACAAAAATACACGGTGGACCGGGCCGCAACCGGTAAAACCTTTGTTTTTGTTACTTTGACCTACGGTAGCTGGACCGCAAACCGAACGGATTCCCTACACCAAACAATCACGGGCTAGTTGGGAACGTTGACTGGGGAGAATCTCTTGCTGTTGTTGCCTGCGATTTTCCAGGCCTCAACAAGGTGTAAGCTTGGCATATAAAAAGAGAATTGGGTAAGGTGTATATCACTCAATTTTAAGATTATTAATAAAAAAATAGTTTTGGAATGACTTCATTTTTCTCTAGTTTTTCAACATTTTGTGCCAATCTTTACAACCAAAAACAATTTTGGAGTAACAAGCATTTCAACTAAATCTTTTTCTAATCCTAAAACAAAAAATATGCTTCTTTTCCATTGTTCTTGGAGCCAAAATATGCTCACTAGAACTCCAATTTAGCTTATGCTAAAGGTAACTCCAAGATATTTATATTGATGGACTGCTTCCAAGTTGTTATTTCCATAAACAAACTTATGGTAAGTGATTTGCTTATACTTAACCATCATCACCTTAGTTTATCTATATTCATCATTATCCTAGTATTGCAAAAATATTTGATAGTTTTGAACTATTTGTCAAGATCACAATGGTTCCTTCTTAAAAGAACAATGTCATATGTATATAGGAGGAGGAGGATCACAACCCTTGCTTGGGGCTTTCCAACACAACCTACTTCCTCCAAGCATTCCTATAACCCATCAATATAAATGTCAAAAGAGGGGATAAATCACACACTTGCTAACTCCACACATCACAATTCATCTTGTTCTACCAACACTTGTTATTTATCAATTTTGCAAGGAACCTCTTGTACAACCTTATTATTGTAGCTTGTAATTAATAAATGACTCGAGTCTTCCAATCTCTCCTCAAGGTCTCTTCTAGGAACCATGCCAAAAGATTTTCTATAATCCACAAAACATGCAAAGAGATTTGACTTTATTGTTTCAATACTCCTTAACTATAATCCTAAGAGTAATTAAATGATATAAGGTAAAATGATAACTCCAAAAGCTAGCTTGACCTTTAGCTCTCTTAATGTGACTTTCAAGCCATACGGTAACTTAGTTTAAAAAAAATTATATTATATAACTTAGCTAAAAAGATGATTAGTCATAATGGTTAAAAAGATGATTAATCATAATGGTTCAATAGTTTGGTGGCATATTAATGTCTCACTTTTAAAGATAGGAACAATAAGGTTTTATGTCTAGAGCTTATAAAAACTTTTCTTTACTACTAGGTTGAAGAGGTTTTGAATGTGAAGAATAATGAGAACATTGCGTCCAATTTTAAGGATTTCTACATGATAACCTTTAATGTTTTTAGTTTCTTTTGTAAGACACTTAACACAAACTTTAATGTCTTCTAAAAAGGAAAAACTTATGTTTAGTTTCATAAAGATTTTTAAATTATTAATTCTAATCTTGTATAGAAATCTTACAATTTATTTTTAGATTTTTGAGATAGGACACGTCTACAAGAAAATTTAGCCTAGCATTTAGAAAGGTTTAAGAATGTATTAGGGGAACAAATAAAAGCTCTCAAAAGTAAGGAAATACAATAGTCAGTAGATATTATATACAAATAAAAGCTCTCAAAAGTAAGGAAATACAATAGTTAGTAGATATTATATACAAATTGGGAAAGACTAGTTGTTAATAGAAAATAATTAATTAATTAATTAATATGGTCATAATGAAAATAAGAATGAAAAGGGGATTTAGTTAAAACAAGATAGGTTTGAAAATGGGGTAAGTTAAAATTGGTTATAAGAATGAGTATGGGTTTGAAAAATAGTTGAGTGAAAACTACCATATAAGAATGAGTTTAGGCCCAACTAATGAGGAAAACAAATAATATTATTAAATTGGATTTATAGGGCATTAATGAAAAAATAATAATGTTAAAATGATTTTGGTCAAATGACTGAAATACATGAGAATAATAAAATAAAAGTAAAATTAGTTTTAATTGTTAAAATCTTAGTAATAATATCAAAGTAATGAATATGTTAGGTTTGTGAGACAAAGAAAGGAAGAGAATTGGTGTAAAACCAACAAAGGTAAAATAATTAAGGGTTTAAAGTTTAGGGTGGAATTAAAAATAAAAGAGAGGGGTTAGGTCAAAATTGGTTAGAGAAATCATGTTAAAATAAGGGGTAAATGAAGATTAAATCAATAAAATAGATTATGATATATATTAAATAAGATTAGAAATGTTAATATCAAAAATTTATTCCTCAATGTGATTAATGGGGAAGTAGAGTTATTGATTAGGCGTTGAAATAAATCAATATGGAATTAAGATCACAGGAAGTTAAACCAAGAAAGGGAGGATACTAGGCATAATAATTAAAGTAGTAATAAGACAAAGAAGGTTGAGATGAGAGTAGGAGATATAAGGGAGGAGACTTAGGGAGGAAATGAACCACATGGGGCAAAAAGAGAAAAGGACTTACTGACATATCCCTTGGAAAATAGGTTTCCATGAGTGGCTTAATTATAGCCAACTTATTGGTTAAAATTGTTAAGATTATTTTTGGTTTCAAGGGCATCTGTGATGATGCCAAATGAATAGTGGAGGGAAAAAATGAGGATTTTGGTTTAGTCAAAATAGATAAGGTGCTTAGATTTGAGAGAGCATTTAGTGATGGGAGATTTGGTGAAACGATTGTGTAAGGTGTTCAAAATATGCTCCTTGAGACATGTCTTCACATAACAACCAGTGTGGCCTATGTAAGAATTACCACAAGCAAATGGAATATGGAAAACTTCTTAATTGAGCATTGGGTAAGCTTTACCTTTAACACTTTTGAAAAGTTGTTTAAGGGTTTTGCGGGGTTTGGAGAGATTTTTAATGTTCTTTTTGGCAAGAATTCTAGAGATGTGACCAATGATACCATGAATGTAAGGGAGTGAGATAAGGGCTTAAGGAGGGATGGAGGAGGGAAGGGTTTTTTATTTTGAATGGAGGGCTAAGGGAAAGGATTTATCATTTGAGAGGTAGAGTAACCATTAGCTAGGAGGGATTTTGCAAGGTGGGTTTGTTTCAAAGAGGTTAGGTGTAGATATTTTAATGGCTTCAATGATGAGGGTCTTGAGGATAACTAAATTTCAAAAATTGATAATTCAAATGGTATTAACAAATTTTGATCAAATAAAAAATTTGATTGAGGGTAGCCAAATTTACCTCTAGAAACATTCCATCTGCTCCCAACTCTTAAAAAATGGGTTGTTTTCTTTTACACAAAAGTCTTTTGAATTCCATGGAAAAAACCTTTTTTCCATATCGCAAGTATAGAATAATTGTCATTGCAATTTTAAAAAACAAACAATGTCACTTAAGTGATGTTCAAGCGACACCTGTCATCATACTACAACAACAAAGGAAATGTGCTGATTTTAAGTTTTGTAAAATATGTTAGGGACATATCTTAAGTTATTTTAAGCCACTAATATCACTTGAGCATCATTTGTCAAGGCCAAAAAAAAAATCCCTAAGTTCCCATTTTTTAAAATTATTTTTTAACATTAAAAAGGTTATTTGTGTACCAAATGTGTTTTGATTCAAACATCAAATTTTGATCCCAAATGTAGTAGTGAGAAGAAGAACTTTGATGGTGACGGTGAACCATCAAGCTCTCAAGTAAATTGATTGCATTGATAACTTGGTGTATCAATAACATCATATCACATTGAAGTGTCGATCATTTAATTGAAAGCTTAGGACCTCATATAAACGTGCTAACATGTACATGGACTGATACAGATTTATGCAGGAACGCAACAGAATACACAAATAACCATAGAAACAAATATGCAACAGAAATAACACTTCATTTTATTAATCAATAACTGAAACTTGTTTACATACATAATGGAAATAAATTAGCTAGAGTGCTGGTAGCTTATCGCTAAGAAGAGATGTGGTGGCTACATGCCTCTGAACTCTGTGTTACAATGAGGCTCGAAGGCCTATATATAATTGAGAAACAATGGAAACCCTACACATCCAAAAACCTAACCCTAGGAGGTGAAACGCCTTAATGTGGGCTCCGTTGGGTAACTTGGTACATCAATTTTCCGGGGTTGTAACTTTAGCATACTACCTCCGTTTGAAGCGCATGATACATCGTTAGAAAGATATGTTTAAGGACTACATTCATAAACAACAAATATTGAGTTTGAAGCAAACTCATATTTTCCCGACCATTCGATTCCAAAAAAACGTCGTTTAGGGCCTCAAAACGGCTTCGAAAGTTTAGGACCCGAAAGCTGCCAAATATAGTAAATTGTGCTACAATTAAGGAAACTGGAAAACTGAAAGAAACAGTGGTGGGGGTCCAAGAGGAATAGGTGGGTGGCCACCAATATCCTCCTGGATCATTCCTCCCCCCTTAGGAAGCAATGGTCCCCATTGCGTTGAGTTCCTCCATGAGATGAGAAAACTTCTGTTGAACTTGGTCCCCAGTGAGCCACTTTCCCTGGTTAAGGAGTTGGCCTGCTTTGACAACTTGATATAGCTGGATCTTCTGTTAGCAGGTGTTCTTGATCTGTGTGTCCATACTTCGATCAGTTGTGGCTTGTTCCATGCATTTGGGGTTTAACTCTGTTGGTGTGAGTTGTTCTACCACGTCTGATGTGTCCAGCAGAGGTGGAAAGTAGGGCCGAAGGCGGTCCACATTGAACACTGGGTGTAGACCAAGGAACTTGGTGGAATACTAAGCTGGAAGGCATTGTCCTTGACAGCCTTGGTGATGGTGTATGGCCCATATCGGAGCGGGTGAAGCTTGCGGTGGGGTCCAACGAGGCGCTCCTTCTGTAAATGTAGCCACACTTTGTCGCCCACCTGGAAGTTGTGTTGCACCCAATGCTGATCATGTCGCTGCTTGTACTTAGCATTGGATCTGTCCAATATGTCATGAACCTGTTGGAAAATGTGCTGAATGCGCTCAATGAAGCTGTTTGCCTTGGAAACTTCAGACTGGATATGAGTTGAATTAGCCTGAGTAGCTGCAAATGGCATGGCTACGTCAATGGGACATAGTGGATGGAATCCCAAGCCCACCTAAAAGGGACTGTGGTTGGTTGAGCCGTGGAGGGCCCGGTTATAGCGGTGTTGTACATAGGGGAGGCTCTCATCCCATGTGCGTGGATGCTTTGAGTTGTACATGCGCAAAATGTGTACGATCATCCTGTTGACGACCTCTGTCTGGCCATCAGTCTGGGGATGGAAAGCTGTGGACTTTGTGAGATTGGTGTCTAGCATTAACCATAGGCTAGACCAGAATGTACAAAGGAACCCACTGTCCCGGTCTGAGATTATAGACTATGGGATACCAAAGTGTACCCACACTCATTCAAAGAAGAGTTTAGCAGTGGCTTCTGCTGTGATATTCTTCTTGCAAGCCGCCATTATGGCCATCTTTGAGAATCTGTCAACAACCACAAACACACAGTCGTTGCCGTGCTTAGTAGAAGGAAGGCCTAACATGTAATCCATGGAGATGGATTCCCAAGGTCGACTAGGGGTAGGCAACGAAGTATAGAGGCCTTGCTTCTTGATGGATGGTTTGGAGATGGCGCAGGAAGTGCATGATCGGATGTACTTCTTGACGTCCTGTCTAAGGTTCGGCCAATATAAATACTTCTGCAATACTGCCACTGTTTTCTCGACCCCGAAATGCCCAGCGACTCGACTGTAGTGCGCTTCCCAAATCATCTTGGCACGCTCGCTTGAAGGAACACAAAGGTGTTCCATGTGACATAGTAGTACATCCTGGAGGTGAAATTTTGGAACTTGGTTTCCCTCCAAGAGCATCTGGTATGTGTGGCTGAATTCTGGATCACTCTTGTAGAGAAGCAGCCAATCAGAAATCTCGACCGTGATCAAGAGTTGAGCACGGTCGTTATCGCCACGATTGGTGGTCAGCTGAGGTAGTATGCAACATTATTGGTGCTTCCCTTCTTGTACTTGATGTTCAAATGAAACTGTTGTAGATATGTGGACCACTTCTGATGGCGATCGTTCTGGAACTTCTCTTGTGTCTACATGAACTGCAGGGGTTGGTGGTCTTTGTGGACGATCGTTTCCTTCCCCAAAATGTAATGCTTCCATTGTCGGCAAGCCTGTATAATGGAAGACATCTCTTTGTCATAAGTGAGATATTTGCGGACTGTGTCTGACAGTGTCTCACTGTGATATGACACTAGATGCCCTTGTTGAGTAAGGACTGCTCCAATAGCATAGTCAGAGGCATATGTTTCGATCTCAAATGGTTGTTGCAAGTCTGGTAATGTGAGCACTAGGGCACAATAGAGGCGATGTTTCAATTCTGCAAACGCCTTCTGTTGAGTTTCTGACCAAAAACAATTTTGCTTTCGCTCCTCCCTTGGTGACTTGACTCAAGGGCCAAGTGATATGAGAGAATCCCAACACGAACCTACCGTAGAAATTAGCAAGGCCCAAAAAACTGCGAAGCTCTGTTAGACTAGTTGGGGTTGGCCAATCCCAAATGACTTGGATCTTGGTTGGATCCACATGTACCCCACAATCATCAATAATGTATCCCAGATACTGAACCTAGGTCATGCCAAAAGTGAACTTGTCCAAATTGGCACACAACTTGTGCTGCCACAATGTTTGGAGGACATGTCAGATGTGGTGGAGGTGCTCTTCCCAAGTCTGGCTGAAGATCAGGATGTCATCCAAGTACACTACTACAAATGAGTTGGTGAATGGCCGCAAGATGTCATCCATCAGTCTTATGAATGTTGTGGGAGCATTCGTCAGCCCGAAATGCATGACCAACTATTCGAAAAGGCCCTCCTTGGCTTTGAAGGCAGTCTTCCACACATTGGTCAGCTCGATCGGTACCTGGTGATACCGGGACTTTAAGTCGATCTTGCTAAAATATTTTGCCCCTTTAAGCTGGTCCAAGAGGTCATCAATCCGTGGGATCAGGTACCTATTCCGGACAGTGATCTTGTTCAGCACCCGATAGTCAATACAGAGTCTCCAAGTCCCATCCTTTTTCTGTACCAACACGATTGGGCTCCCACAAGGCGATGAACTTGGCCAGATGTGACCCTTCTGCAACAGCTCTTGAATTTGCCTCTTGATTTCATCATTCTCCAGAACAGAGCGACGATAGATCAGTCCATTGGGCAGCGGCGCACCTGGGGTCAGATCGATGGGGTGCTTGAACTGACAGTGGAGAGACACCCTGGTGGGTGAGGTGAATATGTCCCAGTACTCCTCCACAACCTTGTCGATTTGTTGTTGTCGTGCGGAGGGGACCTGTCTAAAGGTTGTGGCCACGGTCTTCTTCTTTCCCTGAGGGCGGATCATCAAGAAAACAAACTTCCCGGTTTTGAAAATGAGCTTACTGCATTGTTTTGCAGTAACCAAAGAGATAACGGTAGGGGGTGGTACCTCTGGTATCCTGTACAAATTATTTCCCAACGTAATAATAACAGCGCGAGGCTGGGACTCATACACATCATGTCACTTCCATAAGTATGGTTGACCTAATAAATACATCACAAACATCAAGAGGATAAATATCACATAATACCTCATTGGTGAAGGGCTTGATGCTGTAGGGAAGGCGACACTGCTGGCTGACGCAAAGATCTCATCCTTGGTGAAGCCACCCGATGGTGTACGGATGTGGGTGTGTTGTGGTTGACAAACCCAACCACTTCATGACCTCTGCTGAAATCAGGTTCTTTTGGCTCCCACTGTCGACGATGAACTATAGCGGGGAACCCTTTACCCACATTTGGGAGTGGAAAAGACGCTCCTCCTCCTCTAAATATTTTGGTTCTTCCTTTTGGATCTTCATTGTGGCAACGGTGGCGTTGGGCTCTGCATCGATAATCTTCTTCCCTTTGTCATTCCCCTTCTTGGGTTAAGATTCAGTGTCAAAGTATGCATCTGATTCAGAAGCCTTTATCTCAGCCATCAGTGACTACTTAGCTCGACACTCACTTGTGTTGTGAGTGGGGCTCTTATGGAACTTGCACCACTTTCCCGCTTCCTTATTCTGCTTTGCAGTGTTGCTCTTTGCTTGCGGCTTTGACAAGTTTTCTTAAGTCTCCATGCCTTGGCTGTGTCCTTGGTTCTACGGTTTGGGGGCACCTTTCCCTTGCTTCTGATTCGCAAATCCAAAGTCTCGCTTTTTTTGTTTGAATTTTTTCTCAATTTTGGTAGCATACTGATATGCCGTACCAAGCGAGGATATGTCGAGGAACTCCATTTCCTCCTGAATGTATCTGTGCAGACAACTGCGGTACTTCAGCACCAAATGTTTCTCTGAATCTTTAATACCCGACTTGGTGCACAGGGTATGGAACAGATTCGTCAGCTCATGCACATCTTGATCTCTTTGCTGCTGTAGCGTAGTCCATTGGATGTACTTGTCCTCATAGCTCCCCACTAGATAATATTGTCCCTTTATGGCATCTTGAAAAGAATTCCAAGTGGGTACGGCTGAGAACAGAGAGGGTTCCTCCTCATCCTTTCTCTCACAGTAGGTTTCCTACCAGTCCTTGACATGGGGAGCGGCTTTAAGTAGAGAAAAAGTAATATTTTCCTGGTCAGAAAAGTCATGAACCGAGAAATATCCTTCTAATAGATTCAACCATTTATCTACGGCGTCTGCATCTATTTGACCATCAAATATGGGAATGGCGAAGTTTACTTGTACCTTAAAAGGGGTTGCACCTCCAGAGTGGCTGCTAGATGCAGATGTGCCGCCAGTGGGAAGTCGTTGAAGGATCTGGGCGAAGTTATCCATCATCACGTTCCTTTGTTTTTCAAGGGCCTCCTCGAACAACATTTTGATAGGATCTTCTGCGCCCTCATCTTTCTTTTCGTCCCCCATGGGTGGCTGTCGGGATTTGCGAGGCTGATCTTGCAAAGGTTCAACCAGATCGAGCCCTAACTCTTTATACCCCGCCCTCCTTGGGGACATGCAAAGAAGGATCGAGAAAGAGCAGATTGCCCTGATACCACTGATTCGGATTTATGCAGGAACGCAATAGAATACACAAATAACCATAGAAACAAATATGCAGCGGAAATAACACTTCATTTCATTAATCAATAACTGAAACTTGTTTACATACTGAATGGAAATAAACTAGCTAGAGTGCTGATAGCTTATCTTTGAGAAGAGATGTGGCGGCTACATGCTTCTGAACTCTATGTTACAATGAGGTTCGAAGGCCTATATATTATTGAGAAACAATGGAAACCCTACACATCCAAAAACCTAACCCTAGGAGGTGAAACGCCTTAATGTGGGCCCCGTTGGGTAACTTGGTACATCAATTTCTCGGGGTCGTAACTTTAGCATACTACCTCCGTTAGACGCGCATGATACAATGTTAGAAATATCTGTTTAAGGACTACATCCATAAATGGAAAATATCAAGTCCGAAATAGACTCATATCTTCCCGACCATTCGATGCCAAAAAAACATCGTTTAGGGCCTCAAAACGGCTCCGGAAGTTTAGGACCCGAAAACTGCCAAAAATAGTAAATTGTGCTGCAATTAAGGAAATTAGAAAACTGAAAGAAACAGTGGTGGGGTTCCAAGAGGAATAGGTGGGTGGCCACCAATATCCTCCTAGATCATGGACCACTCTATGGAAATATATCATTGCACATATCTTGTCTCTCCTTTCCTAATTGTAATACCCCCTGTTTTGACTTGGAATGCATTTAATGAAAATTACGTAAATTATGTAAATATGCTATTATGGATTCCTAGTGAGGAGCTCAAGGCCAAGGCCTGACTAGTGCATGTATGTTATATATATTTTTAATTGGACCATATGATTGGATTATCATTCCAATTTGAAATGTATGTAAATATTATGTTGGAAATTAATAAAATGGTCAAAGATCATTGCGTAAATAGCACTAGAGGGGATATCATTGCACCGGTGGGGAAGATGAAAGGGGACCTATGGGGAAAATAAGACCTATGTTGGCAAGTGTCAACCTTAGAACTCATCCCAAAATATGCCATTTGATTTAAATGAGCCAGTTACCTTCTCTTGACTATTAAACCCAGTCATTGAGTGCATGTGTGAGGTTGGTGGGAAAAGTCACTTCATGCAGTTAATAAAGCATGGGGGTTGTGAGAACTATGTCAGTTGTCAGCAATCATTTTCTTCTATGGACAAAATCTATGTCAGTTGTCTTTTCACCATCATCTCATATCCTTGGAGTTAGCACTCTTTTGATCACTCTTTCATGCATGTTTCTACACTATGTAGAGTTTTCCTACTACTGTTCATGCCAACTACCAGACTGTGTTGAACCAATAAATTACAATTTAGAGACAGTTTTCAATTTTGGGAAGGAAAAATAGATGGTTGTAGGGGAACATAGAGGTTGGGAAAGCTAGGAACCCTTACCCATTGAATTTTGCTACATGTGGATGCTTGAGAAGCCAAGATTTAGCCGTGGGAGGTTCTCCAATATCATACATCATGTTGCAATCTTACTGTACACATTGGTAAGCACTGTGAGGGTTTGATTTCCTAAGGGAACTGTGGATCAATGAAAGGAAATCCCTTCCTTGTGTTGTGTGGGGAATTTGGAAGGAATGCCATGGTCATGATGGCTTAGTGAGATCCATGTAGATATCTGGATGAGATTTTGGCTAAGCATTGTGAGCATAATGGGTTGTGGACTGAGAGAGTGAAGTTTGTAGGTTTTTCCTTTGCCTTGGTGGCCTCATAGCCCAGCGTGTTGGTGGCTTCTCAAAAAAAAGATTATATGATGGACATGGTGCCTCATAGCCAGTTGCTTGGATCTTCTTGTTAAAGCTAAGTATTATTTTGTCTCTATTGTGCAATGATTTTATTTATATGTTTGTGATAATTATGCATGAAATTGCATGTTGTGTGTGTGGATTGATTTGGTTTCCACTATGTGGTTTTATTACATATATGCACACACATTTAAATGTTACAAATTGATAATTATAGTTATGGGCAAAATTTAGGGGCCCCGATCTAGTGTAATGTCCCCTCCCACTGGTCGAAATGAGGGATGGGGATGTTACACTAAAAAAATATACAATCTGACCTGCATTATAGGTCGAGTATCTGTATCTATGGACACTCATCATCCTCATTTATCTCCTCATCCTGTTGGAGAGGCACCTCTCCAATATGTGTTGATATTTAAAAAATAGTAGACAACCATATTAGACAATCTAAAGAAAATGTTACAATAAAGTACATGCACATTGAATAAGACAAAAAAATTTAACTATATTTATCAAAACATGACACTAATATTACATCTATCATCTAGCAGTTTAGTCTAGCTATATATAATGTTTGCACGTTCTCACCAGTCCAATTTTGTATACAAGTACTACACATAATACATGGTGTAATGATCATTGTTGGATAACATCTCTAATACCTCTAGATTGACCTTACACAAGAGCCCTATCTAGTCCTTGGGCAACATATGCCCCCACATGCACATATCCAAATCAATCATTGTTCTATGAGGGAGGCAGTTGAATGTCAATAAAGTGGAAAAAATCCTTTAAAAAGTAAACAAAATAACTCTAAGCAAATGAGAATCCCATCCTCCCATTAAACACAACACAATATGATCCAAAGAAAAACAAAATTGTCACAAAAAAAATATACTACCTAATCAACCTAGGTCTCTAAACTAAATAATATACACAGTGTAATAGAGGGAAACTAATGAATTTCCCATTAGACGTGTAGTGTGCCACTGTTCTAACCATAAATTAAGATTCTCCTAATCTCTTCTACATCAAATTCACCTAAACACAATTGTCCATAAACAACCTTGATGTCACCAAGGTCATTGATGTCTTCACTAACATATTTTGAACATATGCGATATAACCCTCTCTTGCAATTCCCGGTGGGAGATCAAGGAGTTGGGGAAAATCCTCCCCTTTTTTGGACAACCTAATAATGAAATATATATCCTCCTCTATGGGTTGGCACACCACCAATTGATACATACCCTAAATGTCTACCTAACACGATCTTAGTTATGGATCAACAAATTCAATAATCACATGCTCCTCTCGATGAATGTAATCTCCTCATGAAACTTAAGAAGGTCAATGTTCCTCAAAATGAAACAAGTTTGTGTTGTAATAGGGTGAGGGTACAAATCCCTCTCCCTCTCTTATGGCTCTCATTTTCATACAAAGTTGTATGGGTTGACCTACTATTATTACTGTTTTCATTTTCATTGTCTTTAATTCACATACATCTTTCATTAGGAACGCGTGCACATACACAAATTGATCTGTAACTATTGTGGATATTTTATTGGAACAGTTCATCACATGGATCTTACCACTAGTTCTTTTTATTAGTTTATTGAATAATTGGAACTAAACGAAAAATAAACAGATCAAAGAAATACATAATCCACATAAATAAACAAAATATATACCCTGGGAAAACCTAGCCAGAAATGGGACAATTCCTTTCTCTTTACTTCTCCAATATGTAATACAAATACAAATAAAATGGTACTCCCTATGGAGTTACCTACGACTCTACAACCATAATGGCTACTGCAAAATCTCCTACTTCTTCTATTCTACTCTACTATCCTCTCCTGTGATGTTGCTCAACTTTGGAACATTACATAACATCAAAAGGATGGAACCCCTTCTTTTCCTAGCGACATGGTATTTAACATGGTCTGATAGTCATCCAAGGTTAATTTTATGGTTTTCGCAGACCCCAACTCCAGATTAGGGTTAGGGTTTTGTACCTTCTAGAATTTTCTTAAGTCCACATGTGACTATCTCCACATGCATGAGAAACGAGAACCGACGTTGAATATACTTAATACATGGTGTTCAATTGGATAGGTCAACTTGTGCAAGGAATAACTTTTGCATATATACTCCATTTAGGTCAATTATTTGACCTCTAGAAAGGTTTCCGAGAATGGTGTCATGGCCCAATACACTAGCGATGGGCTGTTTTACCCCAAAACAATCCATTTATATCCTCAAACATGCCTTGGAAGGTTCCAAACCCAAAATATGAAAAATGAAACCTGGCCATAAAATGGGCCCTATAAGCCAATTCATCCAATCTTCTGACCCCAAAAGATCCAAATAGGTGACAAATTAGATATTGAGCCATTTTGGATCTTACATATATAACATAATTTTTTTAGTATTAAATAACTAGTTTTGTCAATTCACTATATCATTTGGATAATTTTTTTTATGTTTTCGTAGACATTTGAATGAATGAAAGTCACACTTGTGATGCATTTTGCAACAAATTTTCATCGAAACCATATTAACGCAACTTGAACCAACCTTTGTTGCAGTGATAAGTGCAAACTATGTAAGACAGTCCATCGTAGCATCGACGAACTAGTTATTTCACTGTCGGTTCTAGGACGATCACGGACACTAACTTCTGATGAGCTTCTATCGTAAGATTGATGCAAGTGTCGGATGAATTAATTACGTTGTAAGGCGTTTCAACAAGTGGGAGTCGACTCCCCAAATTTAATGGTTTTTTTTCATTCGTAGGATGCTTTCGTCCGACGATTGGGTTAATCTGTCTCGTTGATTTTGATCTGCTGTCGTTTCATTTATTTTGATCTGCTGCCCGCTGATCTGGCGATCTGGCACATGCTCCCTTAAATGCACATCGCACATGCCGACAGTCTTACTTAGGCGGTGATGTCTGTACTATCTTTTTC
>LPNX010426393.1:120735-220988 GCA_001517045.1 Pseudotsuga menziesii | reverse complement strand
TCCGAAATATGGGTTCTCAACGACCTCCCATTCTGCCAGCTCCTCGCTCACCTCCAATCAAGCATTTGTCTGAAACAGAGATGCAGGCACGCAGAGAAAAATGGATTTGTTATAATTGTGATGAGAAATTCAATCGGGGACATCGATGTGTTCAACAAAAGCTCTATCTCTTGGATGTGGATTTTCCACCTGCCTCTAAAATTGGTGAAGAAGCTCCCGATACAATGGATGCTCCGGTTGACATTCAGGAGCCGCCTACTGACCCTCCATCTCAGGACGACCAGCCTGAGATATCCCTCCATGCTTTAGCTGGAGTCACGGCCCCCCAAACAATGCAGGTACGCGGTTACTTCAAGAAGCTTCCTCTTATAATCCTCATTGATTCTGGCAGCACTCATAATTTCATTGACCCTTGGATCGCCAAACAAGCTTATTGTTTTATCCATCCTTGCTCCAACTTTGAAGTCATGGTTTCCAATGGGGGCACCTTACCTTGCAAAGGGAAGTGTCGTAATGTGCGTATTTCTATGGAAGATTATAACCTCCGCTCTGACATGTTTTCCTTGACCTTAGGCGGATGTGATGTGGTTTTGGGCGCTCAATGGCTGCGCACACTTGGCCCCATATTATGGGATTTTGCTGAACTTTGGATGCAGTTCTTCCCCGATGGACACAAACACACATTGAAAGGATTACAACCAGGGTCTCTCAGCATCATCAGTTCACATTGCATGGAAAAACTCCTTAAGAAGAGTTCCCATGGTGTCATCGCTCAGCTCCATTCCATTCAAATGCAACCATCAGCGGCCCCCACTACTCCTTTGGATCTCTAACAAATTTTGGATCGATATACAGGTGTTTTTGCTGAACCAGTGGGACTTCCACCTTCATGACCAGAGGACCATCGTATTCAGCTCCTTCCTGGAAGCATTCCTCCCAACATCAGGCCCTTCACTATTGAGAGTGATGCTTGCGGCAATGGACTTGGTGTTGTTCTCCTTCAAGATGAACACCCCATTGCGTTCACCAGCAAAGCCCTTTCGGGTAAGAATTTAGCTGCCTCTACATATGAGAAGGAAATGATGGCTATTTTGCATGCAGTACAAAAGTGGCGACCCTACCTCTTAGGGAATCATTTCTGCATCAAGATTGATCACCAGAGTCTGAAATATTTCCTAGAACATCGTGTATCCTCCCCAGCACAACAGAAATGGGTTAGCAACCTCATGGGTTATGACTATGAGATCACTTATAAGAAGGGTAAGGACAATATTGTGGCGGATGCCCTTTCTCGCACATTTGATGACCAAGGTTCTCTTTCCGCTATTTCTATGCCTGTTCCAAATTGGATGCAATCGGTTCAACAGGGTTATGTCAATGACTCTTCATTATCTCAAATCATCCAATGCTTGGACAACAACCCTTCTGCTATCCCACATTACTCTTGGGATGGTGCTTCACTGAGATACAAGGGTCGTCTGGTGCTTCCCCAGAACACAGCTCTTCAACAAGCTATCTTCTATGAACTCCATGCTTCTTCGTCAGCTGGGCACTCTGGTTTTCTCAAAACGTATGAACGAGCATGGCGCAACTTCTTTTGGCAGGGCATGAAAAGGACAATTCAACAGATGGTGGCTGAATGTGATACCTTCCAGCGCAATAAGGGTGAAACAACACCCCTTCCG
This sequence comes from Pseudotsuga menziesii, assembly GCA_001517045.1. NCBI lineage: Eukaryota > Viridiplantae > Streptophyta > Pinopsida > Pinales > Pinaceae > Pseudotsuga > Pseudotsuga menziesii. The sequence goes on along the minus strand of LPNX010426393.1, from coordinate 219,303 downwards.
GGATTGCTCGAACCCTTGCCCATACCTACCCAGATATGGACAGATATTTCTATGGATTTCATTGAAGGGCTCCCTAAATCTGGAGGGAAGACTGTGATTTTGGTTGTGGTTGATCGCCTCTCCAAATATAGTCATTTTTGTGCTCTCAGCCATCATTATACAGCCTCCTCCGTTGCTCAAATTTTTCTGGCCCATATCTTTCGTCTTCATGGAATGCCTTCTTCCATTGTCTCGGATCATGATGCGACTTTCACCAGTCATTTTTGGACAGAACTCTTTCACTACACTGGCACCAAAATACAAATGATTTCAGGTTATCACCCACAAACGGATGGTCAGACTGAAATTATCAATAAATGCTTGGAAACTTATCTTCGTTGCTTCTCCTCTGAGCAACAACATCAGTGGGAAAAGTGGCTCCCTCTCGCTGAATGGTGGTACAATACCTCTTACCACACTGCCTCTAAAATGACTCCATATGAAGCAGTTTATGGTCAGGCACTGCCAGTTCTTCTTCCTTACACCCCCAGCAGTTCTCCAGTTCAGGCAGTTGACGCGGTCCTTCGAAACCACGATGAGGTTCTTCGCATTTTGCGTGAAAATCTTCACATGGCAAGAAATCGCATGAAGCAACAAGCTGATCAGCACTGTTCTGAGCGCACTTTTGAAGCCAGTGATATGGTTTTTCTTCGTCTCCAGCCTTACAAACAATCCTCACTAAAACTCAAAGGGCGTCATAAGCTCGCTCCAAAGTTCTATGGGCCATATAGGATTCTTCAGAAGATTGGGTCTGTTGCTTATAAATTGGAACTTTCGCCTTCTTCCCGCATTCATCTAGTATTTCATGTCTCTTGTCTGAAGAAAGTTCTTAGCACCAACATCAAAGGCCAAACTATTTTACCAGAACTGGATAATGAAGGATCCATCTTTTTGGAGCCGGAGGCTGTCCTCAATAAGTGCACTCGTCAGCTTCGCTCTCGCTCTATCACAGAGGTCTTAATTCAATGGCACGGAATGCAGCCCGAGGATGCTACGTGGGAACTACTCCTTCAGATTCAGCGACAATTTCCACATCTAAAGCTTTGAGGACAAAGCTTTTTCTAAGGGGGAGGGGATGTTAGGAACCCATGTCAATCCTTCTCTTTACCGTGTTAGTATATTGTTGTTGGACGCATATGCTTTGTAAGTCGTCCCATAGTAATTGTTGATCCATAGTTTGTGTTATTGTTGTTGGCCGCATATGCTTTGTAAACCGCCTGTAGTATTTGTTGATCCATAGTTTATATTGGCCTATGGTTTTGACCCATAGTATTGGTGCATGGTTTTGATCCATAGTTTATATTGGCCCATGGTTTTGACCCATAGTATTGGCGCCTATTTTTAGTATATAAGTGTGTGTTGAGGCCAAGGAAGGCACCGTGAAGTTATTTTGTATTGAGCTTGCTCAAAGGAGGTTGCCCCCTCGAAGTGGCCTGCGATTAATATAAAAGTGATTTTGAGTTCTGCTGCTATATCGTGTATTTTGATTAATTATTCGCTGCAGGGTCCTCACAAGTCACACTTGTGATGCATTTTGCAACAAATTTTCATCGAAACCATATTAACGCAACTTGAACCAACCTTTGTTGCAGTCATAAGTGCAAACTATGTAAGACAGTCCATCGTAGCATCGACGAACTAGTTATTTCACTGTCGGTTCTAGGACGATCATGGACACTAACTTTTGATGAGCTTCTATCGTAATATTGATGCAAGTGTCGGATGAATTAATTACGCTGTAAGGCGTTTCAACAAGTGGGAGTCGAATCCCCAAATTTAATGGTTTTTTTTTTCATTCGTAGGATGCTTTCGTCCGACGATTGGGTTAATCTGTCTCGTTGATTTTGATCTGCTGTCGTTTCATTTATTTTGATCTGCTGCCTACTGATCTGGTGATCTGGCACATGCTCCCTTAAATGCACATCGCACATGCCGACAGTCTTACTTAGGCGGTGATGTCTGTACTATATTTTTCTGTGTTAGGAACCCATGTCAATCCTTATGAAACGACAGCAGATCAAAATCAACGAGACAGATTAACCCAATCGTCGGACGAAAGCATCCTATGAATGAAAAAAAAAACCATTAAATTTGGGGAGTCGACTCCCACTTGTTGAAACGCCTTACGGCGTAATTAATTCATTCGACACTTGCATCAATCTTACGATAGAAGCTCATCAAAAGTTAGTGTCCATGATCGTCCTAGAACCGACAGTGAAATAACTAGTTCGTCGATGCTACGATGGACTGTCTTACATAGTTTGCACTTATCACTGCAACAAAGGTTGGTTCAAGTTGCGTTAATATGGTTTCGATGAAATTTTTTTGCAAAATGCATCACAAGTGTGAATTTCATCCAATAAGCCAATTCATCCAATCTTCTGACCCCAAAAGATCCAAATAGGTGACAAATTAGATATTGAGCCATTTTGGATCTTACATATATAACATAATTTTTTTAGTATTAAATAACTAGTTTTGTCAATTCACTATATCATTTGGATAATTTTTTTTATGTTTTCGTAGACATTTGAATGAATGAAAGTCACAATTGTGATGCATTTTGCAACAAATTTTCATCGAAACCATACTAACGCAACTTGAACCAACCTTTGTTGCAGTCATAAGTGCAAACTATGTAAGACAGTCCATCGTAGCATCGACGAACTAGTTATTTCACTGTCGGTTCTAGGACGATCATGGACACTAACTTCTGATGAGCTTCTATCGTAAGATTGATGCAAGTGTCGGATGAATTAATTACGCCGTAAGGCATTTCAACAAGTGGGAGTCGACTCCCCAAATTTAATGGTTTTTTTTTCATTCGTAGGATGCTTTCGTCCGACGATTGGGTTAATCTGTCTCGTTGATTTTGATCTGCTGTTGTTTCATTTATTTTGATCTGTTGCCTACTGATCTGGCGATCTGGCACATGCTCCCTTAAATGCACATCGCACATGCCGACATTCTTACTTAGGCGGTGATGTTTGTACTATCTTTTTCTGACCATCACTACCTACTTACGTTGCACCATCACTACCTACTTACGTTGCAGCATTTTGATTTTTGTTGATAATTTACTAGGACGTTATCCTTTCATGTTCATGGCATCAGGGATTTGCCACAATCAGACAACAGACTAAACAAAAGCCCACACCACTGGTGCAGATCAACCAACCCTTAGAACATACCAACGATGAAGTCTGAGTTTCGAACATTGCTGCTTCTCGTGATCTCCGTTCCGGTTCTGCTTACGCTTTCTTCCAGTTCAGCCATTAACGACGATGCCAAGATCCTACTTGAGTTCAGTAACACCATGTCGGACCCGGACGGTGCCTTGTTCGGCTGGACGAACTCCGACGCTGCCAACTTTTACAGCTGGAATGGAGTCATGAGCAACAAATTCAACAGAATGGTTTCACTCGACTTGACGAACATGAATCTGTCAGGTTTCATTCCTCCCCAGACATTATCAGGCCTCCCCAGCCTCATGAATCTCACTTTGTCGCTCAACAAATTCAGCATCCCGTTCCCTTCGGCGATCTCGGTTTCTCAATATATCCAATAACAACTTCAGTGGAACATTTCTCGTCTTGTGAATCTCGAGAGGCTGGATGCCTAGCCTACAACAAAGGATAACAAACCCACTACAAAATCATAAATCATAAATAACGCCACTACAAATTCAGAGTGAATTGATGTAACTACACAAAATTGATGAGAAAACTGCAAATCGCCTTAGAGAAAGCGTATTCATGGTGTGCTAAGCTCTGCAAAATGATGGAATAGCCTATATGATTTGAAATTGCTGTAACTACACAAAATTGATTAGAAAACTGCAAATCGCCTGAGAAAGCGTGTTCATGGTGTGCTAAGCTCTGCAAAATGATGGAATAACCTACCTAGACTCCATGGAATAGCCTATGACAACCTACACAATGAATAACGTTACTGTTTTTGCCCTGTGGGCACTCGTTGCAGCGATCCCTTGCCAGGACCCATTTCTCTGTGTTGTGGAATTTCCTCTGGGCTACCCCGCTTATCTCAATTTATGATAAGGTCATGGAGGAGTCGAAGAAGAGGGACCGGAGGAGCTCCAGCTCTGTAGCCCTATGAACACCGTTTGTCTCAGCATTTAATTTAGACAATGAATTCTACAGGCTAACCTCAAATTTCACGTGGCATAGATGCATGTAATATGTGGTGCCATCTCTTTGTCTTATTCTTCGGATTAGAGTTTCCCCACTTGGCAGGCCTGAAGAGCGAGGAGAAAACAAATTTGGCGATTTTTTAAAACTCAAAATTAGGTTTACAAACCCTTTCAAAGCCATTATCGTGGGATAACCAGCAAACCAAGAGGAACATGAGCTAGGTAAGGGATCTTTGCTTACCAGAAAGACTTGTTGAAGATGCCATCCACAAACCCATTAGTGGTCAAGCTACTTGGTCACCACAGACTCGCCAAGAAAGCCTGCAAAGAATAAGGTTAATGTCTGGATAATGGTAGCTTATGAAGAGAGAGTACATCCAACGTTTCCATACCTGGGACTCCAACACGCCAGAAGATGGACACTATGGTGGAGAAACAACTGAATCTTTGGTCCATGGCCATTGTTGACAGCCTAGCCATGAGTATGAGTTAATAAGCAGGAGAAAAGTAAGCGAGAACCCGTGCCGGAGGCACCTAGCGGAATGGCCTTCGTGCGCGAGGAGAGAGCCTATCTCTTTATGGGAGAGGCACCCTGCTTGGGACGGTGGGAAGAGGGAGTGCATGCAACCCACCTGGCATGCATGCAGAGGAAGATAGTTTGAGTTCATGGGTACATGTATTTTAAACTCAGGTGTGGAGGAGTTATACATAGTTTTTAAGCTCAGGTGTGGAGGAGCTGGGTGGTGGACCACTGAGGAGAAGCACTGGTTTCAATAAAATTTATTTTATAGCAATTAATTGTTAAATATATATATTTGTAGATTATATATTGTTATATCTAAATTGTTAAGTTGTTTTATTTATTTATTTATTTTGTTGTTAGGTTATTTGTTTTATTTAAATTTTAAATTTTTATATGAAAACTTAAAAAATATGTTAATATTTAAATGTCAATATAAATGCTAAATAAATAAATAAAACTATTTTAACATGTAAAACAAAGTATGTAAATTAAGGTTAATACCAATATTTAATTATTGTTATATATATGGTCATGGAAATTTTAATAGACTAAACAAAATTAAATTTAAAGAGAAGGTATATCGAATTAGAAATTGATAACGTATGAATGATCTGGCCATGCCAAGTTAGTACTACTTAATCCGACCTTAGGATGTGTACTAAAGTAATTGAAAATCGTAATATATTTATATTTGATGTTCTAGACACATCATGTTGTGTATATATACACACTAAAAGTAGATAATATGTTTAATAATATTAGGGTTAGACTATATATAAATATATGTTAATACCACTTTTATGAGACCATAGCAATTAGAATAAGAAAATGATAACAAATTGGTAGCGTCACTCGATATTAACAATTCTTAATTTTGATATGAAGGGTGTGGGTATAAATTAAACACGAAATAGTTCAAATGATGACCTAGCATCTTTAAGATGCCAAAGGGATTAGCATGAGATCTTTAAACAAATTGAGTAAGTCGAAAGGAAAATATTAAGAACAAGTAATCACATGAGCAATGATTAAATGGAATTAACTATATATCGTAGTGATGGATCCCTGCACGAAATTGATTCTTAATTTACGTATGTATTTTACAAAACTCTTGTTGGTAGGAGCACATTGTGCCTTATCTTTAATGAAAAGGGACCCTATATGTGACATTCACTCTATTACGATCTAATCCATATATACAAGGACTAAAGGATATTGATAGTGGTGTAACCATGATACCACATGATAGCCATCTTTCTTAGACACTAATCAGTGATATTCATTTATGGTCCCAAGTTGAGGGAACCACGATATGTTAATTCCTTAAGGGGTGGCCTAGATGTGTAATATTGACAAATTGATATTGATAATAATTAAAGTATAATTGGTCACGGCTAGTACATAATTAATTTAAGGAGATAATGCTCTCACTAATGGTCAAAGGAAAGGATTGTACTTTAAATAAATAAATTCCGATGGAACTTAAAAAATATGACCTTTAAAGACAAATGTTCCCATGGGTTACCTCTGTACTTGAGTGCAATCAAGAAGAATCCTTAACATATCAAGTTCGAAACAACTAGCGTTGTGTGTGAAACGTGTTCATTACATTTGGCTTGTGTAAACATCCTTGCACCATATCACTAAAAGTGATTACTTATGTTTGGTACTCGGTTTTATATGTTTGTTTCCTATGATGATGAAGGACGAGGCAATGTTATGTCTCTAAATACCTAGATCAAAATGATGAGAGAGATGTCATCAGTTCTATTATTATGTGTGTGATGTGCACCAAATATGAAGTAATGAAAACATTAAAAATATTGAAGGTACATTTTGAAGAGCGTTGAAGGGAATGGTGCCATATAATGGTTAGGAATGTAAATAGGTGGGGACTAAGAGGTTTGAATGTCATAATGATATTAATAGGTAATTATATACAAGCTAGGTCAATATAAAGTAAAGTAGGTTGAAAACAATTTATGTTTTAATGACACATAAGTACCATAAGAAGTGTTAGTGTAGAAAGAGGTGAAGGTGCAAATGGAATTTAGATCTTGTCATAATGAAATGATATGGAAAGCATAATGGAATTAATGTGATGATATGTCGAGCTTGGGCTTGGACACATTTTAGTAATATTAGGATAGAAAAATATGATATAAAATTTCAAAAGATCATTATATATATCATTTCCGTGTTGAATGAACCAATAAAGTGAAAAGTAAGTTTGATGCAAGCTTGTATTTGAGTTATTAATAACGATATGCAAATTTCTCCATATTTTTTAAACTACAATTTCAAGGGCATATAATTTAAACCAACGAACTTTGAATAATAAGCTTGTTAGCTATGTATTAAATCTTGGTATAAATAAATGGTGTTAAAACCTCAATCATAGGTATGAAACAACCAAACATGAAGGGAAACACTAGTAAGCTAAGAAGGATAGTCATGAGATCCTTGTAAATGTTTGTAGCTCTGTCATTTTAGTAAATGTTAAAAGTATTATTTGTTTCCCTGGATTCAAATTAGTTAGTGCTATGGAGATGCTTATGAGGTATGACTTAGGACGTAGTGATATTTCCCTTTTCTCCTGAGTTAGGTAAGTAAACCATAAAGAATCTTGGGACTTTATTGTTAGAAACAAAATATACCATAGATGTTCATAGTTTCAATCATTTCAGTTATCATTGGCTATTGCACCTTAAGTGGAATGCATATATTCCCATGATGATGGCATCTTAGTTGTAAAATGTGTAAACATGTTGGGATAATGGGACTTTGTACATCTTGTTAAAGGGTAAGACAGTATGATGATGATATTGGTGGCACTTCACTATAAATCATAAGAATTCCAATCATCTTATACATATTCTCTTGTAATATTAAGTTGAATTCTCCTTAAATGAATATAATTTCAACATGGTGCCTTCATGATAGCTTCGAGACGAAGTTTCCCGAAGGGTGGGTGTATGTAACACCCCCTATTTTACGCGTGCATCTGTTTTATTATGCAATATAAACGCCACCTGCTATTCATGCATTCATATTATTTACTTAGACAGAGCGTGATACTCGAACAACGCGTAGGGTGCCATTTGATATGCACCAGTTCCAAAGATGGAAAATAAAATAAATTCCAAATTTTTATCCATTATTTTCTAAATCAAACTTACAATCAATCTACCATGTGCTACCGACAAGTGGATGATTTGTTTTTGAGGTAATCCAAAGTCAATGTATACATTTAAAAGTATAAGGGAAATCACGATCTTCGTTCAAAGTCTACACCTTAATACTAAATGACATATTTTTCCATTGTGTTGTGATTTCTATAACTTTTGTTCCCAATCAAGACAAAAAGCAATGATTTTTTTTAATACCATAAATCTTTATTTTGACTAAAACGTGGAAATCGATGGAATAGATGATGCACCCCACTGATAATGATAAATGTATGCACTAAAACCATGAGCATATATGCACTAGCATTTATGAGGCATTTAAGAGAACTAAAGAACTATATTGATTGCTATAGCACTCTCCAAGAACTATGCAATCAATAAATCGGCACATGCTGGTGATTGCATCTGTAATAGGAAAAGTAATAGTATATACATTCTAATAAAACCTTTTTTTGAGATAGTCTTTCGGGTATAGCATATTTTTAGACTTACGCAAATCCAACATATCAACAATAGAATTATAATTGTCAACTAGAGTGAAGCGTTGTCACTGCTTCATATTTAGAGCTTGTAGCCATACATGTGATCAAGGTTGAGAATGGAAATCATGAATTTTTTTTAAGTTTTTCGTTTCCATAATCTATTAAAAATAAATCTATTTTTATAATATCTCTTAATCAAGCATAAACCATTTTTATAATAGTATTTTATTAATCAGCATAAACCATTCTTATAATATATCTTAAGTAAATATTTTATTAATCAATATGCTAAGCAAGTACTCTATTAATAAATTTTCTTATTTCTTTTATTTTTAGTATATGAGAGATATATCCAACGTGGGCCATTATCAACATGGCAAATGCTTAAGATATCCAAGAATAAAGTTTAAATTTTTGCATATACAACAACATATTAAAAATGACTTTAACATGGTGCAATTGTTACAAAACAAAATGTTTAACCAAGGATTATATGCAATAACTTATTTATAATCAGTAATACATTTTTCCAATTCAATTATCATTTACATATTAATTGGTAGTGCATTGGAGATATATTTTTTTAACTTTGATCATAAATTGTTTATGCATCACAAATGACATAATGACATATTGCAGGTGCTCTTACAAGTGCATAAAGTAGTGGATCGTACTCAAATCCCACTTAAAATGGCATGCGCATTAACAATACATAAATCTCAAGGCATGGAATTACCAAATGCTACAATAGACATTGGTACAATGGAGCGTCAAGGTTTGACCTTCACTGCACTTTCCAGAGTCTCGTCCCTTAAGGATTTTCACATCTCCCCAGCATTTTCCTATGATTGTTACAAATGTATGCAAGATAATCCACATGTTAATGTAAGGAAAAATGCAGAGACATTGCTACAATCATTGGAGCTCCCTTAAATACGTTCTTTATGTAGGTACTTCTCTTTTTCCACTATTTCATTTTCCTTTACATCCTTTCAAGCTAACTCCAAATTCTCCCTTCTCCCTAACTACTTTTCTACTTTTCACGTGCAGGATCTACTCCTCAACAAGCTACAAATTGCTTGTTGTAATCTACATATCAATGTTCTAGTTTGCATTAGCATATATGTACTCACATCAAAACATTATAATGTAAGAGGAACAAAATGTATATGAATTCATTTGAATAGTCAAAACAATTTGACAAAAAAAATTAGAATTGCTTGGCTTTTATATTTGTAAACCTACTAAATTCTTAACTATAAGGATATATGAATCAAATTATAATTTTTTCATAATATTATAAATCTTATCTTTTATTATGAATTTAATTTATCTTTTTCTAGATATATCCAACAATTTTAAGTTTTTTCTTTATATTTTTTTGAAATTTCCTTTGACGGAATAGTAGGATCAGGAGGTAAGGAAAGTCGTTTTGGAACTCGTGCATATTTGGGATTCTTTGAGTCTTTGAGCTGGTTAACGTAAAACCAACACATTCTAAACTTCGAAATTGAACTGATATTGAATCACAGACGCCTAGCCCAGGGACTGCCAAATGTTATGGATTTCGTCTTTCAATATCGCAGACGCATAGCCCAGGGATTGCTAAATGTTATGGATTTCATATTTCAATATCATATACACCTAGCCCAGGGACTGCCAAATGTTATGGATTTCCTCTTTCAATTTCGTAGACGCCTAGCCCGGGGACTGCCAAATGCCAATGGATTTCAATATAACATATCCATGCTACATTTGAATGTTGTTCATGTATAAGAAATCAAATTACTTCAATACGAAATGGTTGTCTTTAATTCTACATCTTCATCCTCAATGGCATCCATTTCCAATCGTATGTCACGGGCATTGTGAAGCTCATCCCCTGCCTCATTTTTATAGTTTTTTTCTTTTACATTTTGCATAATATATGCAACATGTTGCCATTGTCTTCCCAAAAATATTGGTTATGACATGATGTGGAGTGTATTCTAATGTATGCAAAGTCTAGAAAGACTTCAATCCTTGGTAAGGACATTCTTAACACCCAATAGACTCAACTCCTCTATTTAATTTCCCAATAAATCAAACAAGCAAACTTTATCAAAATCAATTATCCTAATTTGTGCAAAGTTAATCTTGAAATAATATTTTACTCCCTAACCTTCATCAATAATGACATGATGAATTACTCGGTCAAGGATTTTATCTATACATTGGGGTATGCATCACAATTTTTTGTTATTTTTTAATAGATAGTAGAAGACCTCTTTAAGCAACTTTAAGATTCCATTGCAACAATATTACAACTTAAGCGTATGTTAGAGATGCCATTCTCCTACCTTATTATTATTATCACTAACAATCCAAGCTTTGTTGCTAATTACTTCAATAATTGTGACTCTTGTCTATCCTAGATTTATGTTCCTTTCCTTCTTCTCCCTTTTCCTTTGTTCATATGTTAACATTAGTGGTGAGCTATTATTTGTATGATAAGCCTCTCTTTCCTTTGTTATTTGTTATTTGAGTGCTCAAGAGTCAAAACTACCATTTCTTATTCAACAATGATAATAGAGTCGTATTAAAAACTTGTGCCGTGGAAGGATCTAAATATTCCTCCATTATTCAAGATGACCACTACCAAACAAGTCCCTACACTTTCTCCGAGGAATTTTGAGAACAATTTTCCATTCAACACTTCAAATTGTCTTTCTTGTTGTATATTCCCACATCTCCTCGCTTAGCTTGCAACACGACGTTCTTTTATTGCACCCCTAGGTACAATTGCTAGTTATATCACCAATGGTCCTACGATGACCATGTCGGCTAAGTTCCAACGAAATTTCGTCATAACACAAATGAAATTTTATGATGAAATAGTTATACTTCCGACGAAAGGTTGTCATAACATCGACACAAGTTTTCGATGAACTAACTATACTTTCAATGAAATCCTGGCCATTGTAACACTGACACAAGTTTTTAATGAATTGTTTATTCTTCCTATGCAATACCATCATAACAATGGAAACTATATGTCGATTAGCAAAAATGATCATATTTAGTTGGAAACTTTTTATAATGCTCTAATGATGTGTAACCTTGTATATGTTGTCGTAACCCTGTATATGCTCTAATGTTGTTGTAACCATGTATATGCTCTAATGCTTTTGTAACCTTGAATATGATCTCATGATGTTGTTGTTCAAATCCTTTATTTTGAAATGTTCCCTTGTTGTTCTACCTTGGTACCTAGGTTTGTAAGGTCCTTATTGGTTCCTTATATTCTAGGGGAAATTTCACTATGAGTGTTCCAATGTGTTGGGTGTTTTACATAAATTGAATCTTGTCATTTTCCTTTGTATCTTTAGCCAAATTTTCCTTAATTCTTTGGGATAGTGTTGTCCTAGGGTCATGTCAGTTTTCCTCTATCATCCTCTTTAGTTTTGCCTCCAATTTTTTTATTAAAACCATAGGGGTTTCATCTGTAACATGTTAGATTCCTCCCATAAATAAAAATCATTGGAAAGGAACCTAGAGTATTCATGATGGTGAGTTTCTAATGCATGTCTCTCTATTACACAGATCCTATTTTTTATTTCAATGTCTAAGTTCCAATGGAAATTGAACAAATCTTGAAGATATAGAGAATGGATGTCAATAGGTGTTAAGACAATATAGTTTAGGTTGGATAATAAATTCATGATCGTTAGTGGTAGGAATTTTTTCCTTGATGTGTCTAATTCATTATGAGCATCTTCTACATTATTTTCATTTACTTTTATTGAGAAACACAACACAACATTGCAGATCCTCTCTTGTACGTCTACCATGATATATTACATAATATTGTGGTTTGTTTGGATCTTTTAAAACATTTCTACATTATAAACTAAATTATTTGTGAGTCGTTCAATTGTAGCCATGGAAACATTATAGTCGAGAGTTGAGTTAGGGATATTTGTATTCATACTCTATGCAAATCCATCTCATTTCTTCCTTGACATTTGTGGGTTGACTATGTCCATCTCTTTTTGATGGATTGTCTCAAATCAGAGAAGATGACAAAATCACGTTGGAAGAGTCATTCATTTTACATTAATCAAATATAGAATATACACATGTCTGCATCTCTCTTGTTTTGGATGAAATGGAAAAGAACATGAAATTGGTTCTACCTTAGAGAAGTGAATCGATGGAGGTTTATTTTTAATAAAATGGAAAATCTCATAAATTTTCCAGTAGAGGATGTTGAGAGAGACAATGGATTTGGAATTCTCTTTACTTATTTGAATGAAAATATTGTACAAGTTCCAACAAAGGATTGGGAAAACAATGGACTTGATTTAAATATATCTTGTTCTACTTTCTAGAGTAAGGTTACAATCTTCATGTGCAAGGATGCATGATTGTGTGGACAATTTAATAAAAAAAAACCATGCTAGTACCATTTTATAGGGATAACTACAATAATGTGGAATCTTTAGATTGTGTTTGGAACTAATAAATGTGTTTATTCTTATACTGACTATACTGGTGAAAATTTTGAAATACCTTCTCATAAAAGTATGTAGTTAACGTGGAATTGTTAGAATAGCACTGAACGAAATAAGTGTGTTGCTTCTTATGTTGACTATACAGGTGAAAAGTCTGAAATATCTTCTCATAACAATTATAGAAGGAAAACAAAGGGGAGGACACTAAGTTTCTCGATGGTTGGTTGTTGGAGACAAATAATAATAACACACATGCATAGTAAATAATTTTCACTGCAAGCAAGTCATGTCTTATTTTTTTAAAGAAGAAGAGACTCAAGCTATCACATAGGCACATTTTCCAGCAAAAGACTTAAGTGATGTATAGATAATAGTTCTTTATCATCAAGTATGGGTGTTAATTTATATTGTCTATTTTTCCGAGGGGGAGTAGTAACTTATGGATTAAAGCATGAGAAAATGGAGAAGATGCTAGACAATGTTTTGGAAAACTCTAGAATTTATCAAGAAGATCCAATAGAGTAACAACGATAGTTCTCTAGTAGAATGCAAGCATTGATGGTCAATACTACTTATTTATCACATTCTACAAAGGATATCATTAAAAATTGTGAGCTAATAGAAATTCTCTCAATTCATTCAAAGGTGACAAGAATGTGATACTATTGACAAATCTATGGAGAATAATGCCCCTTGTTATGTCCTATAAAATATCAATCCAATGCAGAACCTTAATATTTAGGTGCAAATATGTGTTTCTGGATCACCAAAGCACCCAGTTGTGAATGGGGTTTCTAAAGCTAAAAGAAAATCAAAAGTTTTGATGATCAAAATACCATTTTAGAAATAAATCCAATAAAAGTTTGGAATATAGTACTTGAATGCTTTGATTTTGATCAAATTGACATCCACTCGTTGACTTGATGATAGATCTCTTGGATAGAAAGTGGTTGAAGTATTTCTTGTTAAAACAATAGAAAGTCTAAGAATATAACCTGGTACCTTCCCATCGCCACAGATGGGTTGATTTACCATTGAGTTACTTGTCTATTTAATTTAATGCAATGGCATGTTTAGGTGTAGATTTAGATACTTATAACCATGGCTCTAATTGGCATGCAAAATTTTAAAACATTCAATGGTTTAAGAATTAACCCTAAGACTCCCTTAGTTGATGAGATGATCTACCATTGAGCTACATGCATATTTAATTTCAATAAATGCCATATTTAGGTGTGGATTAAAATTCAACAACTCCTCTCAAGCCACACCAAGTATTCAAACCTTGAGATGGGAAATTTATAGCCAAAACCACGACTTAAAGAGTCCAATACCATATGAAAACAAGGGAGAACCTACGAGTTGAACAATTTTTGGCAAGTGGGATGCTTTACCACTTAGCTACATGCATATTTGATTTCATGGAAACACCATTTTCAAGTGTGGATTTCTAGTCCATTACATTCTTATGTTTTCTACTTGTCAGTTATTTATTAACTTGCACATTATGTTTTTGTAATAGTTCTATCAAGGGGTCATTGACACAACACAATTTTAGATTTCTTCTTTAGTTTGAAGTAACATCTTAGCTCGAAGAGATTTTAAATCTTCCATTGTTCTATGTGTTTCAAATTTCTAGAAAGGATAATGTTAACATTGGTTTCGAAGAGCACACCAATTAGGGATGTTCTCTATACATCAAATGTAAATATTTTTCTTGGAGCGCATTGCTTTTGTTAATTTTCTCTATAAAAAAAAAATTCAAAGAAAACATATGTAGCATACTATGATATTACAAAATCTCTAGATAGGTGGTTGATAACTTGGATTTGATAGGTTTCTCTATCATAATAGTTAGATTTCAACTCTATCAAGTCAATACTAAGCCATTTTGACAATCGTTCTATATCTTGCATTCGCTTATGGTTATAGCTAGACATTTTTTATGATATGATGCACATATGTTTTCGTTAAAATAAATAGTGGGGAATTGCATTTGATATTCCCTCCTTACTTAGTCTAGCAACCTCCCGTTAACTTAGGGTACTCTCTTATTGATATCATCAGGCTCAACATTAGGGATGTTACTGTGATCGACAAGATTGTAGAATCTTTTAGTTCCCTGGAACAAGATTAGTCCCCCTTTATTTTCCCCCTTTTTCCATCTTTAAATGTTTCTTTTAACTTAAATTTGTTTTTTTATTTGTACGGGCTATACTTTTTCTTGGAATTGTCGACCACAATAGTAATCGCAATAGTTTCAATTGGATTTGAACTTGTGACTTATAACCTTCGTGTCTACAACATGTCTTGTGTTAGATATCTCTACCTATTAAAATAACCCATTGTACTTTTTAATTCATTTCCACATTTTGTATATACAAATCTTAAATTGGATTTTTTTTGTAAAAACTTATTTTTAATAAATCATTTTAGTGTTTTGAAGAAATCATACAACAATATTTCAAATTATAAATGTTACTTGCTACTATAATCTGTTTATATTTTATTTATTATATTTACTTATGAATGTATCTCTTCCTAGTCCAATAAGTATTTCGGGAATCCTTTACGTAACTATTCTAAATTTCTAGAATAAATATGAAGATGCACTAAAAAGTATTAGATATCCTGAATATTGAAGTTTCTAAGAGCAGTAGTGATGCACTAAAAAGTATTAGATATTCTAATATTGAAGTTTCTATGAGCAGTAGCTAAGGAAAATTTTCCATTGTAGTTTTGATTTGCTTGTAAATCATATTTTCGCCAAGTGTTTTGTCCATGTAATTTTGATTTTGATTTTTTTTCAATTAAATTGGAAAGAAAATATATAAAACTAAATGTCTCTTCAAAAAAGAGAAACTATAAAACCAACCACATGACTACATATAAAGTTTACATAGAAAATATATAAACAACTATATCCAAAATTGATTAGTTTCAAAATTTAAACAAGTATTAAAATGTAAAGTAAAACTAATACAAAATTCTCCCCAAGATGAATAGATCAAACAAGTATTTGTTAGTGTAAAAAACAATGGAGAGGTAGAATTATATTCCATTCCCAATTTTTGTAATTTCCATCATTTATTGATTCATTTAAAAGAACCGCATTTGGTAACTCTTCTTTCTCCTTATCAACTTTTTTACATGTTTTTAAGTTTTATGAGCTAGCTATATATTTTGGGTTTATATTGTGAGAGATACATGTGACCTAAGTTTGACCTACTTTTATAATTTTAGCTTCTACCCTTGTGGATTTCCATGAAAAATTAAACATACATGTAGGGGTAGTGATTTTTCATTGGCTCATTTTCTTATTTGATTGTTACTTTTGTTCCATGTCCACCAAGTGATTAAATTGGTAATGGCCTTGTCTTAGATTTGGAAATGTTTGTGAATTTTGGATTAGCATAAAGGTCCAAGCTTTTCCATTAGTTGAAATACACCAATGCAATTTTAAAATGGTTGGTATTTAAAATGCTTGATATTGAAAGAAAAATTCATAATAATTAGTTTTACCCACTTGGAAATTTCAATATCATTTCTTACAAATTTTTAATGTCATTTTACAATATTTATACCATTTGGATACATGGTTAAAATAAATCTATAATCTGACATGTCATTGTTTTAGAAATTTGGAAAAATCTCCAATCTGAATCTTGATTCAGTTTAGTTTCAAATCCTTTAAAATGTCTAGGAAGTAGGAATATGTGCATTCCCTTTAAAACATAGTCTAGAGGTGGAGTCTAAGAATTTAATTCTCATTTAGTTCAATATCTACTGGTTTGACATTGTGGGCATTTTGTTTCCAATACATATTTTCCATAATATATAATATGATAATCATGAAATGCATCGACGGCCTGATACTCCATTCAAATATCTTTCATAATCCCAGATAGTTCTTGGTATGCGACAGGTAACTTATTTGATGGTGGTAAGAGAAATTCAACTAACAATCTACAACATAAAAAATAACTAGTTAATGTAAATAATAGTAATCATAAATAATGCATCCCTAAGTTACACATTAATTAACATTAAAAATAGAGAAAAAATAGACGTTATGTATATGTGACAAGTTATATTACACACCTTAGGATCTATGTGAGACAAGTGTTTGGAAAACCATTCAATACGTTCAAGTTCACAAACAACATTACAATAGAGAGAATATTTGTTCTTGAGCCTTCATAAAGGGGTTGTTCTGACTTCTAAGCAAAGGAACATCATGCATATCATCAAAGTTTTCATCCATAGGAGAAAAGTTGTTTTGGATCAATCTATTTATGCTATCATCCTCAATTGTATTATTAGTGACATCTTCTTCCATAAGATTAAATTGATCTTCAATATTTGCTCCATCTTCCTAAGCTTGTACATTAATAGTATTTCTACTAGTGTTTGGCATGTTATCTGACACACATCTAAAATGCTTTGTCTTTATGTTACAAACAATCAAAGTATATGCCAATAGTAAAATGATAGAAATTTTTATAAAGACAATCAATACAAATACATATTATAATGAATAACTTACCAAGGGATGATATTCATACCCCCCTTTAATGTCTCCATACTACCTATAATGTTTTTTCAGTAGTTGTTTTTAAAAGTTTTCTTCTATTGAAGCCCTTGCATTGAGTGCAAGGGAAATAACATTTCCCATCACCCTTTGCCTCCAATGTTGCCCTTAACCTAGCAAGCTTCCTTTAATTTTATTTTGGAGTATTGTTATATGGCATTGCAATTACCTATTACAACAAAATCCACTGAAGCAATATAAGTACACTATACAAATATATTCGTATGGTAAAAACATTAACCTCTACAGATCAAACATCTTGTAGATATGTTTAAAACTATGTCCTACACAACAACGTGTCTCCCCAAATAAAATAAGGTATAAGGGTTAGGGACCCAATGCGAGTATTTAAAAGGAGACAAAGAAGTATTAAAAAATCATAACCTTCAAAGTAAAAAAATCCGAGCTATGTAGATCAACAATTAGATATGAAACAAGTAGATAGAAAAAAGACTATTTCATACATAGAACAATGACAAAAAGAGATTTTACAAACGTTGCACCTACAAAAAAATGCTGAAATATACATATTTATATATTACATCACCATTGTCAGTGTTTCAATGAATGTAGATAATGTCAAAGTCTACCAAGACAGAAGTCAACGATCGTTAAACCATCAATAGGGGATTTGGCCTTCATAGATTACTATTGTTGTAAGGTCGATGAGATCTAGGATTTGTGTCATAACTTTGATGCTAGTTAGCCCTTTCGTTTTAAGTTTGATGCTAGTTAGCCCTTTAGTTTTAGGTTCGATGAAATAAGAACATACATTGCAATTACAACTATCATTGGGAAGAACACACACACACACACATATAATGTACTAATTATCAAAGGTATGATTGATTTTATCCATATCATTGTAATATGTCGTTGAAAATTGACCCCATATGTACTAGTGATTAAAAATTGAAATTATTTTTTTTTCAAAAAAACTGTGTGAAATAAACGATGCTCCTTTAAACAAAAAAACACATTGTTAGTGATGTTTAATCATACTTAACGTACTATCAACTACGCACCTTAAAAAACATACTACATCGATAAATTGAATATGGTTTTATTAATATTACCAATGCACCACCTATTATGTGCTTCGATTCCTACTAATATACCTTTCTGATAGAATGCACTGCTTACAACACACCCATACACTCTGAACCACATTGATAAGTTCAGAAATTTTGTAGTTTACATAAGATTAATGATGTGTTTCTTATGTAGCACTAATGGCAATGCATTCATATATTAAATAGTGCATCAATAGGTTGGGGTTATTTTATGACAAAAATGTTTTATGGTATTTTAACAATATCGCCATGCATCACCAAGCATATATATATAGATTTTTTTTTTGGTGCTCTAAAAAATGTATAAATACACCATTATTTGTCTCTATACATACCAAATGCACCACCACCCCTTGTTTAACTATTAATGTTTCCCATGCTAATTGGTGTATTGGTAATATGGAAAAGCAACACTAATACACACGATTTTTTTTTGTTTTTTTTAATGTTTTACCATTGATCTCAAGGTCAATAGATGCATAGGATATTTTAAATTTAGATAAACTAAATGGCATGGTAATAAAATCAAGACGCACCATGAATCGTGGTTATCAATATTATAAAACACCCCGCACAATTGAGAGATTTTTAAAATTATTTTATGTTTTAGCAATGCACTCCATGTCTATCTATGCACCACAAGGCTTTAAACAATATCATAGGACCTTCAATGCTCTCTGAATACTCTAGGAGATACATGGATGCGCTATTAGCGATGTCTCCCTACATACCAAGCACACTAACGAACTTTTATAACCATTAAATCCTCCCACACTAATTGGTGCAATGGTAATATCATAAGTACTATTAACCATGCTTATGTATATTATCCAAAGCATCAAATAAAAGGGGTTTGTTTTGAGTAATGTTTTCTTACAATTGTGTGTTCTAGTGAAATGGATGCATTGCTAACGTTGTGTCATATATAATTACTAGCATTTGCATCAAGAGGTGCAAAAAAATGTTGAGAGGGTAAAAATATTCTGTCTTTTCGCAAGTGAACCTTTGTTTTTTACCTTGGGAGAGTGCATATTAATATTGGGTTTTTGAAATGTTAGGTTAAGACATTTATAATTGATTTTTTTGAACGCTTAATATTAAAAATCTTATTAACAATGTTAGTTGGTTAATGTCTGTTTATTTATATAGTTGTGCTTAATTTATGGTTAATCTATTTGAAAAAAGTGCTTGCTTATAAGAGCAATCTTAATAGTCTATGGTCAAACTGCGGGTCCTTTTGCATTGTTAATAGTTCAATTACATTTCATGATCATTTGGACTCTCGATCCAAATCTATGAAAGCAAATTTTAAAGCAATTCTGTGAACTAAATGTTAGTGACTCTCAATG
Source organism: Pseudotsuga menziesii (assembly GCA_001517045.1). Lineage (NCBI taxonomy): Eukaryota > Viridiplantae > Streptophyta > Pinopsida > Pinales > Pinaceae > Pseudotsuga > Pseudotsuga menziesii. The sequence goes on along the minus strand of LPNX010426393.1, from coordinate 199,415 downwards.
AATATGTTTAAGAAATATTTTCAAGCTCTGTTTGTTTAAATAGCGTGTTGTTGTTAGTACTTAAGAGTAGAATGGTAATTATTTCAAGTTTTATTTGTTTCATTTAATCCATTATTTCAAGTTTTATCAATGGCAGGTTTAACCCCCTTTGAATGTTGTATGAATTAGTTGAAAATGATTACAACTCTTGGCATTTGTTTTTATTTTTTTGAAGACTATCATTAGTTGTGTAGTTATTAGGGAGGTGTTTGTTCATGAAATATGTTACAAGCAGGGGTTATAAAACTTTAAAACTTACCAATGTGTAAATACAACGGATTCAATGTCATTATGATATAGGAGGCCAAATTTTACATACAAAGATTACTTGGTAAGACTCTTTGTAAATCTTAAAGGGTTTTATTTGATTATTGGGATACCTTAACTTACTCAATTTCCAAAAAATTATGTTTGATTTCTTTGTTTTGAATGCAGAATGATGAATTTTTCTTTGGATTGTTTTAACATCCCGCCACCCGCAAATCCTCAACTTGCGGATTGCGATAAACCTTTCATTTGATATTTCATTTTTTCAAACCCACATCCTGCATCTCGCAAATGTGGGGTGCGGGAGTTCGTATTATTTTTTGTTTGGTTTGTGTCTGCCCGCAACGTACAGACTACAAAATGCGGGATGCGGAGCTAATTGAATCAAGTTTGTACTATTTTGCGTTCCCGCATCCCACAACTGATCAGAAAGGGCAAAAAGAGGGGTAGGGATCAAACTGGGATGGAAGTATCTGTTTCTAAGCAAATACTTTGGACTCAGCAGTTCGGTGACCCACAGGTAGATGCGGTAGATACAACTGCTGCTTTGGGTGCATTCATAGGTGCCAATATCCATGTTGTTAGCAATTTAAACAGGGAGTTTGACAGGAGGAAAGAAGAGATAAACCGGTTGAAAGAAGAACTTGAGAAGAGTAAAAGGGAACATGAGGCTCATGTTGCTGATCTTATGAAGACATCTGAGGATAAGTACAATGAAATACAGGTCAAAAGTGCATTTCTTCAGGTTGAGCTGCAAAATGAGAAGATCTCAAATGTTGCCTTTAGACATAGGATAGATTCACTTCAAAAGCAATGTGAAGATGCAACTGCAAGTGCAGCTTCCTCTTTGTTCTCTAGGTTTTCACAAGAATAATTTAAGTAGTTAGCTATCAAGAGAAATGAGGACCATTATGAGTTAATAACTGAGTTGTTTCACAGTTTAAATGATATTTATGAAACTTATATTGCTTTTGGTCAGATGGTCGTTGTACATGAAGATCATGTGGAAAAGAGGGAGAAAGCTTCAAAGGAAATGGATGAGATTGTATACTGGCAAAGGTACATGAAGGACAAACCAGAAAACATTATCATCCTCAGCAGCTTTCAGCTAAAGAAAGTCAGAGCAGTACTTCGTGCTTGGCTTGATCTTAATGAGATGGTCGATGAGACTATAAAAAATGCACAAGCTGTGTGTGCAAGAAGATGGTATGTTGTTGACAGTATCATGGAGGGTTTGTTTTTTCCCACAATAAATCTTATTGAAAACACCTGTCCTCCAAAATTGATGATCGAGCAGGTTGAACGACGGAGAGATGAAGTAAGTGAGAAAATCAAAGGGCTCAATCATATAACGATTGCGGATGTCGATCGCTTAATCAGACAACCGTTGGCTATTGAGGGCAAGGTACACATTTACATCCGCATCTGGCATAAGTTAGCTAAAAACGAAATGGAGAATTATAAATGTGATGTTCAACTTGGTTTTGAATCAGCAAACTATCCCAACATTGAGGAATTGCTAGGGATTTGGAGCAGATGGCGGGATTTCCTTGGATATTAGTTTTATTTAGATTTGTCAATCAAAATTTGATGGAAATCTACTTTTTGTAATAATTATTTAAAGGGTGGGTTTCACATGTAATAGCGACTTTTTGGAAGGCAAAAATCTGGACAGGAGTTTGGAAATACCTCTGTTTAATTGAGGTTTTGTAATTTTGTGCAAATCTATTTAATACAGTAATGATATTTTTTCATGTCTCTTTTTGTTTATTTGATTAAGTTTCCTTAATGAATAATGAGTTTTCTTGTTTCAGATGATTCAATATTACTGTTAGTATTTTGTGATCAAGTAGTACATTTATTCACAGCCTTTTTAGTGACTCATGTATTGATAAGCTTTTAATAGAGCTTATTTTATTAAAATCTGTATCTATTTCTGCAAATGATTACACAGTAAATTCGATAATACATATGTTAATTTATGCAAATCCATCCGAGTCTTTTATTCAATTTAATTTTTTATTCTATATGTTTTAAATGACATGTTCTCACGGGTTTTTGTCCCTTGCTTTCAACTGTGTATGGATGGAAGATGGAAGGTCATAATCATCGGTGACATAGACTGTGTTTAAAATATCATTACAATTATCAGTAAAACTGTTGTAATAAAACCATTTCATTTTTTTTAATTATTCTAAATAATGTGATTGATTTATTTTTTAAAGTTTATGAAATTCCCACATGCTCATGTATAAAATCATTATAATTTTTTCGAAGTATTCTAAATAATGAGATTGATTTTTTTTAAGAGTTTATGAAATTTCTACATATTTATATCTAATTTTATTATTATTCAGGTTTAGTTTTTATTTAATTACTTTTAATTAATATATATATATATATATATATATATATATATACCTCATCATGAAATAATATAAAGTATACTTAGCATAGTAGTTTTCTAAGTTCACAAGTAGCACAGATTCATGTTAATCGATCTCACCGAGCTTAGAATCCGTTAATTAAAAGAGATATACAAACTGAACTGCAAGCCTCTTGATCTGGTGAACATGGATTTGGGTGCAATTTATTTTCTTTGGTTGCTCTTTTGATTTGATAATAGACACGGGACATTAAATTTTCATGTTATACATGTTACTTGGATATTTTAAAGCAATTGACAAGGGTAACTTGGTGCAATGATTTAAATAGAATGGCCTCTAGCATGAGTATGTGAGGTATTTTTGTAAGTACAACAGATTCCATGTCATTATGACACAGGAGCCCAAATTTTGAATGCAGAATGATGAATTTTTGTTTGGATTGCTTTAACATTCAGCAACCCGCAAATCCGCAACTTACGGACTGCGGGAAACATTTCATTTGATATTTCATTTTTCAAACCCGCATCCTGCAAATGCGGGTGCGGGAGAGTTTTTATGTGTTAATTTTAATTGTAAATCAAAACTATCATATTTATAATTCGCGAAAAATAATAGAGACCGTCAGATGAGGGTAAAAAGAAAAAGAACAGTCAGTATCAGCTTTGCGGGATGTGAGATCAAAACAAAATTTGAAATTTTATTAATTGTTCTGCAACCCGCATTCTGCAACTTGCGGGTTGTGGGATGCGGGAACGCAAAATAGCACAACGTTTATTCAATTAGCTCTGCATCGCGCGTTCCACATTTTGTAGGATGCGGGTTGCGGGCAAACACAAACAAAACGAAAATAATAGGAAGTCCACAACCCGCATTCCGCACATTGCGGGATGTAGGATGCAGAGCTAATTGACTAAAGTTTGTGCTATTTTGTGCTTCCGCATCCCGCAACCCGCAAGTTGCGGAATGCGGGTTGCGAAACAATTAACACACTTGCAAATTTCGTTTTGATATCGTATTCCGCAAAGCTGATCCTGACCGTTTATTTTCTTTTTACCCTCATCTGACGGTCTCGATTATTTCTCGGCAAATATAAATATGATAGTTTTGATTTACAATTTTTCACTGTTTTTACTGCTATAATTCACTCTGTTGTGCGATTTTTACCTCCAGATTTTATCCGGCGAATCCAACAGTGATTACTGCAGTTTCAGGTTGGTTACGAGGTTGTTGTCTCACATTTTGAATTGATTACTGTGCTTACTGTATAATTCAATTTTTAACTTCTGGTATAAATATTCAAAAAAACGACACATGGCGACATCCAAAACCCCCAGAATCACCAGGAGTAAAAACCGCCAGAAGGATATGTTAACCAGAGACCCGAACTTCGATGTTTTTTCTGATACTAGCAGCCGTGTTAGTGAAACTTATCATTTAGACTGGGCCAGGGTTTACTCAATTTTCAATAAGAATGACCTCTCAGATTTCCAGAGTGACCAAACGGTTTATGAGAGAATTAGAGATTCTGGCTTGCATATGATCGCTTCCAGACCACCTATCCTACCTTATAACGATGCTGTGCGATGGATTATTGACCACACCAATGTGAAAGATTGTTCTTTCAATACCAGTACCGGGTCTCAGCTAGCCAATTTCCGCTCATAAAATTTTGTCAGGATTTATGCTCTTAAACCTTATACCCAGATTCTAGATGCAGATTTTGTTAACACTGCCAAATCCAAATTCAATTTCGACCAAATGCTTAAATCCTTGATGACTAAACCCCGTAAATTTTGCAAGAGCAAAGACCAATTATACCCTGTCGAGTGGTTCAAAGAACCTTATTCCATGTTAGCCGTGATGTTGTACAGGATTTATGGCCTTCCCAACTGTTCGTTCTTTAAACAGGAATGGGCTCCGATCGCTCATCACATTATTACCACAGGTTAAGCTTTCCCTTGGGCCTCAATTTTGTCATTGGAACTTAAAAACACTATTAAAGAGTTCTAGAAAGCGACTGCTAAGAAAAATCCCAACTTTTATCTCACTACCTTCATTGTGGACGTTTTCTGTGTTGATTTCTGTTACCCTAATTTGGGATGGAGTTGGGAATTGTCGGCCCCGCCTGTACATATTTATCATTTCGAGCTTTGGGATGGAAACTATGTGGTTAGGTTTTATGATATATGTGAAAGTTTCCTTGGCCGAATATATTTTCTGATTTTCAACAAAGAAGCCCCTGCTTTCTCACCAGAAGAAAAATCTCTCATAGCCACAATGGGAGACTGGTATGTGGGTGAATATTTCACCTACATCATAGGTTATGGAAGTAACACAGCTCACATGTTGCTTAAATTCTTCCTAGACAGGTTGGTCTTAGAAGAGATCTCATTTCAAACAGTTATAGAAGGAATCTACAAGAAATGTGCTGCACCAAAGATAAAAGTTTGGCCCAGGTTTCCTATTACACTTGGATCCTTGAGCGTTCCCTCTTCTACTTGGGCATTGGAGCTGAGTGACCATATCATGTCACTTAAAATTGGTTTTACATGCAAAAGAAAACATGATCCTAAAGGCATTGTCATTTTAAAGCCGGTTATGTTCATGAGGAAACTCCTGATGATTTTAATTATTAGGGAGTGGATACATTTTCTGAAGTTTTAGCAAGGGAGAAAAGCAAAGAAGAGCAAAGCCATATTCTGCAGTACCAAAAAGAGATCAGGGATAGGGTAAAACATTTCAAGTCTATGGAATTGGACATCTTGGAAAGGTTGACAAAAGACAAAGAAGAAAAGGGAGCTCGAGCTGCAGCAAAATAGGCTCTGTCATCTAAAATTGCATCTGCAGAAACCATCTTGGGCTTGGATAAAGGGAAATCCCCCATGACAAAAATTCCCCAGACATCTGTGGAACAGCAGGTTAAAGACTATTTGCAAACTTCAGAGCAGATAAAACAAACACTGAACATGTTGACTTTAGCACTAGATACGCAAGAATTTGCAACATCTCAGGTAGCTGAAACTGTCCAGGTAGCTACTGTGGTTGGAAAGACTCAACCTAAAAAGACTCAGGTTGAGGAAAAACCTGTTAAAAAGATAAAGATCTCTATTCCTATTCCTACTATTGACCTAACTCATTTAGAGGAAGAGGAGGGAAGAAGTTCTCCTGTGCCTGTTACTGTTGAGACAGGTAATGATTTCCAAAATCTCACAAATGGTAGCAATGGTAATCTTTCATCCTCTCTTCCTCCATCTCAACCTTCAAGTCACTCTGCTCCGTCTTCTTCTACAATACTTTCATCTATAATAGCATTATCCTCATTATCTGATGGTTCTTATGTAACACCTTTCATGAATCAGATTTATAAGGATGCTACGTGTCTACCTGAATCTATGATACCTATTTCTATAGATATACCTATTCCTACATCTGAAATATCTATAGTTGTCAAGACTCCATTGCATATCCCTTCAATCAGTTCAGTGTCTTTATCTGTAGCTGAGGAAACTTCAGCAGTCTCATCATCACCATCCAAGATCTTTACTGTGCAAGTTTCATCAGTTGAGACTACAATTCCTAACATCCCCTCAGCTCCTGGATCTATTCTTGCTAAGAATATGAACCTTTCTCCATGTACTTCTCCTGTTACTATGACTACCCCTTCTATCACCACAACTCAAACTACTTCTGTGATATCCACTGGCATCAGTATACCCCCCATTAATGAGGTAAGGGAAGAATTCAATGAAGATTTTGTGGTATCTCTAGGAGAATATCACTACAGCAAAATTGATAGATCAGTGGTGAGGAAAGGTAGGAAAAGGAGCCGGGACGAGGGTGATATGGATATGTCTGATGTAAGTCAGGTGGTGTGGACTCAGCGATCAAGTGATCCACATGCATATGCCACTGATTCTGCATCTATCTTAGGGGCTTTTACAAGAGCCAACTGTGATGCTGTGAACAATTTGAACCAGGAGTTTGATAAGCAGAAAGCAGAAATTAGTAGACTGAAAGAGGAACTGGTGTAGCTTAAAAGGAAACATGAGAACAGGTGTGATGAACTTCAAAAGATGAATGTTTCCCTGAGTAGAGAACTGCAAAGGGAAAGGACTGTTAATGTCACTCTGGCTCAGAAGGTTGAATTGTTGGTAAAAGAGATTGAAGATGCAACTGCAAGTGCAGCTTCATCCTCATTTTCTAAATTTTCAAAAGAAGAATTCAAAGAGCTTGCTATGAGAATCAACAAGGAACACTATTGTTTGGTTTGTGATTTATTTAAAACTTTAGATAATATCTTTAAAACTCACACAATGTTTGATAAAATGTCTGTTGTTCTAGAAGACTTGGCAGAGAAGAGAAAAAAGGTTTCTAAGGCCTATGATGAAGTGGTTGATTGGCAAAGATATATGAAAGATAAGCCTGAGAATATTACTTTTCTTACTAATTTTTAGTTAAAGAAAGTTAGAGCTATTCTGAGAACCTGGGAAGACCTAGAAGAAATAGTAGGTGAATCTATTAAAAGAGCACAAGCTATTTGTTGCAGGAGATGGTATGCAGTTGATAATATCATGAATGACTTGTCTTTTCCTACCATGGTCCTTATTGAAAAAGCTTGTCTTCCTGGGTTGGTGATCGAGCAAGTTGAGCAACACAGGGATGAAGAAGAGGAGAAAATCAAGGGACTTGATTGCATCAGTATACAGATCTGGAGCGGTTGATCAAGCAACCATTCCTGATGGAAGGGAAGATTCATATCTTCATCCGATTATGGCATAAATTGGTAAAGAACGAGCTTGAAGATCATAGGTGCAATGCTCAAGTTGGCATTGAATCTGCCAATTACCCCGATACTGAGGAGCTGCTACGAATTTGGAAGATTTGGAGATATTTCTTAGGATATGAGCTTTGTTAGTTTTCATCCCCTTCGAGGGGAAATTCCTTTGATTGTAATAATTATTTAAGTCATCATATCTAATGTATGAGGCCTCTAGAAATTTTGGAGAGGGGAGACTAATGCAAGGGATCGAACAATACTTCTGTCTTTGTAAAGGTTTTGTGTAATTTATTGCATAAATTTCTGGAAAAAAACAGTGTTACAGTTCCATATCTCTTGTACTTATCTATTAAATTTCTTTGACAGATGTTGGTCTCTCTATTCCAAATGATCAGATAATACTCTGATTCATTTGCAATCAATTAATGTGTTTGTTTAAATTTGATTTATCTCTGTTACTTCTAAATGCATTGATAAAGTCTCATGAAATGTATTTTATGAACTGTCTTTATCTATTTCTGTGAACTGTTTTTATAAACTGTCTTTATCTATTTCATTGATTAACTAAGATTCAGTAATTAATTTATTTACAAACCAGAAATAAATAAATAATAATAAATGTAATGAAGTATATATGTATATTGTTGAATTCGCTATCAGGTCAAAAAAACAGTACATATTTTACATAAACAAGTGACCAAATAAAAACAGTACATCTATACAGCAGACAATGAGGAGATTCAAGTAGAAAGTGGTTTTAAAGACTTTGAAGCAAGTAAGCTTTCCTCTTGTTTTCTACGTTCAACATATCGATTGCCTTGCATTCGAGAGTATCTGGAAAAAGAGAAAGGTGGAGAAATGCGTAGGCCTGAAATAGATGTAACTCTTGATATTGTAGTGAATGTAAGTCCTTGTCTGTCAATGTTTCCAATATCTATTATTACATTTTTTACGGTCATACCTTGGGCTTTATGAATTGTTAAACCCCATGCCATTAGAAGTGGCATATGTCTACGGGATCCTCTTGTTATTGGAGATATTGGAACATAAATAGGATTATAAGAATCCCATAAGGGTCCTTTGTAATGCACAAATTCGACAAGAACAAACGATGTCAAGGTATGAGGTATCTCATTTGACTTGTAGAAAATATGAATGACTTTCCTAAGTGAGCCGTTAACAAGTCCTGCTTGAACCCATAAATTAGCAGTTAACATGACTTGTTGACCAACAACAAGAAGGACCTTTAATGGCAGTTGTTCATCATCAATGGATTGATGGGCATTTTGGTTCCGTTGTTTTGCAAAGCAATGTGCAATTGGCATATTAAGCTATTTCATCATGTGTTTGTTGTGCAGTGCAATAGAGCTATTTGTGGGATACAAATGGATAGATTGTTCAAATGAAGAATTTTCAACAAATGAAAGGAAAGAGGTTGTTCTTGTCATTAGGAGTGCCCAATATTCAACAGTTGGTGTTGCATTTCGAAGGTTTAGCAAGAGTTGCTGAAAGGAAGTTTTAGAAGCACTATTTCCAGCTTGTCAGAAACTTTTTTCAAGCATGATACAAGTATCAAATGTACGCCAAAGAGCAGTTCCAACAGATGAGCCTGCATACATGGGGATGTCTTTTACAAGAGGTAATTGTACGAAGTCACCAAGAAGAATTATGGAACAACCACCAAATGGGATTGTCGATTGCAAGGGGAAAGCTTGACGTAAGCGTGCATCAATTTGAGTCAACATTTTTAGACCAATAAAGCTCATTTCATCTATGAGAATATAGCGAATATGGCGAAGTTCTTCTTGAATTTTTGAAAGGGATTGGCCTTCAAGAGGGTGCATTTCACCAATGGGTATTCAAAGAGCAGAATGTATTGTAGATGCATGTATGTTAAAAGAAGCAACACCAGTTGGAGCAAGGAGAAGAAGTGGGCAGACATTTTGTTCATATGCAGTTTGAAGTGCAAATTTGAGGCAAGATATGAGGTAAGATTTTTCGGTTCCTACAGTACCTTGAATAACCAGTTTTAGCGGTTGAGCAAATATATTGTTACTGAAATGGGACATGCCAAGATCAAAGGCTATGCGTTGTGTGGGAGACAAGGAATGAGGAGAATTGGAGAAGTACGGGATATCTTCATGTAGTTGAATGGACAAGCGATTCACCTCAATGAATGATGTTGTTGTCTCATGCAATTCGGTGCATATATTGTTATGTGACCAATTGCAATTTTTGTCAAATTCACGACGGCCAAGCATTTCAAGGTCATTAACTTCTATGTTATTTCCTGGTCTCATTTGAGATAGAAGTTCCCATTCATCCATGGTATGGGACAACAAAAACATAATAGCATCAAAGTTTGAACCATCGGATAGAGGTGTAGAGGGTTCTTCTTCTGTATGTTCAATATTCCACACAACATATGTGCCTTTAATCTGATGCCAATGAGAAATAATTTAAATAGTTGTGGTTCCAATATCATGACGGATAGATCGAAAAGGTTTGTATAGAAGAAGTTCACTCCAACAAAACGGTTCAAAAGATGAAGAATCAGAGGGAGGAATGGAAGTGAAAAGTGGATAGACTCTGACAATTTTGTCACACAAGTTTTGTTTCCATGGATTTTTTTCCTCTTAGGAGAGAAAGACCAACAACAAGCAACTTCAAACAGAGTTAGATGCTCAAGAGAAATGGGTCTTTACATGTAAGAAAAAATGAAGGGGGGCGTTGCAGGGGTGTTATTAGTGTCATTAGAAACATGGCAGAACACAGTTTGGCTCATGTTTAGGGAAAAGAAGTGACAGCTACAAAGAACAAGAGGAAGTTTTTGCAGCATGTGACACGTCTCTTGTGCACTAATGTCTCTTTCTGCAACTATTTGTGCAAGAAATTGTTTGATTGGCTGAAGAATGGGGCTTTCACTTGGTGCAGCATGTGCAAGTCGAGACAGAATGGCATGATAGGTTTCTGATTTTGGCTCTACTTTTGATGCATACTTTGAAATGTATTTGAGGACAACATGTTTACAAATAACAGGTTGGAAATCAACAGTATCCCTCCATATTGAAAGCATGGTAGGATTGTGAATATTTAGAAGATGACCATTTCTTGCGGGATAGTAGGTTTTCTGTCCATTTTGATCAATGAATAATGAAGAAGTAGCTTGCAGCTCATATGGAAAACCGTAGCAACATTGAAGAGATGTTCCTTTCTTGCGAAGGCAAGTTGACTTTGAACATTTGGTGTGCCTTTGAACAAAATTAACAAGTTCTTCATAGTCAGCAGAGTCGTTTGATGCAAATATCGATGGTGATGCAAGACTACATGGATCATTTGTAGTAGAATGGTGAGACTCAGATGTGGACAACTGGGAATTACGAGGATTCCAAGCTGTCACATGTGTGTCAAATTTTTTTTTTGCAGCTTCAACTGCAACATCGTCTTCCCAATCTAACATGTCCATATTTGGTGCATTTGCCAACCAAATAAAACCATGAATGTGAGTGGATCCTCTATGTTTCCATTCATATCTAGATGGGAGGAAAAAGTATATATTAGAAATAAATTGTATAAAGATAAAAATAGATAGAGAGAAATAGAAAGGAATAGATGGTATAATACCTGCACCAATAATCAGTTATATGAAAACCTTTTTGAAGCACCTCTTCAAGAAATGTTTTGAATCTATTGTGCATGTATTGTGATGTAATATGTGGATTTGATATGATGTTGTGAACCTTCCATTGATAAAATTGACCTGAATCATTAGGAGCTTTACCAGGCATTAGAGCATGCAAATCTAGCCATTTTGTGTTAGTTGCACTAAGGGTGAAGAAGAATGTTGGTGTACCTTGTTGATTGATCATATTTGTGAGTTCAGCTCTACTTTTGTTCCAATATGATCGTGTTCCACGTAATGAAGACCCAAATATTGCGACCCGCTCACCAATTTTATCATTTGGCATGTCTTGCAATTGGTTGACAAGCTCATGTACTGTCGAAGGTAGTGTATCTTCTAGATTTTTTTTGACAAAAATAGAGGCAGTTCTATTACTTCGATGATGCATAATTAGATTGTATATGTAGTATCAAAAGCGAGGATGTTGAGCAAATCTGTTGTCATGATAGCAAATAAGGTGGAGTGCATATTTGTGCATATCAACTTGATGAATGCGCGGTTGTAATAACGTTGTTGTACCTATGGGAAACAAAGTTGGAAAAGCTATGGAAAGAAGGCCTTATGTGTTGTACTCATTGATAGGGGACATTTCTATAGGGGGCCAATCTATGGAAGGTGGTAGTGGGATATTTGGTATGTGTAACAACTGTCTAATTTCTTCAACTTTAGTTCTAGCATTGCTTTTTGTTGAAATAAATGACGAGGATTTCAATTCATAGGGTTCAAATGAATTTGGTGGTTGATCTGTACAAGATAAGCTTTGCGGATGAGATGAAGTAGCATTGCTATTAAGATGCAGAATCAAAGGTGAAATGTCTGTTGAAACAAGTGTCAAAGAAGCTAATGCAACTGGGTTGATTTGTACATCCTTGTAGTATGGGTCGTTTTCCATTTTGAATGGAAGGGCAGCAAGAACATTTGTTTGACTAACAAACAATTCATATGGTTTGTTTGTAGAATTGCATTTCTGAACAACGAGTATGTCAAGTTATGATACTAAATGCGGTAGGTATGTCGCAATGTTGGAAATGTCTTGGGGGAAGAAAATAGTATGACCAGAGTATTTATATTGACCACCACGAGCATGAGTGACTTGCAATATGGGATTAGCACGACTAATGAGCATCTCTTCAACCTGTGTTAGTACTGCAAGGACATGTGGTTGCTTCCCTGGATCCATATTGTTATCCAATGAAAGGTGATGCCCTTTTCGTTCTAGAATACAACGTGAACAAGTGTATGCCTCATGGAACTTTTTTGTTACAATACCAGGGTAACATTCTTTGCAAATTGAGCAGACATGCATATCAGCTAGTTGGTCCATTTTTTTATGAAATCATTGATGTGCATCATTGAGCTGGTTGTTCAATGGATTTGGTACAGGAGATGGAAGTGAAGCTGAGTCGACAGGTTCTACAAGAGAATTTGAAGAAGACATATTGACACGCATACGAGAAGCCCTGTAAAGATTATGTTGTTTCTTGTTTTTTTTATCTCTGTCTTATGCATATAAAACTCTTCTTCGTGCATTGGCTTGTTCCTTGTCATGAGTTGGCATAATTCCTACAAGATAATTGTAACCTTGTTAAACACCTAGAAGCTTTGATTGTTGGCAGAAACACATTTTGTACATGTATTAACTGGAAACTATGTGGATATAAAGCAGAAGAAAAAAAAGAAATGTGAATTCATTACATAGGGGGGAGTAAGAATGTAGCTTAAAATAATATAACTGGAGTAAATTTTGTTTTTCAAGTTGTAATTTGATAATTGTAAGAAAACGAAATTTTAGAAGAACAAAGTGTAGTGTGAGAAAGTATATATGAAAAAATAAGTTACTGTAATTATTGTTATGTATAGGGTAATCAAAATTTGTGCCCAGAAACAAGATAACAAAGTTGTGCATCTTATAAAAAACATGATAGCAAAATAGTATTGTATTTAAAAACTACCATATAGGTTTTTTCACCAATTTGCATAAGAAATGGTGGGTGATAGCATGTACATTGGAAGTATGAAACTGCAAGAAAGTGGTACTATAATAGAGTAAAAAAAATACCCTGCTATGTTGAAGAATGAAACAAGGAGTTAAAATTGAGAATTGAAAGCATTCATTATAAACAATGAAGAATGGTTAAGTACCAACTTGAAAAAACGTATATATTTATGTGTCCATATGAAATTGTCGTTTATGTGTTTTCAACCATGACAATTACAACTTTCAAGCATGCAACTCTGCAGAAGGTCTCTGTTTTAACTGACAGAGTAAGAAGTATTTTTTTGTTGCAGATCCTCTACACTATTTCATCAAGTGATGTTGTTTCAGTTGAGAGAAGACACAGATATTTTGCAGAAATTCCCATGAGTTGGTTTGCAGCATCATCAAATGCTATCACACCATGAAGGGATCCGGTAACATCTTCCAAGTCAACCTTTAGTATATATCGGTAGTCACATTCAAGAAACTCTCCATCACATTTAGCACAATGCCAGATGTCTCAACCTTTTTGAGAAATATTTTTCATGCATTGTATTCCGTCAATAAAAAGAGGGCATGCAAGGAAATAAAAGTCATCCAGGTTAACATTTGTGATGGTTGCTTCAAGAGAGTACCAAACAACTTTTTCAGATGATTGAAGAGTTTGGAGGTCCTTGATGTTAGTGACTTTACAAGAACCAGAGTGAGAGGCATTGAACTTTCGGCTTAGCGATGGTGATGTTGAACGAAATCCATTTTCATGAAACCAATTTTGGAGAATTGAAGTTTGTTCAATATATGGGTTTATAAAAATAGTATTGTTGGAAATAGTTCCAATAGTTTTTCCATTAAATTCTGTAAAACTACCACCTTTGATTGCTACAAATGGAGGCGTAGGTAAACAATGGAGGCTGGCAAGTTCGGCTCCTTCAATTTGGTCACCCCAAAGTGTTATGTCAATACTATTTCCTGACATGTCACGGAGTCCAATAGTACGCCTAACAGTCTCAACGCCATCTCATTTTCATATTGTGGATGATGGAGAAACTGAAATTACAAGGCCAACAAGGTCCACCATGGAATTGACAGGTATAGTTTGTATCTCATGAATAGTTTTAAAGTTAAAGAAAAAAAAGGTATTAAGGGGTATTCATTTAAGCATGGTTGGATGGTTGAGGAGGAACCTACAAAAATCTCATTATGGCTTTTCAAATGGTTGAAAATTGGATTGGATGCTTTCACTGTGCCATTTGATACTATGTACACTATTCCTATATGTATTTGTTCATACAAAGAGAGTGCAAATTCATTGAATGCAGATATATGTATTTCATCGTGTGAAGCATTAACAATTTCAAATCCAAATATTTTTCCAGACCCTCGTTGGTTTCCATATTGTGGAAATTGAACCTAAGTGATAGAACAATTGCACTCACAAAATTGCTAATCAAACATGCAAATTTACACACAAAGGAGACTGAAATTGGAGCATAACACTAATCTGTATTGAATAAGTGTACAATAGCCAATAATATGAAGTCATAGGCTGTTGCAATATATAATTACATGAGATATTCGAATGCATAAGGATTCCATTTGAAATAGTTAAAAGCAGGCTTACTAAATCTAGTCAAATCGCCCATAGGTAGATAAAGCAGTTTCCAAATCTACCTAAAGGCTCACGAATTGGAAAAGTCAAGTAGGAAAGCTAATAGGTGATGGAAATACAACTCATATATGCTTTTATTAGGAGAAAAGAATGGATCATGATGAGGGAAAAAAACAAGTCAACTACACCTAGTCTTACTTTCCCTTTTGCCTCAAATATCAATAAAGCAGGAAACTTAGCAGAAAAAGCAGATATGCGCTAGGGAGGATCTAGAATAAAGCAGAACTGCTAAATATGGTTTCTAGGAGGTTTCCCAAGCACTCCATGACTCAGTTTTAGCAAGTTTGACTTCTAGGACATGTGGAAGACATCTTGCATAGAGTGGAATATTGGAAACTAGGCAAATAAGACAAAAATGGATTAATTAATGTCTAAGGTAGATAACTATGGGTTGATTATTCTAACACCCCCGCTTAAGCTTGAATTATGAGTAAATATCAGAAAACTATAGGGCCTAGCAACAAGGCTTAGTCACCCTTTACATATTGCATGCCCATTTAACTAAGGAAAGAGGCAAAAACCTAGTGGGAAAATCCTCCCTTAAAGATGGACAGTAAAACAAAATTTGAAAATTTTGTCATCAATCATGCTTCACAGCATGATCAACAATCCCCAGCAGTGATTTGAGATTGCTGAATGTCTTCTCACAAAATTTTTTGGTGAAGATGTCTGCTACTTTCTCTGAAGATGCACAGAAGAGTAGGTGAATGGTGCCATCATGCACAAGTTGTCTGATGTAGTGCATATGGATCTCAATGTGTTTGGTTCTCTGTCTCTAAACTGGATCATTGCATATTCGAATGGTGCTCTGATTATCACAATAGATAATGGTTGAAAACTCTGATTCCAATCCAAACTCACCAAGTATCCCCTACAACCATAAACATTGAGTTGTTGCATTTACAACTCCTCTGTACTCTGCTTCTGTAGATGAGAGTGCAATGGCACTATGTTTCTTGCTTGACCAGCTGATTGGTCCTTCAGCAAGCATGAACACATATATTGATGTTGACTTTCGATCTGTGTTGTCACCTGCCCAATCACTGTCAGTAAACCCAACCAAATCAAGATCAGATTTAGCTTTGTAGAAGATCCCATGAGTTCTTGTTCCCTGAACAAAGTTAAGGATCCTTTTGGCTGCTCTCCAATGGATCTCATGAGGCTGATCCATGTATCTTGAGGCCACACTTACTACATAAGAAATATCAGGTCGAGTGTGTGTAAGGTACAACAAACACCCAATCAATTTCCTATATAGTGTATTATTTACCATAGGAGAAGAACCTGCTTCTTCAACTTAACTCCTGAAAGGAAGGGAGTCTTGCTTGGCTTGCAATATTTCATGTTGAACTTGTTCAGCGAATATAAAGCATACTTGGACTGATGTACTTTTATTCCATGTTGATATTGATCAATTTCGAGACCCAAGAATTGGATCAACAACCCCAAATCAGTCATAAAAAATGCATGGTTCATTGCATCCTTCAAGGAGGCAATTTCTCTCTTTGAACTTCCTGTAATCAAAAGGTCATCCACATACAAGACAATAATCATCAAAGAACCATGAATCAGCTTCAAATAAACATTAGGATCAGACTTGCATCGTACAAAACTCAATGACAGTAGAAAGCCATCAATCTTGGCATACCAAGCCTTGGGGGCTTGCTTAAGCCCATACAATGATTTCTTTAACCTGCACATAAAAGATGGATTAGTAACAAACCCTTGAGGCTGCTTCATGTAAATCTCTTCAGTAAGATCTCCATTCAGGAAAGCACACTTCACATCCATGTGATGTACCTCCCACTGCTTCGAAGCTGCAATGGCTAAGGCTAGCTTGATTGAGTCCATCTTTGCCACTGGTGCAAAGGTCTCATTGTAGTCAATACCATGTACCTATGAGTAGCCCTTGGATACCAATACTGCCTTATATTTCAAAGGTGAACCATCAGCAGCAAACTTAGTTTTGACAACCCACTTACATTGAACTAGCTTCCTCCATGGGGGAAGATCAACTAGTTCCCAAGTGTTGTTCTTCTGGAGTGAGCTGAATTCTTCTTGTTGGAGTAGGGTCCCGCAGCTACAGAAGAAGCTGCTATTTTGACGGAAAGACAGTTTTGGCGGAGATACAAGAGGAAGATCTACGACACTATAGCAGGTTTCTAGCTACAGATCAGAGCCGAAAACCATGACGCAGAAGACAGAGAAGTCAAGGAAGACGACGGTACCTGAGCGGTCGAGAAGAGAGAGCTCACCCACTGCATTGAAGGCAGCGACGGACGACAGGAGGGATCAGCTACCCTCATAAAGGAAAAGGAGCAACAAGGCCAAGGTATTGAAGACAAAGGACAGCAAGGGAAGCAGCGTCGGTACCCATGGTCAGCGCTGGGAAGCATGGAAGACTGCAGGAAGCTGTGGTGACGAGAAGTGGTGCATAGTACCCATGGTCAGCGCCGGGAAGCATGGAAGACTGCAGAGAGCTGTGGTGTGACAGATAGCGGCTACCTCAAAGTACAGATACGTCGACTGTCACTAGTTAGGGTTTGCGTTACTGTTGGGATAAGCCCACAGTGTTGTAATGGCGAGACCTTCGGGCTGCCTATAAAGGGATGTATTTTGTATTGTAAAAGGTTGGCATTTTGGGCATTTTAGGCCATCCAGCTAGTCAGATCATCAGTAGTCTGTTAGCTTACTGCTATGTTGTATTGTAACAATCTGCAGGGATTGACAGAGAGGGAAGAGTATATTGTAAGAGAGACAATATAGAGATAGAGAAGAGATCTAAGAGAGAAGATCTCAAGCTGCATATGCGGTGCAGCAGAACTGTGTTTACCTTCCCCTGAGCTATAATAGAAACACAGTTCTGTGGACGTAACTTCCATCCTGGAGGTGAACCACGTTAAAATCAGGTGTTATGCGATTGATTTATGTGTTGTGCTTATTTGTTGCATCTGTTAGTTATTATATGAGCCTTTTTTACAGTTGAATGTATGTATGCATTGTCCAGTTCGCAGTAATATAGAAGGATAAACATAAGTTGAAGTCCTGGGCATGTTGTATGTGGGATCATTTATGCTTTGCTTAAATAGTCACTAGTTGCAGTGTTAACAGTCTGGTATGTTGAGTCCTGCAAGTCGACATGAACAACGCTAAGTGCGCTAAGCCGCGGGAGTAGGATATCGTAGAGAGGCGATACCGCACAGGCAGAGGAGCTGCGGTGCGCGATACCGTAGGTTGAGGACTTAGCGTTGGAGAGGAAGTTAAGTGTCGTCTGGTGCGTGGTGATGCGATAAGGATGGGTTCATCGCAAGTCAGTGGAAGTTGCGTGACGCGAAAATGGACCGCGCAACAGGAAGAGATAGATCTCGCGGTCAGAAGAGCTGCGAGACGAGGAGATCGCACGACGTGAGCAGAAGGGTCACGCGACGCGCAGAGAAAGAGGCCTCGTGGCTAGCAGAGCTGCGAGCCACAAGTAGGCTGCCACAGAACCTGGTCCAAGACGCTTGAGTCCTTGGCCAACCCATTAGAATCACTTCGGGTGAGACTTCAGGCCGCTTCGCGGTCTGTCACCGAAAGGGCCAGTGAGCTAGGGGTGTTGTTGGTTAAACATAGTAAACCCGGGTCTGCCCATGATAGCCAACACTTCTTTCATGGCTGTTTGCCATCTTGGATCATGTGCTACATCTTCATATGTCTGTGGGTCTGATTCAACCATTAGATAGCATTTCTCTGCAAACAAAGGGTCTTTCATACACAGGGCACTCTCAAACTGAGATTTAGTCCTCCTAGGATCACTAGGATTTCCAGCTAGTTCCCCAACTGCATGAATGGTCTTTGCTGCCCATTTTGGTCTTGTAGGACTATCAGGATCTTCAATTAAATCATCATTATCAGATATATCAGAATCAACAAACTCATTTATCTCTTCACTTACATTCAATGGTTCTGGTGGTGAAGAAGACTCTCCAACTTCAACTGCTGCTAAAGGATCTTTTTGGAACTGAACACTCCTTTCAATGAAGGATTTGTTTGTGCTCAAATTGATCAGCTTGTACCCTTTTTAATCTTCAGAGTACCCAACAAATAGACACTCTTGGATTTGGGGCTGCAAATCCTTTCTCTTTTCAGTTGGAATTCTGGCCCAAGCCTTTGAGCCAAAAATCCTGAAATGGGTCACATCTGGCTTGTGCCCACTCCAAGCTTCGAAAGGAGTCATACCATCAAGCTGTTTATGATGCACCCTATTCTGGATATAGGATGCACAGTTTATAGCCTCGGCCCAAAACTTTGGTGGCAAAGTATTAGCCTCCATCATACAGGTTGCTATCACCTTCAGTGATCTGTTCTTTCTCTTAGCAACACCATTTTGTTGTGGTGTGTAAGGGATTCAATGCTGCATCTGAATACCCGCATCTTCACAATATTGAATGAACTCAGACTTGAGATACTTACCACCATTGTCAGATCTGAGGATCTTGAGTTTCCTCCCAGACTGGTTTTCAACCAAAGCCTTAAAGACTTTGAAGAGGCCAAAAAGTTCAGACTTATGATTCAAGAAGTAAACCCAACAATACCTGGAAAAGTCATCTATGAAGGTCAATGCATATTTGTCTTGACTCATTGACATATGAGGAAATGGACCAGCAACATCACTGTGGATCAACTCAAGAGGTGCAGAGGTTCTCTCATGACTAGCTCTCTCAAATTTATGCTCTAGGTGTTTTCCTAGGATATAACCTTGATAGAATCCCTTGGAAAATTTAATCTTTGGTAACCCTATGACCATTTCTTTTTCACTTAGATCAGAAAGATACTTATAGTTAGGATGGCCAAATCTTTCATGCCAAAGCTTGCTTACCTCATTAGCATGAATCAGAAGAGCAGAGGGGTTTGAGTAGGGCAGAAAATGTGAAAACATGTATACCTTCGAAGTGTGATCTACAACTCCTTTTGCAACGACTTTACCATTCGAGATCTCTGTGATCTCAACATCATCAGGGGAGAATATGACCTTCTTTGGAGACCCTGTGTGGGTCATCTGATACACTGACAAGAGGTTAGAGGCAAGACTTGGAACATACAATACATTACTAAACTTACCATGGTCAAGATCAATCCTTCCTTTTCCCAAACTGTCAGTGAGAGAGTCATCTCCTAGCACTATTGGTGGAATTTTTGACATGTCAAGAGAGGAGAATGCCTCCTTGGTCGAAACCATATGTCTTGAAGCTTCAGAGTCTATGATGAAGCTAGGTGAGCTTGATGTGCCAGCAACCAATGCATGTACTCTCTCTCTGTCCTCTGAATTTGATCCTCCTTCCCTCTTCGCTGAGCAATCAAGATGGGAGATGTTATTCTTCTCTAGGAGTTGGGTCAACATGTCAATTTGCTTCTTCATGCAGGAGCTTTCTGGATGATAGCCCTTACTGTAGTATGCACACTTGCTCATTTCTCCTTTGTTCTTGTTCTTCTGGAAGTTCTTCTTGGAGCCTTGGGGCTCCTCTTGAGACTTGTTCTTGTCTCTCTTTTGATCAGGTGGCTTCTTAGCTTTCTTCTTGCCTTTTGAATCCACCCTCGAATCTCCAGCAACCAAAGCTTGGTCTTTGGAAGGTTTGATGGTGCCCATCATCACCAGTTTATCTTGTTCTTGTGTAAGGGATTCCATGAACTCTGCAAGCTTAGGCATCTTCCAGGATCGAGCTGTCAAATTGGTGGCATGGAAGGTCGAAACAAACACTGAATAGTCAGGGCCAAGCTTTGAGAGTATGGCCAAAACTAGCTGCTCTTCCTTCTTTTCAATTCCACACTATTTTAGCTGCAAAACAAGGGCTTTAAACTTGGAAAAGTAGAGTTGCAGGGATTCGAAGCTGCTGGGACTCAAAGAGATCAATTCATTCTCGATTTGATGTCCTCTCATCTCATCTGTCTTACCAAAAAGTTCTACAAGCTTCTCCCATACTTCATTAGGTGATGTCAATCCATCAAGATGGAAGAGGAGGTCTCTGGATATGCTCAGACACATAAGACCATAGGCCTCATCCCTCCTGTTGTGCCATTTAATTTTCTCTGCAGCTGCATTGGGTTCTGCCTCAGTTGCCATAGTCACCCTGTAGAGACCCTTCGCTCTCAACAGTATCTCCATATCTTCTTTCCATTCAAAGAAATTAAATGGAGTCAAGATGATCTTCTGAGATTGATCCATAGCTCTGAACTGTGCCCTTCAACCAGCAGAATGCTCCCAGTCAAGATGTATAACCTGCAATAGCAATATGGAAGGAGAGAAATCGATATACAAAGGCTCTGATACCATGTGGAAATTGAACCTGAGTGATAGAACAATTGCACTCACAAAATTGCTAATCAAACATGCAAATTTACACACAAAGGAGACTGAAATTGGAGCATAACACTAATTTGTATTGAATAAGTGTACAACAACCAACCTTATGAAGTCATAGGCTGCTGCAATATATAATTACATGAGATATTTGAATGCATAAGGATGCCATTCTAAATAGTCAAAAGCAAGCTTACTAAATCTAGTCAAATCCCCCATAGGTGGATAAAGCAGTTTCCAAATCTACCTAGAGGCTCACGAAGTGGCAAAGTCAAGTAGGAAAGCTAATAGGTGATGGAAAGAAAACTCATACATGTTGTTATTAGGAGAAAATAATGGAGGATGATGAAGCAAAAAACAAGTCAACTACACCTAGTCTTACTTTCCCTTTTGCCTCAAATATCAATAAAGCAGACAACTTAGCAGAAAAAGCAGATATGCGCTAGGGAGGATCTGGAATAAAGCATAAATTCTAAATATGGTTTCGAGGAGGTTTCCCAAGCACTCCATGACTCAGTTTTAGCAAGTTTGACTTCTAGGACATATGGAAGACAACTTGCATAGAGTGGAATATTGGAAACTAGGAAAATAAGACAAAAATGGATTAATTAATGTCTAAAGTAGATAACTATGGGTTGATTATTCTAACACATATTCGTGTAGCTTTGTCTTGGCAATAACTCAACCTTGAATGTTCCATACTTTCCTAGAACAGGTCAGTGATGTGAATGGAATAGTTGATGCAGCCAAGGCAGGGTTATCATCTACTGAGCTAGGATTCACTGGAACAGAGGAACAACTCTGCGAGGGAGAAGGTACAGGTAAGTGGTAAGGTGCGGGATCTCCAATAATCGTTGCATCCACTGTGACAACCTTGAGTGCAAGCAATGCAATAGTCTTGTGAGAAGAAGTATGTTAGAGTTAAATAGGATAAAAAACATTGGATGCATGAACATGGTGAAAATGATTAAGTGGACAAAGACAAAATGGAAATTAAACATACGTTACACTATGTACAATGTTTGATGTACACTTGGTAAGTTTGATTATAGATCCTTCTTTGAGTTGTCCAGTTTCTACAAGACTACTATATATAGATGGAAGTAATATCTCATGCTTGTGAAGCCCGTTTGAGATAGAAATTCGGAACCGAATAGATGACGAGTTCAGTGAGTTCACTTGGTTTAATGAGGAGACTTGTACTAGCGGGAAAATGTTGACAGCACCATGCAGCAAGAGTGATATAGAATCTTCAGTTAGCATACTCTCCATAGTGTGACTCAACTTTTTTCCTGTGAAATGAAAAGGTCCAAGAAACAATCACTCTGGAGATTGATTCTATGGTAGTTGTTCAAAATTTGCAATAAACATTAATAGATTAATTTGTGTCATATTTCAATTTTTCACTATAAATATTGTAATTACTAAATAATTTTGAAACTAACAGGAGCACTATCAGTAGTGATTTTTTTTTCAAACTTTTTGAGAAAATATGTACTTTCACTGTAAATATTGTAATTCTTAATTGTATTCATTTAGTCTTCTTAATATAGTATATAGATTAATATATAATCCACTATCCCGCAACTCGCACCCCGCAAGTGTGGGGTATGGGATTACTAAATAATATTCCATTCACCACCCTCATCCTGCAGCCCGCATCCCGCATTTTCCTAGGCGGCAACACGCAATCCCGCAAAATGCGGGTTGCAAGGTACAGGATTACTTAAAAATATTTCATTCACCACCCTCATCCCATAGCGCACATCCTGCAATTTCCCAGGAGGCAACAGGCAATCCCGCAAAATGCGGGTTGCAGAAACACAGAAAAAAAATCCTAAATCAAAGGCGTTTGCCATTTGGAGCTTCAGAGTTGCCTTATTTAGTTGAACTAAAACAAAGCAAGGATTATGTCATTCTCTTTCGGTCAAAGCAGCAATAACATCAAAACAAAGCAAGGGTGTTGAAACATCTCATAATTATACTAAATGAATATTCAAAAGATTTCAGCAGACTAAAGGAATACTTGCAAATTTAAAGAAACTACAAACTGCAAAAGAAAATACATTAATAACTAATAATTAGACAAAGAAACAATAACAACAAAACAAAGCAAGGGGCAGGCTAAAGGAATACTTGCAAATTTAAAGAAACTGCAAACTGTGAAGTGTAAATGAAGCGCACCAAAATAAATATGTGGTTACCTGAAGGTCTGTTTATATGCGCAAAGCAAAGGCGGTGCAACAACAAACATGACAAATGCAGTATTGTAACATGGTTTTCAAGATCGCCATAAGCTGAGCAAAGATGAAGATATTGACCCATGTCGAAATCATATGACAAGCTTTCTTGCATTAATTGAGCAACAATGCATTGATGAAACATTAATGCAGTGGATAAAGGGACAAGGGAAAATTGTATTTATTTCAATGAAGCGCCAGTAAAACGGAAGCTCGGCCAAATTGTGAGTGTAAAGACAGAAAAATCGTCCAGAATAGCGTCTGCTAAATCCAAAAAAACGGGTAAAGCGAAACTCCGCAATATTGTCGAGAATGAGTTTCCCGATTCAAGATAAATGAACCGCGGGCAAGGACTGTAAAATCCTGTAAAAAAAATCGCCCGGACCGGTGGTTCAGGACAACAGATGGAAGAGTACATAATACACACAAACCATTTGTCAGGAAAACACAGTAAACAGAAACTGCAAAGAACAACCCGCAACTGCCAACCAATCCATCAATACATTCACTTGTAGCAATGTTGGCTTGCATGGGCAGACCCGGGTTTACTGTAGTTAACCAACAACAACCCTAGCTCACTGGCCCTTTCGGCGACAGACCATAGAGCGGCCTGAAGTCTCACCCAAAGTGATTCTAATGGGTTGGCCGAAAGACTCAAGTGTCTTCGACCAGGTTCTGGTGCAGCCTGGATGCCTCGCAGCTCTTCTAGCCTGCGAGATCTCTCTCTCTTTCCTTGCGACGCGTAACCTCCTCTTACTTGCGATGACTCTAGTCCTTATCGCATCACCGCGCCTTGGGAAACACGTAACTCCTTCCTACGTTGATTCTCAACCACAACGCACCACAGCTCCTCTGCTGGTGCGATACCGCCTCCTGCGATATCCTACCGCTGCGGCTCAGCGTACTCAGCGCTACTCATTCTGACTTACGGGACTCAATAAACAAGGGTGCTTAACTCTGCGACTCTTAACTCTAAGAGCTTAAGCATAGATAAACTCTTAAACAAAATACTTAAGGGTTTCAACTTGCATTCATCTTCTATAGTGCTGTAAATTGAATAACGCATACATACATTAAACTATAAACAAAGCCCATGTGATAACTGATAAACACAACACATAAATCAATCACATAACACACGATTTTAACGTGGTTCACCTCCAGGATGGAAGTTACGTCCACAAAACTGTGTTTCTTATTATAGCTCAGGGGAAGGTAAACACAGTTCTGCTGCACCACATATGCAGCCCAAGATCTTCTGGGTAACTCCGCACACAGCCTGGAGCCCTTCTCTCTTAGATCTCTTCTCTACTATATATTGCACCTCTTACAATATACTCTTCCCTCTCTGTCGATCCCTGCGGATCGTTACATGCATGCTCAATGAGCCAGCTACTGGTTACAGTAAGATAACTACAGCTAATGAAAAAACCAGAGCTTGGCTTCTATACAATTGTCCAACTATTGTCTAACTATCTAGCCCACAAAAATGGACAACAACCCAACCCTTTTACAATACAAAATATATCCCTTTATAGGCGACCCGAAGGTCTCGCCATTACAACACTGTGGGCCTGTCCCAACAGTAACCCAAAACCCTAATTAGTGACAGTCGTCATATCTGTACTTGAGGTAGCCGCTTTCCATCACACCACAGCTCTCTGCAGTCTTCCATGCTTCCCGGCGCTAACCATGGGTACTGTGCACCGCTTCCCTGTTTCTGTCCTTCGTCTTCAATACCTCAGCCTCGTTGCTCCTTTTCCTTTATGAGGGTAGCTGAGCCCTCCTATCTTCACTGCTGCCTTCAATGCAGTGGGTGAGCTTTCTCTTCTCGGCCGCTCAGGTACCGTCGTCTTCCTTGACTTCTCTGCCCTAAAAGTCACGGGTTTCAGCTCTGCTCTGTAGCTAGAAACATGCTACGGCATCGTAGCTCCATCTTATCTCTTCTCCACCAAAACTGTCTATCCGCTAAACTGGCAGCTTCTTTTGTAGCTATGGGACCCTGCTCCAACAGTCCCCTAACACTTACTTGTGGCTCGTCCCCGAACCACTACCAGCGGGCTTCTCTTGCCGTAGCTTCTCCTTGGCTTCCTGTGAAGTCCGTTGAAACTTGTCCCGAAGTCCTGCGACTTCGTCCTGCATAGCTTCGACACGCTCTTGCTGGTTTGTGTAACTTAGTTCGATGGGTTCTCTTATATTTCCTTCCCTTAGTTATGCTCTCACTCTCGTCGCTCCTGAGACCTTTTAAAGGTCTACAGGTCTTGAGAAGTCTTCCACAGATATCCTTTCCTCTTTTTCTGGGTTAGAACTTTTATCACAAGGAAAATCTGTATTTGATATGGCCCCAGCCAATGCGTCTTGAACTTCCGTGGAAACTTAATAAACTTATTGTCGTAGAGGAGTACTAGGTCTCCGATCTGAAAGGTCTTACTCTTAATGTGTCTGTCATGCCAAGCTTTTTCTCGTGCCTTCTGCACTTTCTGATGGAAGCCAGCGATGAATCTGTCTTCCTCCAAGGCAAGCAGTCGTGCTAGCCTTTCATCCACTGTGTCTGTATCAGCCATCCCGGTAATCTAAGCGATTCTTAAACTGGGAAGAATATACTCCATGGGCATAACAGCCTCCTGTCCATACACCAAACTAAAAGGTGTATGTCCTGTAAGTTTCTTGCATGTGGTCCTATACGCCCATAATACAGTGTTAACTCTAACGTCCCAGTCATTCCTTTGGTTGTTGCAGATCTTTGTAAGAGCGTTTTCTAAAATTTTGTTAAAGGCCTCCACCGTACCATTAGCCTGTGGGTGGTAGGGAGTGCTCTTATGGTGCTGAATCTAAAATTCTTCTGTCAAGGCCTCAATGGTGTGGTTCAAGAAATGTGTGCCTTGGTCTCTCATCAAAACTTCCAAATCTACTAATGATGTTTTCAAAAAGGAACTTTGCGGCTGTAGTAGCATCACAATTTATTACTACTTTGGCCTCTGCCCACCTGGTGAGGTACTCTGTGCCAGTGATGATATATCTCGCACCAGTGCATTTTCCTGGTGGGTTGATAGGACCCACGAAGTCTATAGCCCACTTGTCAAATGCACGCAGCGTGACCTGCGGTCACAACAGCATTTCATCGCGTCGCGAGGGTTTTCCTACCCTTTGGCAGATATCGTAGCATCTGCAAAAGTCCTTAGTGTCCTTGTGCAACGTAGGCCACCATAATCCCGCAGCTACGATTTTCTGCGCAGTCGGATTTCCTACAAAATGACCTCATGCGGTTCCTGAATGTGCCTCTCTGATGATAGCGTCTTTTTCGTGCGGCATTACACATCTGCGCAGGACTTCATATGGACCTAGCTTGTATAATTGTCCTGCGAGCAGGGTGAAGTCTGCTGCTTTAACAACCAACTGCTTCTTTCGCTGCTTAGTAAACTCGTCAGGTGCTAATCCTGTAGTGAGAAAGTGAATGATATCAACATAATAGTCGTCTGTGATCTGGATAGAAAACAACTGCGCATCTGGCAAATTGTCCTCTAGGTTACTTGGCTCTTCTCCTGAGTCTATCCGCGACAGGTGATTAGGTCCGGCGTTCAATCTTCCTGGTTTCACAATGATTTCAAAATCATACTCCTGAAAGAGGAGTAACCATCTGCAGATTCTCCCCCCTAACACTGGCTTATTGACCAGATACTTCAATGCGGAATGGTCAGTAAACATTTTGAATGAGGCACCCAATAGGTAGTGTATGAACTTCTGCAGCGCATATACCATAGCTAAGCCTTCTCTTTCTGTCGTGGTGTAGTTCTTTTCTGCTGTCGATAGCTTTCTGCTGGAGTATGCGATAGAATGATCAATATCCCCTTCTCCTAGTTGCGTTAAAACAACCCCTAGTGCGATGCCAGATGCATCCACATGTACATGGAATGGCTTAGTCCAATCTAGAAATACTAAGATGGGTGTTGTAACCATCTTCTCTTTAAGGGTATCTAGGCTCTGCTGGCATTCCTCGTTCCATAGGAATTTTACATCTTTCTTTAACAATTTCTCCATCGGTGCTGTGATCTTTGCGTATCCCTTGATGAATTTTCTGTAGTACCCGGTATGACCAAGTACTGTTCTCAATTGTTTGACTGAGTTGGGTGCTGGAAGATTTACAATGATGGCGATCTTTGCGGGATCTACCATCAAGCCTTGTCTGCAAACAATGTGACCCAACAAAATACCAAATGGTGCACAAAATATACATTTCTTCAAGTTCAGAGAAATCTGGTACTGCCTACATTTCTCTAACATCAGTCTTAAATCTCCTATGTGCTTGTCAATTAATCCAAATACAGTCCAATCATCGAAATAAACTTCTAGGAATTTATGGATGTATTCTTTAAACACATCAACTACTACTCTAGAAAAGATAGCTGGTGCATTCTTAAGACCAAAGGGCATTACCGTATACTAGAATGAGCCCCATTCTGTTGCAAATGTGGTCTTGGATCGATCTTCTGGATGGATTCTGATCTAGTGATAGCCTAAAAAGCCATCAGTGAAGGAGTAGACCTCCTGTCCTTCGACGTTGTCTAACACCTCATCAGTGAACGGTGTCGGAAATGGATCATGGAGCGATGCATCGTTGAGTTTACGTAGATCGACACAGATCCTGATGTCTCCTTTAGTTTTCTTTTCTTGTACGACCATGGGACTAACCCATTCACTCTCTTCTACGGGCTCATTGATGCCTGCTGCTAGCATCTTATCGATCTCATCCTTAACTTTTTCCTTGTAGCGCGGATTTAATCTATATGGACGCTGCTTGACTGGTCGAGCATCCTCCTTCAATGGTATCCTCATTACTCCCAAGTCTCCGACTATTCCCTTCATCTCTATGAACTTGGTGGGAAATAGGTCCTGATAGTCATGTAGCAAGTCTGCAATCTGTCCGACTGTTTCATCGTTCCAATAGTCTCCAATAGAGGCAAACTTTGGTTCTGTATCTGAGCCGATATTGATCTTTTTAATCTTGATGGGCTCTGTGATTGCTGGAATTTCTAATTGTGGTCCCTCAACATCGGGAGTCCCTTCTGACTCTGGAATGTTGGTGTTGCGAGGATCCTCATCCTCTTCCTCTGGTTCTGCTTCAAAGTTATAGCACTCAAGCACGTCTTTTAACTGGATGGCCCACTCAGGCTGAGTCTGTACTGATAAGGTACAATCCTCAAATATCTTGATCTTTATTATATCTAGGGCCTGGTCAACACTTGGGTACTCAGATTCAAAAGTGAAGGTGAGTAGAAAGCTGTCTATCATAAGTGACCATGTAGTTGTTCCCTTGCGCAGTTTAGTCTCTGTATACCAGTTCCTTGGAGCTATGTCCAAAGTGTGAATGAACCGGTGAACCCATTCATCCTCGGGAATGTCCGACCAATTCTGTTTGCATGCCTGAATATGTGATATGGGGTCACTTTCTCCTGTGTACTTCTGCTAGACATACTCTCTGTCGATAGAAAATCTAATCTCCATTAGTCTCTTAATATCGTCCCATGATGCGATATTCTCTTTATGTGCACACCACCATCTTGCAGGTGTGGCTCGTACTGCAAGGTCCATAGCTGCGATCATCTGCTCGTGAGGAATTTGTTGTTCAAACTGCTTGAGAAAGTCCTGGATATCAGTTAGACCATGAAACGATGGAATCTCATTGATCTCTGCGCCAATCCATCGCAGTGACTTAGTCAAGTACAAGCATCTGCGCGCTGAGACTTCGTGAAGTCTGTTCTGCTAGTTCTCTAGACCAACATCTGAATCTGATGCGCATGAGTTGTCGCATCGCCAGCTAATGTTCCCTTCCACAGTCGGATTGATATAGTCGCTCTGGTTCGCAGTCATCTGATAGAGACTATCTATGTTATGTGCCTCTTCCTCTGCTCGGATAGGTTCAATATATCTAGGACCTTGAAAAGGATCCAACGGTGCAATGACCCGGATCTGCGCTTCCTCAAAGGTCATTTGTCTTCTCTTTAGGTCGATAACGGCCATGTTATCGATCGCCCAATCAATGCCTAGTAGTGCTAGATATGGTCTACTATCGCCAATGATTTCTATAACTTCAAAGTCCGCAAAGCTGCGAACTCCGTCAATGTCAACTGGTACCTGCGGTAATCGACCCAGGGGTGATACTCGCTGCTAATTAGCTAATCTCAGATGGATAGGCGATCTGACGAACTTAGGGCTACCCATCTGTTTCCATGTCTGCTTAGTCAGAACATTTACGTTTGATCCTAGATCTAGGATCACCTCATCCATTTCGAATTCTCCAATCTGTGCTGTGAGTCGCATCTCTCTTCCTGTTCTTGTATGTCCCGTAATATTATGAACAGCACGCTGTGTACTGCTCATGGAAGAAGATGGCTAACACTGATCTATGATGCATTGAAGTTCTTCGATAGCTTGCTCATTTCTCACGAGTTTGAAACAACTCCGCAGGAAGAATTGTACACTTCCTGTCATCTCGTCCTCATCGCATGTGCCCGATGTGGTAGCCTGCGATATTTGCACAAGGCTAACACCACAAGGTGCTTACTGCGGTACACCCCTAGATGGTGGTACCTACGATCCTGATTGCATAGGGTCATCAAAGAAAGTCTTAGCTTCCTGAAATGTTTGTTTA
Organism: Pseudotsuga menziesii; assembly: GCA_001517045.1. Lineage (NCBI taxonomy): Eukaryota > Viridiplantae > Streptophyta > Pinopsida > Pinales > Pinaceae > Pseudotsuga > Pseudotsuga menziesii. Next base: position 169,390 of record LPNX010426393.1, on the reverse strand, counting down.
TTCTTCTACAGGTCAAGTGGTGTTGCTTTGTTAGGAGCTCTGCGCACCCACTCCTGACCTGTGTTCTTTTCATTATCCGACGATGTCCCACTGGTGGAAACACCGCTGCGAGTCACAATGTTGACTCTTGGTTCTGGCTCTTCCTACTCAGCAGCAATAAGCTGGATGTTCTGGTGTGCTGCTGGCTTAGGTTCTCTGATCTTAGCTATCAAGGTAGGGCACTCCTCTATAGTATGATCATAAGATTTACAATAATTACAAGTGGTGGTGGGACTCTGACAGTCTCTAGCATAATGTCCTACAACTCCACAGTTGTAGCAAGTAACTGGTCCGCGACCATGACCAAAACCTTCTCCACAGCCAAAGCCTTCTCCATGGCCAAAGCCTCCTCCGCGTCCTCATCCTCTGAATCCTCCTCCACGGCCACCATAAGCCGGATCATGCTGTGGTCCTGCTACTGGACCTTGTGTTTCTGATTGGACTCTGTACATATCTTGCTTTGCTCCTACCATGAGATCATAGGCTCGGCAATCGTGTTCATCATGGCCTACAGACTTGCAGAAGACGCAGTATAAGTTCTTAGGTGTCTGCACGTACTTCTGAAGTAGAGGGCGCTGCTGAGGTAGGTGTCCTCGTGTTTTGCATATTTCACACCACGGCCCGTGGGTCTGTGGTAAAGGGTTAGGAGCCCCTGTCTCTATATATTCTACAAAGACTGGACAATTGTCTTCAGTATGGCCTTGTGCTTTACACCTTACACACCATATGTCTTGCGCAACCTCTTTCCCTTTCTTAAGCTCATGCAACTGTAACGTGAGATTAGCCAACTGGTTTTGTAGATTTGTCATGCCTGTGCTGGTTTCCGCTAGAGGTGAAGCCTCTAGTTTCATTGCCATCTCCAACGCGTCATCCTGCGTCTGGAGTTTCTGTTGCATTAACGGTAGTCTGATGTGAGGGAGCAGCGCTGCAATAAACCATTCTTTATGCTGTTCCGGCGCAAACTCAAAGCTGACTTGGTCTATAAGGGCTTTGAATTTCTGATCAAAGTCCCACACTGACTCTGTAGGTAGCTGTTTGATATCTTTGAGCTCTGTAATGCACTATGACTCAGACTTCAGTTTCTTAAATTCTTTAATCATCGCTGTCTTGGTCTGTACAAGTGTTCTGGGTACTGTGGTATACTTCATATACCATGTTAAGGCTCGATCTCTTAGCGTGGTGACCAACTGTACAAGTTTAATGGTATTGTCATTGATGGTTTTAATGGTCCACATGGCTTCACATAGATACCAATGCTTCTCTGGGTCCTCTGCCCCTGTACCCTTAAAAATAGGTAGCTTCATATCATCCCCCATTCTATTTCTAGGCGGTGGATGTGGATTTGCTATGCTACTACCACTCGATGGTGTAGCTGAAGGTGATGTAGCAGTGGTAGGTACTTTCTGCGAGCTACTGGATGGAGTTCCTACAGGATTGTTCTGAGTCCTGCTCTGTTTCTGTGGGTGTAAGGGTGGTAAGGGATACCCCCCTCTGTTCCTTCTGTGGTACTATGACTCTGTTGTCTAGTATTATCTGGACTATCTTCAAATATGGGAGATCTGAAATCTACTTTATATTTCTTTCCACTACGTGTTCGTCCAATGTCATCAAGATCACTTTGAAACTCTTGTGACATTACTATCTCTACTTATTCATCTGAAACTAGATCCATTGTTCCTTTTTCATGTAATAGAATCTTAATGGACAAGTTTAAAGATTTTAGGTACTTACCGCGATATCCTTTGAAGAAGTAGCGCTCAGCCTCGCTGAAGCTTTTTCTCTGGTCAACTGCAAACTCTGTGACGAAGCCTTCTAGCACACTCGCAAGCCAGAAGTCTACTGCTCTTGTAATGGGATTATCAAGGTTCTTCACGGTCTGAATCAACTCCGGTGTCTAGGCAATGTCTCTTTTCTTCTTCAGTATGCTTGTATCAGTCAACTTTGATAACCAGTCGTAAAGCTCATTCCCAAAGGTCGCAAAAAATATCGCATGCAGGTCTGTAACGATATGTTTTTGTAACCAGGCCTCTGTACTCAGTTTAGGACTCCTATTCTCTCGTTCGGCAAACTCTTTCTCCTTAGACCAAACCCACTCGTTGAGTTCGTCTCTAGTAGGCCGCCACCAGAACATCAATGCTCAGTTTGTTCAAAACCAGAAACGGAACCATTTGTTGGCTTGCATGGGCAGACCCGGGTTTACTGTAGTTAGCCAACAACACCCCTAGCTCACTGGCCCTTTCGGCGATAGACCGCGAAGCGGCCTGAAGTCTCACCCGAAGTGATTCTAATGGGTTGGCTGAAAGACTCAAGCGTCTTCGACCAGGTTCTGGTGCAGCCTGGATGCCTCGCAGCTCTTCTAGCCTGCGAGATCTCTCTCTCTTTCCCTACGACGCACAACCTCCTCTTACTTGCGATGACTCTAGTCCTTATCGCATCGTCGCGCCTCGGGAAACGCGTAACTCCTTCCTACGCTGATTCTCAATCGCAGCGCACCACAGCTCCTCTGCTGGTGCGATACCGCCTCCTGCGATATCCTACCGCTGCGGCTCAGCGTACTCAGCGCTACTTGTTCCGACTTACGGGACTCAATAAATAAGGGTGCTTAACTCTGCGACTCTTAACTCTAAGAGTTGAAGCATAGATAAACTCTTAAACAAAATACTTAAGGGTTTCAACTTGCATTCATCTTCTATAGTGCTGTAAACTGAATAACGCATACATACATTAAACTGTAAACAAAGCCCATGTGATAACTGATAAACACAACACATAAATCAATCACATAACACACGATTTTAATGTGGTTCACCTCCAGGATGGAAGTTACGTCCACAGAACTGTGTTTCTTATTATAGCTCAGGGGAAGGTAAACACAGTTCTGCTGCACCACATATGCAGCCCGAGATGTTCTGGGTAACTCCGCACACAGCCTGGAGCCCTTCTCTCTTAGATCTCTTCTCTACTATATATTGCACCTCTTACAATATACTCTTCCCCCTCTGTCGATCCCTGCGGATCGTTACATGCATGCTCAATGAGCCAGCTACTGGTTACAGTAAGATAACTACAGCTAATGACAGAACCAGAGCTTGGCTTCTATACAATTGTCCAACTATTGTCTAACTGTCTAGCCCACAAAAATGGCCAACAACCCAACCCTTTTACAATACAAAATATATCCCTTTATAGGCGGCCCGAAGGTCTCGCCATAACAACACTGTGGGCCTGTCCCAACAGTAACCCAAAACCCTAATTAGTGACAGTCGACATATATGTACTTGAGGTAGCCGCTTTCCGTCACACCACAGCTCTCTGCAGTCTTCCATGCTTCCCGGCATTGACCATGGGTACTGTGCACCACTTCCCTGTTTCTGTCCTTCGTCTTCAGTACCTCGGCCTCGTTGCTCCTTTTCCTTTATGAGGGTAGCTGAGCCCTCCTATCTTCGCCGCTGCCTTTAATGCAGTGGGTGAGCTTTCTCTTCTCGGCCGCTCAGGTACCATCGTCTTCCTTGACTTCTCTGCCCTAAAAGTCACGGGTTCCAGCTCTGCTCTGTAGCTAGAAACATGCTACGGCGTCGTAGCTCCATCTTATCTCTTCTCCGCCAAAACTGTCTATCCGCTAAACTGGCAGCTTCTTCTGTAGCTGCGGGACCCTGCTCCAACAAGCAACGACCATAACACACAGTACAATAATGGTCTACAAGGCAGAAGTTCGTGTATCGAGATGGCAGAATCGGGGACCCAAATAAAATGCATTAGCTAAACACCAACTCCAAAGAACGACCTGTAATTGCCAATCAATCCATCAATCCATTCATGTGCAGGAACGACCGTAACATAGAGGACCCCAGCGGTCTACGGGATAGAAGTTTGCGAATCGAGATTGCAGAATCGGGACCCGACTAAAACGAAGAGGAAAAAAATTCTCATTGATCAACACAACAATTGTCCACGATCAATTGGCTAATCCGACACGACACCTGTCGAACTATGAATGGCCAGGGAGGCGAGGAATCTTTGAGACTACGTCTCCATAGGGAAAACGCCTTTGGCGTAACAAGAGGTATTGTATTCTTCAATGAGAATTAGAAAACTACAATTGTTTTAATGACAAATTTAAGTTAAACAATAAATTTTAATATGCTAAAAATGTAAATGAAAAGGTAATAAACAATCACTTTGTTCTCTATCGAGGAGGCATCATTTCCATGTCAATAAAAAATGAAGTCATGGAATGGTTTAGTAAATTTGTAAAAGAACCAAATCCATTAACGAATCGATGGAATCAATGAATTTAACACGTAGCATTTATGACCAAGTGGTCGTCCAGGGATGTTAGGTATTAATGCTTGTGTGGTTAGAAGCATTGAAATAAATTTAAAAGTGAAATTACAGTTTGGTATATTTCTTTTTACCTTATATTGATGCACCTGATAGGAAAACACATTAGTGTGCTACTATGTTTTAGATGCATCATATAATATTTTTAATAAAACTAATATCTCGATATTGCTTGATTTATTTAGGCATCCCAGTGTGGGTTTAAACAAATAAAAATAATATGCTATTACCAAATGTCATAACCTACAATGGCGCACCCATTTATCATCTGTAATATGTCATAACCTACAATGGCGCACCCATTTATCATCTGTATATGTCATAACCTACAATGGCGCACCCATTTATCATCTGTAATATGTCATAACCTATAATGGCGCACCCATTTATCATTTGTAATAGTGTGTTTTAATGTTTAGTGAACACCATTGAGTTTTTAACCATTGAACATGGAGGTTCATCATGTATTTGGATGTATTGGTGCATCTCTTCATAATTAGACACACCAATTAGTTTTGAAGTAAAAATTAATAAAAAACTATACTTTATTACCAAATGCCTTAGCCTACTTCGATGCTCTCTGAATTACAACATATTGATGTGCTTCAATGTTCCTACTACACTGTTTGAGTTGTAACAAAAATGATAACCAATTTGCCATTTATGAGGGAGCATCAATGTGTGTTGTGCTAATTAAATGCACCATTTAGTTGTTTTTAAATAAAAAATAAAAACCTATGTTTTATTACCCAATGTTTTAACCTAACTTGATGCATTGCGACATTGTAATGCCTTGGTGCATTTGTATATTTCAAACATGCCAAAGAGAGTTTGGTTAGAATTAAAATAAATCAAGTTTTCTTTTCGTGGATTGGTTATAATGACGTTCAGTGCATGCTATTTTTTTTCGTATGCACCAACTTTGGTATTGCACCAGTGCATTTGTACAACTTAGGAGCATTAAGAAAAAAAATCCACTACAACTTTTGGATGCTTTCCTCCACTAGAAACCTTTGCTATAAATGGACAAGGAAGAATTTTTTTGGGAAGTTCTACAAAAACCTCCACTAGAAGGTGTTTTCCTTGTAGTGACAATAATAGTATGATTGATCTCCTAAATATCTATGTACCTATGCATGACATAAAACATTTGCAGATGGATCTCGCCAATAAAGGCATTTTGGAGTACCCAAATATCATCCCATAGGGGGGATTGAATTTAATAATGCCAAGGGAATAAAAATAGGCTCTAAGTGTTAGGTTTGACCCCATGGTCGACTACTTTTTGGATTTTTTTAAGCAAGTAGCACTAGCGGACATCACCTTGACTACTCTTTTATCCACCTAGACAAACAAAAGGTCAGTGGAGATCTTCATTGGAAATTACTAGATCATTTCATAGTAAAATAATCCTACTCAAACCATTCCCAGAGGTACATTCAATAATCTATTAAACAAGAGGCTTAGATCTTTCTATGATTGTCTTGCAATTAGACAGAACTCCTCGAAAGCCACATACAAGTTCAATCCTCATTTTCTCTTCTACCTGGAGTATGTCCAAAGGATATCCCAAGTATGGAGGCCTCTCTTAAAACACAATGGAGACCTCATGACACAATTTCAAAAATATATCCTTATAAAAAAGCAATATCAAATTAGTGTAACAAAATATTTTGGAGACTTTGAAAGTGGGCTCAAGCATGTGGAACGCGATATATATATATATATATACACACCACTACCTACTATCTTAGGAAGAGGCCCACTAGTGTATGAAAAGCAATGCAATTTGGCTACAAGAGGGGGATCAAACTACAACATCTGTTCACAAGAAAGTTGTAGCTCATAAGTTCTTTAACTCTATTTGGTGCATCATTGATCATAGAGGAACCCTTTGTGAAAATTTTGGCTCTATCATTACAATAGAAATCTCCTATTATAAAAAATTGTACAACCAACTCACGAGGGAAACTTTGAGAAGTGTTTTGTTAGTTCCCAATGCTTTCCCAAATTTGATAAATGAGGAAACAAATTGATCCTTGCTAGCATCAATTCAAATAAGTGAAATTAAGAGAGTCCTTCAAAAAATACGAAGTGATAAGTCACATGGCCCTTATGGGATTCCAATTGAATTCTACAAGGCTTCTAGGAATTAATCAACATGGTAATTCTTCATTAGGTTGTCGCCCAATGAAGACAAGAAGGCCAAATTGTACACACATACAACTTTACCTTTCTTGCAACCATCCACAAGATGAATAATCCATCCTTATTTGAGCATTTCTGCCATATATTTCTTTGTAATAACATCTACACAATCATCTCAAGAATAATAGATAGTCACATTAAGCACATCCTATGTACACACATGTCTAGAGAGCAAATGGGTTTTCTCCATTGTAGGGACATTCAAGATGCCATTGGCTCTACTCAAGAAATCCTTCACACTAATGAAACCCCAATAGGATAATTTGTATAGCAAAGGTTGACCTATCTAAAGCCTTTGATCACTTTAGACGACTATTCCTAATACTGTTCCTAATCCAAATAGGGTTTACATGGCCTTTCATTTGTTGGATTGAAGCATTAGTATCTCCATGGCCTCCTTCATCATTCTCATTAATGGATTGACCTCACCTTTCTTCCATAACTCTCAAGGTCTTCACTAGGGATGTTTATTAATCTTAGTAGTATTTTTTTATCATAATTGAACAACTCAACATACCTAGTCTAGTAGAAACTTGTCAAGGAAACATCCAAGGAATCAAGATGGATAACGCCACCCAAATCACTCATTCGATGTTTGTGGATGAACTACTCCTATTTCATAATGGATCCATCTAAAAAGCCAAGGAGTATATGCAAGAAACTTGGATCTTTTTTTGCCAAGCCATAGGTATGGAAGTTAGTTTATCCAAATCATCCATTCTTGTCATGTTCCTCAATTCCATTTTAAATTGTAAATACATATCATTCCCTTCAATATGGGAATTGCTAAAATGAAGGGGTTAGAAGGGTCCCAATAGATGCCCTCTCTATGTGGAATAGGAGGAATCCATACCCTATATGTTGGTCTGTTGCCATTTCACAAAGGAGATCTAGAATATTTCAAGTCGCCTATGTAGCTGGCCACATCAATGGATTGGGCCCGGAAACATCTAGGAAGAATTGGAACTTTGGTTCTAGAATGTGGTGGGGGGGATGAAAAATCCCTAGCTCTTTAGGTAATGTGGTCCACCTAGCTAGTAAGGAACGAATGTATTTTCTAGAGTCAGATTATGGATGTGTACAAAAGTTTCTATAAGTTGAAGACCAACATGTTTTCACAGAAGATTAGTATACGTTATAATCCCCCACACCTTATTCTACACCCAAACTATGACCCATCCCATACCAAAGGATACTTTGATGGAGTTTCACAAGGCAACTCAAGCCACATTGTGGTTGATGGGTGGTTTATTTTTCCCATGTGTCCAAATTGTCTTTTAAACTTGGTATAGGGAGATCTACAAACAACAATACATAATTTCTAGCAGCATATGTTCGACTATGAGTCCTTATACAATCACAAAGTCTGAGATATGTATGAGTTGTCATCCTTATCTTGATAAGGTGGCATCATTCTTTATCGATAAGCATGTACATATATTAATACATGTATTGAATATGACTTAAATCATTTTCAGCTAGTTATTATCTTATGTTCTGTTTCTTAACATGGTATTAAAACCTTGAAGACATAATAATGATCCATAAATGGTGTCTATCCTTATCTTTCATAAAATGACATCATCATCTTTAATTATTGATAGACATGCAAATTATACGGTATTTATCATTGGATAAATACATGCATTGAATATGGCTTCACTAATTTTCAACTAGTTATCCTCTTCTATTATATTTTTTAACATACTATCAAAGCTATTAGGGTCTTCCATGATAATGATTCAGTAATTTTAACATAATATCAAAGCTATTAGGTTCTTCCATGATAATGATTATGATTCAGTATTTTTTAACATAATATCAATAGCTATTGGGTTCTTCAATGATAATGATTCAGGATAATACCTCCATGGAAATGATATACCGTTATCTTTTATTTCATTTAATTGCAAAAGAAAGGAGGAGGAACTTGAAGCGTCATAACTGGTAGACCAGTTTGTATAATTTATAAATCAAACTTAATATACCTGGAAGCCTTGTACCTAAACTGATTTGTGTGACAGACCCAATGAATACCTGAATTCCTTTTCAACAATAGACAGAATTACAAGTACATGTACTATGTATTATTTATTGGATAGGATTTCTTCCAAAGCGTTTACCAGGGCCTGATTCAGCCACTTCTCGGCCTCAGCCATGAAGGAAGGGCTCAATCTGATCATCAGAACGCAGAATTCATGTTCATTCAGAGCCCCGTCGCCGTCCAAATCTCCCTCCTGCATCATCGCCCGCAGCTCTGAATCTGTGAGGGAATCCAACCCTAAGAGAGCCGAATTCCTCTTCAAGCTCTCCAAAGTTATCAAACCCAGCCGGGGATCTGCTAGAAGACGGAACCCGTTACACAGCTCCGCCATGAAATCGCGCTCTCCCAATTTCTCAGCCATAATTGGGAGGAAATCCTCGAATTGCGCCATTATTAGGAGTGCCGAAGCCCTAATTGAAACCTCAATTGTGTCTTTAACGCAGGCAGAGAGATAGAGCTTGAATTGTTGTGAAATGGGGAGGGTTTGTTATATAAATATAGGCTCCATGGCGGGCGTGCTAAGAAACCACGCACCGCTGCCGGGCATGGATTGTGCAGCAGAAGAAACGGTTGCGAAATTGGCCGGACGTAGTCCAGACGATCCGGTGTTGTCATCCTTGAAGAGCAAGCCCGTGTTGTGGAGTTATTCAAACTGTCTTGGGACTTTCATGGAAGCAATCAACAGCAGAATTCCAATCAATTGCTAAATATATCAGAAATTTCGGGTACAATAGAACACGGCAGCGAAACTTAAGCACCAAATGGTAACCTCAACCCCACGGATGACTAATGACTAATCACAAGAAGTCTGAACAATTCAAGAAAAATGACTAATCATAAGTCTTAACGATTCACGATTCAAGAAACACTTTTTTCCCTCCTCTTTCCCATATGTATAGGGAGGAGGATAATCACAACTCTTCCTTCGTCTTTTTAACACAACCTACCACCTATTTCTTTCAAGCATTTCTATAGTCTATCAATATAAATGTCAAAGAAAGGGATAAATCACACACGTGCTTACTCTACATATTACATATCACAATTCATCTTGTTCTGCAAACATTTTTTATTTATCACTTTAAAAAAAAACCTTTTCTCTAACCTTATTAGTGTAGTTTGTAACTCATAATTGACTCAGTTTTCCAATCTGTTAAATTAGTAGTAACTCTAAAACCTAGCTTGACCTTTAGCTCTCTTAATATGACTTTCAAGTCATAGGGTAATCTTCTTCTTAAAACTTATACTATATAACTTAGCTAAAAAGATGATCTAACTTGACCTTTAGCTCTTTTAATAGGGTAATCTTCTTCTAAAAACTTATACTATATAATTTAGCTAAAAAGATGATTTAACTCTTTTAATAGGGTAATCTTCTTCTAAAAACTTATACTATATAACTTAGCTAAAAAGATGATCTAACTTGACCTTTAGCTCTCTTAATGTGACTTTCAAGTGTTAGGGTAAGCTTTCTAAAAAAAAATTATATAGTCAAGCTCTCTTAATGTGACTTTCAAGTCTCAGGGTAATCTTTCTAAAAAAATTATACTAACTTAGCTAATTGTCAATCATAATGGTTTAATAGTTTGGAGGCTTAGGAACAATAAGATTTTATATCTAAAGCTTAAAAAAGCTTTACTTCACAATGATGATAATCATATTAGTTTGGAGGCTTAGGAACAATAAGATTTTATATTTAAAGCTTAAGAAAACTTTGTTTCACTATTAGGTTGAAAAGGTTTTTGAATGTGAAGAATGAGAACATAGCCTCCAAATTTTAAGGATTTCTACTTATGACCTTTAGTGTTTTTAGTTTTATTTTTTACATGACATTTAATCCTAACTTTAATGTCTTCTAAAGTGAAAACCTCATGCTTAACAATAAGGAGTGGATTGTTATGTGAAGGATTAGGGGAATTATAGATCTTTTTAAATTATGAATTTTATTCTTATGTTACCATTTTTTTAAGCTTTTTGAGATAGGATGTGTCTAATAAAAAAAGTTTAGTCTTTTATTTAGAAAGATTTAAGAACTAATTGGGAACAAATAAAACTCTTTAAAAATAAGAAAACAAAATAGTTAGTTGGGATTAAATATGAATTGTGAAGGATTAGTTATTAATACGAAAACATTAATTAATTAATATAGTGATAATGAAAACGAGAATAACAAGGGAATTTAGTTAAAACAAACAGGTTTGGAAATGGGTTAAGGAAAAATTGGTTAGAAGAATGAGTTTAGGCAAAGAATGAGAAAAAATAATAATAATGTTATTAATTGTAATATCCTGGTTTTGACCCTAAGGGGGAGGGGAATGTGTGCCCTGGTTTTGGCCCCATGGTATTGAATTGTAAATAATGTATATATTATTGAGATCATGGCATGGAGCTCAAGGCCAAGGACCTGCCATCGATTGGTGTTTTGTGTATAGGTGATCAAGGTCGATACCTATGGTTATGGTGCTGAGTCAGACACTGTATATTTTGATGTATCATGTAACTATGCAATTGATAAAATACCACAGCTAGCTATGAGACTGCAACGTGAAAGAGATGGGGCATGATTTCACAGAGGAACTGAGAGGGATTAAGCCAGCAGATGCCAGGTGAGTGATTGCGGGTTCCATCCTCACAAAACATAGTCTAATCACTAGAGAATCCTTTGTTGATTTGTTGTCCAAGTCACCCAAGGGGACGCGAGCTCATAATTAAATCCTTTTGGATAGAAATTCTGTGCACGCTAGCTGGGTTAACTGCCGTGCTTGTTGGCACTGTGAAATCCTTGTGGACCGTTTGATCTGTATCCCCACCATATCAATAATGGACTCCAAACTTGATGAAGCAGATTTCATAGGAATTCCACGCACATGAAAAGTTTGTTAAGTCGCGCTAGTTGAATCAGCGAAATCATTGTGCGTTGTCGATCTACTTGATGGTCGATCCCCATTGTAGATATGTTCAAAAGTTACTCGTTTGTTAACCTGTCTACCCCGGTTCGTCCATGTGCTCGATCATTCAATTTTCTTGCAGGAAATTGGTTGAGGCAGTTAATGCCTTGGGCAGAGAAAGGCATGGCAGCCGATTTCGTGACTGAACAAGCATGCAGTTGCAGAAGTCGTGGTCTTGCTTCTGAATCAAGTAAAACCAGAAAAGGCGTGCCCAGTCTGTCACCTCGGTCATCATTTAAACGTTGTGGTCATTTGAGGGAGACCACCATTCGATCACTCATGCATTGTTCACTCTCTGGAGTCGCAAGGAAGGTCTCTATTCGTGGTTTTGCAGTGTGGCTCATTGTTTGGATTTGTTCAGTCCATCTACATTGTGTTATAGAGTAGTCTGCAAACTTGTTTCTCTGTGTTACATAGTGAAGCCTGTGTTGTGCACCCTGGTCTGGGTCTAAAATGTATGCAAGACTTAGGAGTGGAAGAGACATAGAATGTGCTTGATAAACCTAGTGTGGAACCTCACAATAAGATCAGAGTGGCTGGTGAATATGCTATGCACATCCTGAAGAGCATTGGAAGGGAAGGTGTAGCCCGAGGGACTGTGGAGTAGAGAAGGGGACACTTCCTTGTGTTGGGTATGTAGGCATCATTGATTCTAGGCCAGATAGATCTTGTGAAAGTGTCCTTAGATCTGTGGATGAGCTCACTAGATTAGCAGTTCTTCCTGTCCACTACCTTAGCAGCTTGATATACCCAAAGATAGATTGTCTTGACTGTGAACAATTTGATAAACCCAATTGTACATTGGCTTGGATGAGCATCCTGATAATCCCAACTGGTAGTTGTCTTGGCTGTGTCTTGTTGTGCATCTTGCCCTTGTGAGAAATCAAGTGAGATGGACAGCCTGATAAACCCAACTGTATACTAGCTTGGTTGAGTGAGCCTGATAAACCCAACATTGTGAGGGATTGACTGTGGACAATCTGATAAACCCATCAACTAGTTGAATTGGTTGGTCCTTATTATGAAAGTTGGCTTGAATGTGAACAGTCTGATAAACCCAACGGTATGTTGGATTGGCTGAGTAAGCCTGATAAACCCAGCAGTGTTTGGCTGAGTAAGCCTGATAAACCCAGCAGTGTTTGGCTTGTAAGCCTGTAGTCCAATAAACCCAACTTGGTGTTGGATTGGTTGGACAGTTTGATAAACCCAACTTGGTGTTGGCTTGGTTGGACAGTCTGATAAACCCAACTAAAGGTTGGCTTGGCTATGTGTGTTATGATATGGCTGTGTGAGTCTGATGTTCCTTAGTTCCTTGTGGAAATAATGCCCATCTCAGGGGTGGCAGTTGTGTTGAGAGATTGATGAACACAACTGGCCTATGGTTGGGTGGAACGTTGCATCGACATAGCTAGTTGTGGGACAACTTCATCATCAAAGATAAGTATTCCATGTTATGTTGTTTATGCAATGTATTTTCTTATGAATGAACATGCCAAATATGATGAATTGATTATGATGAATGCTTATTAATGTTTCAGTAAAGTTACTGTTGATGAATGTTCCTGCATTGGCATCTATATTTGCCTTGTATGTTTTAATGCATTTTTCCTAAGTTCATGGAGGCTAGAAGCCTGTTACAGAGCCATAATGCCTCTGACTCAGCATTTTTGCCCCTTGAAATCCGTCTGGGGAAGGCGAAAGGTGAAAATTGGGAAAGAGCAATTGAATCAAGGAAGAATGTTGTGTTTCCACACCTCAAGATCCGCCTATGGGAGGTGAAGGGCAGAAGCAGAAAAGTGCAAAAAATTTCTAAGGCAAAAGTTAACTTTCTGATTTCCAAAGTCCGAGATCAGAAAGCGGAATTCGGAACTGCAGGAAAAGGATAAGGTCGAAAGTTAAGTTTTCTGATTCCCGAGTTCCGCATTAGAGGGTGGAAAGGCGGAATGCAGAAGGTAGAAACAAGGATAATTTTTTTCATCATTTGTCAGTCTTCTGATTCCCAAGTTCCGCACTGGAGGGTGGAAAGACAGAATGTGGAAGACGGAAATGAGGATAAAGGTTTCCGTTGAACGTATGTTTCTGAATTCTGAGTTCTAAAAGCGGAATGGTGGAAGGCGGAACTGTGGTTGAAGGACTCCGTCGAACATTATGTTTCTGATTCCCAATTTCTGAGGTCGGAAGGGAAAAAAATGGAAGTATGGAAGGTGAAAGGAGGAAGAGCGGTTAAATGTTTATGTCGCACATTATGTTTTTGATTCCCGACTTTCGAGGTCGGAAGGGAGGAAATAGGAAGTGCGAAAGGCAGAATTCGAAAGAGAGGTTAAATGTTTCTATCGCACATTATGTTTTCGATTCCCGACTTCCGAGTTCGGAAGGGTGGAAAGCGGAAGTGCGGCAGAAAGAGGAAGTGCGGAAGATAGAAGGCAGAAGAGTGGTTAAATGTTTCCGTCGCACATTATGTTTCCAATTTAATTTTCGAGGTCAGAAGGGAAGAAAGAGGAAGTGCAGAAAGGACAGGTTTAGTGCAGAAAATGTGTTTTCAGTCACAGAAGGGATCTGTGAAGGGAGGAACGACTGTCACAGTGGTTCCTGAGCCTAAGGATGAATGTGGAAGAGTATGTTAACGTTCATGCCCTATGTTTCAAAATGAGAACAAAGGTTATTGAAGAAATTTTATTTATTTATCTGCATTATGGGGTATGGGGACGTTACAGATTGGTATCAGAGTTGTTGGTTGTAGCACTAGGGCCTAAATGGGACAAGTTGAACAGTTAACATAGTTGTACTTGGTTACATCATTGGGCCTATATGGGCCAGGTGACAGTAAGTAAATGGTTTTTAATTCTGAAATTTTTTATGCCGCTAACAATCGTGTTTGAATAACACATTTTTGCAGAGTCATAGTGTCGATTGGAAGAGTTGGTTTTTGGCTCAGCCATGAGAACCTTCAACATGTATGATGCACATAGTCCCTATGCGCGTGAGGAAGATTCCATGGGAGAAAACATCCGAGTTGGAAATGTCGAGACAGAGTCTAATGGCAGAAGATTTCAAGATACTCCACCAGATATTGCAGCCACCGTGAGAAGCCTGATTAAATCTCGAGAAGAGAAAAATCAGCTGAATGAAGCCATGCTGTAGTGTTTAACAGACATCCAAATGCAGATGAGCTCTAGGCATTGTGCAGTATGTCCAGAAGGAAGAAAAAGTTGTTAAGTTTTATTAATTTGCTTAGATGATATTTTAAAACCTGAAGTTGTTGTCTGATGAGTCATCAGAATTAGTGGACATGACTTAGTACAGACAGATCATCGGATTGTTGATGTATCTAACGAATACAAGGCCAGATATATGCTTTGATGTGAACACCTTAAGCTAGTATCTATGCTTTGATAGTTGTAAAGCAAGTGATGAGGTATCTAAAGGTACAATAGAGTTGGGGCTTTACTATGGTAGAGATCATGACTACAAAAAATATGGATATACGGATTCATATTGGGAAGGAAGTGCCATAGACAGGAAGCACACCTCAAGTGGATGTTATTGTCTGGTATTTTCCATGATCTCATGGTTTAGTAAGAAACAATCCAGTGTTGCTCTCAGTATAGCTGAAGCAGAGTAGATAGCATCTTGCTTCGCTAGTTGCGAAGCGATATTTCTTAGGAAACTTATGTCAGGATTATTTGACATAGAGTTGGACACTACAATGATTCTCTGTGACAACTAGAGTTGCATAAAGATGACAGAGAATCCAGTGTTCCATGATAAATCAAAGCACATATAAATCTGATATTCTTATACAAGGGATATGGTACAAGGGAGCTATCAAGCTCCAGTATGTGAGTACCAATGAGCAAGTTGTTTATGTACTGACTAAGCCTCTATCTCGAGTAAATTTTGAATATTTTCGCGACAAGCTTGGTGTAGTTCGAAAAGACTTTCCTCACAAGGAGGACCAGTGATGGTACTACAAATAATGAAGATAGGGACCTTCTTCGAAAAGGAGGAACAAGTCGAATATATGGACTCTTCTCAGAAAGGAAGATCAAGTCGAAGACATGAACCCTCCTAGAACAAAGGGGGAGAAGGTTGATAATATGGAACTTCCCAGGAAAGGGGGACTGATGATAAGACTGACATCAATGATGGATGATAGTGATGATGAAAAGGTCCGACATTCACTTGCGGACGATAGTATCCTCTCTTGAAGATGCAAGGTATAACACTTTGCTCATGAGAGTGGTCCTTACTAAGGATGGCCCTGTAGAATGTTGCTCTCGCATGTAGATTACCCACATTCACTTGTAGATTCCATAAAATAACACTCACTCAGGAGTGATCCTAACCTCAGTGGTATGTATTCTCTACGATGAGTCCTCACAAACGATAGGCCTGACATTTTTGTATGCAGTTGAGATCTTCTATGCAAACAATACTCTTGTATGGAGAGTATTCCTACATTCATTTGTAGATGCCATAGAATAACACTCGTTTGGGAGTGGTCCTAAACTTAGTGGTATGGATTCTCTATGATGAGTCCTCACAGATGTCGTAGTATAACACTCACTTGGGAGTGGTCCTAACCTCAGTGGTAAGGATGTTCTACAATGAGGGACAACATTTTGTATGCGGTCGAGATCTGCTCTGCAAACAATACTCTTGCATGGAAGAGTATGTCTACATGTGAGTGTAGCTACCATAGTATAACACTCACTTATGAGTGTTCCTAACCTTAGTGGTAAGGATGGTCTACGATGAGTCCTCACGAATGACAAGGCCTACATCTAGGTGTGGTCGAGATCTACATTTAGGTGTAGATGATTCAACTGATCGATTTCATGGATCATGTTGATGGAGGATTGCATCGTCCTAAAGTTATAGGGATTGATCATCCTGCAAAGAGATAATATGTACTATAGGTAGCGTGGCGGTGAAGGATAAGAAGATCGAAGTGTGGATGCAAAGGATCGAGAAGATCGAAGTGTTGCTGCAAAGGATCCAGAAGATCAAAGTGTTGCTGCAAAAGATCAATAAGATTGAAGTGCTACCGCAAATGATCAAGAAGATCGAAGTGTTGCAAAGGATCGAGAAGATCAAAGAAGTGTTGCAAAGGATCAGAAGATCGAAGTGCTAGTACGAAGGATCAAAAGATCGAAGTGTTGCTATGAAAGGATCAAGTGATCATGTGATGCAGAAGATGAATACATTGAAGAGTAACTGTTCCAGTCTCTAATTGTGAAAACTTCCTATGACGTATAGATGTATTACCTCGATGCTGCTAAATATATTATCTCTCTGTTCTCCTATAGTCTATGGTGATGTTGTCAGTAGAATAACCTTCTCGTTAAGGGGGAGTTTTGAAATATTGCAACTTCAAAGGATATTCTAAACGTATTTTACTGATGTAACCCAAGGGAGATGTTATTATTCCTCCGTCGGGGTGGTACTATTGTAATTGGCCATCATAGAGTCATTAGGTAAAGCCTCTATTGTAAGTCGGGTCATTAGTACTCTAATGAATAATATAATATATTGTTTTTAGTCTTTCTAGGGGAAGTTGGCCCAGACATTTTAGTGGGGCCGACTTGTTTAGGGTAAAAGTGAGTTGGCTCAATGTGTATAAATAGAGGATCTGTGCTACGCATTAGAACACAGACCCACTCACTTGATTAGCGCATAGGAGATAGAGAGAGACTGATCTGCAAGGAGGAGGATAACTGTTTTGGGGTTTTATCTTATACATCTTATATAGAGGAAGTTTTGTTGGGTTTTCTTCCCCTTGAGGGTTTCCCAAGCAAATACTGTGTCTATCTTGTGATT
The DNA here is from genome assembly GCA_001517045.1 of Pseudotsuga menziesii. Lineage (NCBI taxonomy): Eukaryota > Viridiplantae > Streptophyta > Pinopsida > Pinales > Pinaceae > Pseudotsuga > Pseudotsuga menziesii. Next base: position 151,990 of record LPNX010426393.1, on the reverse strand, counting down.
GTGTTTCTTTCAGTGATCCTGCATATGCTACTGTAGTGAATTTGAATTGAACACTAATGATATATAGTCTATCATATGAAATCTTAACATTTACAAACGTTGGACCTACAACAAAATTGTCAAAATATACATATTTATATAGTACATCACTATTGGCAGTGTTTCGACGAATGTAGATAATGCCAAAGTCTACCAAGACAAAAGTCAATTATTGTTAAACCATCAATATGGTAGTTGGAATTCATACATTACTATCGACGTAAGGTCGATGAGATCTAGGATTTATGTCATAACTTTTATGCTAGTTATCCCTTTCGTTTTAAGTTTGATGTCAGTTGGCCCCTTAGTCGTAGGTTCGATGAAATAAGAACATATACATTGTAATTATGACTATCATCAAGAATAACACACACACACACACACACTACTAATTATAAAATATATGAATAATTTTATCTGTATCATTGTAATATGCCGTTGAAAATTGACCCATATGTACTAGTAATTAAAAATTGAAATTAATTTTTTTGCAAAAAAAACTGTGTGAAATGAACAATGCTCCTTTAAACAAAAAAAACACATTGGTAGTGATATTTAATAATACTTAGTGTGCTATCAATTACATAGTTAAAAAAACATACTACACCGATAAATTGGATATGGTCTTATTAATATTACCAATGCACCACCTATAATGTCCTATAATGTCCATCAATGCTTACTGATATACCTTTCATGATAGGAGGCACTGCTTACAACACACCCATACAATTTTATAGTTTACATAAGATTAACAACATGTTTCTTATATAACACTAGTAACAGGGCATTCATATATTAAATAGTGCATCAATAAGTTAGGGTTATTTTATGACAAAAGTGTTTTATGGTACATTAACAATATTGCCATGCATCACCAATGATATATATATCCTAAAAAAATGGTGCTTTAAGAAATGTATAGATGCACCATTATTGTGTCTCTGTACATACCAAATGCACCACCACCCCTTGTTTAATTATTAATGTTTCTCTTGTTAATTGGTGTATGGGTTATATAGAGAAGCACCATTAACAATGCTTCCTAGATATTATAAAGAGCACCAAAAACACGAGTTTTTTTGTTTTTTAATGTTTTACCAGTGATCTCAAGGTCAAGGTCAATAGATGCATCATATTTTTTAAATTTAGATAACCTAAATGGAATTGTTATAAGATCAAGGCACACCATGAATTGTGGTTATCGATATTAAAAAATACCCCGCACAATTGAGAGTTTTTTTAAAATTATTTTATGTTTTAGCAATGCACTCCATGTTTATCAATGCATCAATGCATCACAAGGCTTTAAAAAATATCATAGGACCCTCAAGTCTCTGTGAAACACATGGATGCTCTATTATTGATGTCTCCATACATATAAAGCACACCAATAAACTTTTTTAACCATAAAATTCTCCTGGTGCAATGGTAATATCAGGAGTATTATTAATAGTGCTTATGTATATTATACAAAGCATCAAATAAAAGTGGGTTTTTTTAAGTAATAATTTGTTACAATTGTTTGCTCTAGTGAAATGGATGCACTGCTAACGTTGTGTAATATATAATTACAAGAAGCACCGTATTCTTCAGTGAGAATTGAAACTGCAATTTTTTTTTAATGACAAATTTAAGGTAAACATTAAATTTTAATTCGCTAAAAATGTAAATGAAAAGATAACAAACAATGACTTTTTTTATTATCAAGGAGGCATCGTTTTCATGTACATAAAAAATGAAGTTATGGAATGGTTTATCAAAATTTGTAAAAGAACTAGATCCATTGGTGAATTGATGGAATCAATGAATTTAACAACACATAGCATTTATGACTAAGTGGTCATCTAGGAATACTAAGTGTCAACGATTGTATGCTTGAAAGCATTGAAATACATTTAAAAGTGAAATTACAGTTTGGTACTTTTTTATTTTACCCTATTTTGATGCACCTGATAGGAAAACACACTAGTGCGCTACTATGTTTCAGACGCGTCATAGAATATTTTTAATAAAATTAATATCTCAATATTGCTTGATTTATTCAGGCATCCCGGTGTGGATATAAACAATTAAAAATAATATGTTATTACCAAATGTCATAACCTTCAATGGTGCACCCATTTATCATATGTAATAGTGCGTTTTAATGTTTAGTGAAAACCATTGAATTTTTAACAAATGAGCATGGAGGTTCATCATGTATTTGGATGTATTGGCGTATCTCTTCATAATTAGACACACCAATTAGTTTTGAATTAATAATTAATAAAAAACTATATTTTATTACCACATGCCTTAGCCTACGTTGATGCTCTTTGAATTACAACATATTGATGTGCTTCAATGTTCCTACTGCAGTGTTTTAGTTGTAACAAAAATAAATAAATTTTCCATTTATGAGGGAGCATCAATGTGTGTTCTACTAATTAAATGCACCATTGGTTTTTTAAAAATAAAAAATAAAAACCTATGTTTTATTACCCAATGTTAGTTTTTTTATTACCCAATGTTTTAACCTAACTCGATGCATTGCGACATTGTAATGCCCTAGTGCATTTGTATATTTTAGACATGCCAAAGAGAGTTTATTTAGAATTAAAATAAATTCTTTTCATGGACTAGTTATAATGACATTCAGTGCATGCTATTTTTTCCCTATACACCAAGTTTGGTATTGCACCAGTGCATTTGTACAACTTAGGAACACTAAAAAAAAATCCACTAAAACATTTGGATTCTTTCCTCCACTAGAAACCTCCACTATAAATGGACAAGGAAGAAACTTTTTGGGGAGTTCTACAAAAACCTCCACTACAAGGTGTTTTCCTTGTATGCGCATAATAATAATATTGATCTCCTAAATATCTATGTACCTATGCATGACATAAAACATTTGTAGATGGATCTGGCCAATAGAGACCTTTTGGAGTCCCCAAATATCATCCCAGAGGGGGGCTTGGATTTAATAATCTCAAGGGAAGAAAAATGGGCTCTAGGTTTTAGGTTTGGTCCCATGGTCGACTAGTATTTGGATTCTTTTAAGCAAGTAGCACCAGTGGAAATCACCTTGACTACTCTTTTAACCATCTAGAGAAATAAAATGTCTATGGAGGTCTTCATCGAAAATTACTGGATCATTTCATAGTAAATTAATCCTACTCATACCATTCCCAAAGATACAAGTCAAGAATCTATCAAACAAGAAGCTTAGATCTTTCTATGATCGTCTTGCAATTGGACAAAACTCCTCCAAATCCACCTCCAAGTTCAATCCTTAGTTTCTCTTCTATCTGAAGTATGTCCAAAGGATATCCCAAGTATGGAGGCCTCTCTTAAAACACAATGGAGACCTCATGACACAATTNCCAGGGTATTTCTTTCCTTTTCAATCGTTGTAATCTCTTGTAGTAGCAGGGTATTTCTTTCCTTTTCAATCTTTGTAATCTCTTGTAGTAATTTTTGTCATGGATTATTATGACATGCTAGATCATGCTAGAAGAATCAAGACATTGAGATCAGATAATGGTGGAGAATACACTTCAAAGGATTTTGAAGCATTTTGTAAGGAGGCAAGAATCAAGAGGGAACTAACCACTCCCTATAATCCTCAACAGAATGGCGTTGCAGAAAGAAATAAAAAAACTATTATGAAAGAAGTAAAGACCATGATTCATGACCAAGACCTCCCCATGCACCTATGGGCCAAAGCAACAAGAACAACCGTATATGTGCAGAATAGATTATCTCATAATGCTCTTGGATTCAAGACTCCTGAAGAGATGTATACATGAAAGAACCCTGAAGTGAGCCATATCAAGATATTTAGCTTCCCAATATATGTACATATTCTGAAAGAGAAGAGAATCATGTTGGATCGTTCTGGAAAGAAGGGGATATTTGTTGGATATTGTGAATTCTCCAAAGCCTTCAGAATATACATCTCAGGATTCCATCATATTGAGATTAGTAGGGATGTAACATTTGATGAAGAGACAACTCTTAAGAAATCTAGAAGGTGTCAGCTTGAAGAAGTACATGAAGAGGATGTACCTCCCTGAATGGTAGAATCCGAAACCTCTCCTGAAATAGTAGCATCTAAAGATCATTGATATGATTCAACCTCATGAACCCCCTACTATGGATATCTCTTGAAAGAGAAAACCTTCTTGGGTAAGAGAAATCATACAAGAAGCAGAAAGATATGGAGCCCCAGAAAGCTCCACAAGAACAAGCAAAAGATCAATCCATATTCCAGTTATGTAGCTTTGATGTGTGATCTTATAGATCAAGAACCCACCAACTATGAAGAAGCTGCACAAAAGAAAGAATGGGTTGAAGCAATGATGAAAGAATACCAGTCAATAATGAAGAATGATGTTTGGGATATATTAACCAAACCAGAAAACAAGAGTTTGGTATCTTGGAAATGGATCTACAGGATAAAACATGCTGCGGATGGAAGTATTGAAAAATAAAAGGAAAGATCTTTGGTTAGAGGATTATCTCAAAAAGAGGGGATTTATTGTGAAGAGACATTTTCTCCAATAGCAAGGTACACTTCCATTAGAACCATCATGGCACTTGCTTCCATGATGAAGTGGGATCTACACCAGATGGATGTAAAGACAATGTTCCTGAATGGTATGATTGAGGAAGAGGTTTACATCGAACAACCACAAGGATTTGAAGTTGAAGATAGAGTGACTCATGTATGCAAGTTGAAAAAGGCTCTATATGGACTGAAGCAAGCTCATAGAGCTTGGTATGGTAGAATAGATAGCTTCTTGACAAGCTTGGGATTTACCAAGAGTAAAGTTGATCGTAACCTTTACATGAAGGTTATGGATGATGAAACTGACATACTATTATTGTATGTGGATGATCTATTTCTGACATGAAATGAGAAATAGATTATAGATTACAAGAAGAAGGTAGCTCAAGAATTCGAGATGAAAGATCTTGGATTGATGCATTATGTCCTAGGGCTAGAAGTGTGGCAGTCTGGCAGAGTTCATAAGGAATATTTCTGAACCAGGGAAAGTATGCAGTAGAAATCTTGAAAATATTTGATATGTTGGATTGTAAATCCATGGCCACACCCATGGACACCAACCTGAAGCTATTATCTGATTAGTCATCATAATTAGTGGACATGACTCAGTACAGACAGATCATTGGATCATTGATGTATCTGACGAATACAAGGCCAGATATATGCTTTTTTGTGAACACCTTAAGTCAGTATCTAGTTAAACCTAGATGGGTTCTCCTAATAGCTGCAAAGCATGTGATGAGGTCTCTAAAAGGTACAATAGACATGGGACTTTACTATGGTAGAGATCATGACTACAAATTATATGGATATACAGATTCAGATTGGGTAGGAAGTGCCATAGACAGGAAGAGCACCTCAGGTGGATGTTATTTTCTGGGCTCCACCATGATCTCATGGTTTAGTAAGAAAAAGTCCAGTGTTGCTCTCAGTACAGCTGAAGCATAGTACATAGCAGCTTGCTCCGCTAGTTGCAAAGCGATATGGCTTCAGAAACTTGTGTCAGGATTATTTGACATAGAGTTGGAAACTACAGTGATTCTTTGAGACAACCAGAGTTGCATAAAGATGACAGAGAATCTAGTGTTCCATGATAAATCAAAGCACATAGATATATGATATTATTATATAAGGGATATGGTACAAAATGGATCTATCAAGATCCATTATGTGAGTACTGATGAGCAAGTTGCTGATGTACGGACCAAACCTCTATCTCGAGTAAAGTTTGAATATTTTCGTGACAATATTGGTGTAGTTCAAAAAGAATTTCCTTTCAATGAGGAACGGTGATGGTACTAAAATAATGAAGATATGGACCTTCTTCGAAAAGGAGGAACACGTCGAATATATGGACTCTCCTCGGAAAGTAAGATCAGGTCGAAGACATGAACCCTCCTCGGACAAAGGGGGAGCAGGTTGATAATATGGAAGTTCCTAGGAAAGGGAGAGTGATGATAAGACTGACATCGATGATGGATGACAATGATGATGACAAGGTCTAGCATTCACTTGTTGACGATAGTATCCTCTCTTGAGGATGGCAGGTATAACACTCTGCTCATGAGAGTGGTCTTGACTAAGGATGGCCCTGCAAAATGTTACTCTTGCATGGAGAGTACCCACATTCACTTGTCGAATTCCGTAGACTCTAACACTCGATCAGGAGTGGTCCTAACCTCAGTGGTATGGATTCTATATGATGATTCCTCACAGACAACATGACTGACATTTTGTATGCATTCGAGATCTGCTATGCAGACAATACTCTTGTATGGAGAGTATGCCTACATTCATAAGTAGATTCCATAGAATAACACTCTCTTGGGAGTGGTCCTAAACTTAGTGGTATGGATTCTCTATGACGAGTCCTCACGGATGTTGTAGTATAACACTCACTTGTCCTAACCTCAGTGGTAAGGATGTTCTACGATGAGGGCGGATATTTTGTATGCGGTCGAGATCTGCTTTGTAGAAAATACTCTTGCATGGAAGAGTATGCCTACACGTGAGTGTAGATACCATAGTATAACACTCAGGAGTGGTCCTAACCTTAGTGGTATGGATGGTCTACGATGATTCCTCACGAACGACAAGGCCTGCATCTAGTTGCGGTCGAGATCTACTTTAAGTTGTAGACGATTCAATTGATCGATTTCATGGATCATGCTAATGGAGGATTTCATTGTTTTTGGACTTACATCCTAAAGTGATAGGGATTTATCATCCCACAAAGATATCATGTGTATTGTAGGTAGCGTGGCGGTGAAGGATCAGAAGATCAAAGTGCGGTTGCAAAGGATCGAGAAGACTGAAGTGCTGTTGTAAAGGATCAACCAGATCGAAGTGTTTCTGCAAAGAATCGATAAGATTGAAGTGTTGCTGCAAAGGATCGAGAAGATCGAAGTGTTGCTGCAAAGGATCAAGAAGATCGAAGTGCTACAAAGGATCGAGAAGATATAAGAATTGCTACAAAGGATCAAGAAGATCTAAGAATTGCTGCAAAGGATCAGAAGATCGAAGTGCTGCTACAAAGGATTGAAATATCGAAGTGTTGTTGCGAAAGGATCAAGTGATCGTGTGATGTAGAAGATGAATACATTGAAGAGTAATTGTTCCAATCACTGATTGTGAAAATTTCCTATGACGTATAAATGTATTACCTTGATAATGTTGAAGATATTGTCTCTCTATTCTCCTATAGTCTATGATGATGTTGTCAGTAGAATAACCTTCTTGTTAAGGGGGAGTGTTGAAACATTGTAACTTCAAAGGATATTCTAAATGTATTTTACTGATGTAACCCAAGGGAGACATTATTATTCCTCTGTCGATGTGGTACTATTGTAATTTGTGATCATAGAGTCATGAGGTAAAGCCTCCCTTGTAAGTTAGGTCATTAGTAGCCTAATGAATAATATAATATATTGTTTTGAGTCTTCCTAGGTGAAGTCGGCCCAAGCAATTTAGTGGGGCCGACTTGTTTAGGGTAAAAGTCAATTGGCTCAATGTGTATAAATAGAGGAGTTGTGCTACTCATTAGAACACAGACTCACTCACTTGAGTAGTGCATAGGAGAGAGAGAGACTAATATGCAAGGAGGAGAATACCTATTTTGGGGTTTTACCTTATACATATTATACAGAGGAAGTTTTGTTGGGTTTTCTTCCCCTTGAGGGTTTCCCAGGATAAATACTGTGTCTATCTTATGATTGCGTTTCTTTTAGCGATCCTGCATATGCTACTGTTGTGAATTTGAATTGAACACTAATGATATCTAGTCTAGCATATGAAATCTTAACATTTAGAAATGTTGCACCTACAACAAAACTATCAATATATATATATTTATATAGTACATCACCATTGTCAGTGTTTCGACGAATGTAGATAATGTCAAAGTCTACTAAGACAGAAGTCATTGATCGTTAAACCATCAATAGGGTAGTTGACTATCATACATTACTATCATCGCAAGATCGATGAGATCTAGGATTTATGTCATAACTTTGATGCTAGTTATCCCTTTAGTTTGAAGTTTGATGCTAGTTGGCCCTTTAGTCGTAGGTTCGATGAAATAAGAACATATGTTGTAATTATGACTATCATCGAGAAGGACACACACATATAATGTACTAATTATAAAAAATATGATTGATTTTATCCGTATCATTGTAATATGCCATTAAAAATTGACCCATATGTAATAGTAATTAAAAATTGAAATTTATTTTTTTTTCAAAAAAAAATGTATACAATATTTCTTAGAGAAAACACATTATTAGTGATGTTTAATAATACTTAGTGTACCATCAACTACACACCTTTAAAAAAACATACTACACTGATAAATTAATTGGATATGGTCTTATTAATATTACCAATGCACCACCTATTATGTGCATCATTTCATGATAGGAGGCGCTGCTTACAACACACCCATACACTCTTTACATTGATAAGTTGGGAAATTTTATAGTTTACATAAGATTAACAACGTGTTTCTTATATAGCACTAGTAACCGTGCATTCATATATTAAATAGTGCATCAAAAGTTAGGGTTATTTTATGACAAAAATGTTTTATGGTACATTAACAATATCACCATGCATCACCAATGGTGTATATATATATACTAAAAAATTGGTGCTTTAAGAAAGCTATAGATGCACAATATAAAAAATCGGTGCTTTAAGAAAGGTATAGATGCACCATTATTCTGTCTTCGTACATACCGAATGCACCATCACCACTTGTTTAATTATTAATGTTTCACATGCTAGATGGTGTATTGGTAATATAGAAAAGCACTAACAATGCTTCTAGATATTATAATAATAAAGAGCACCAAAAACACGAGTTTTTTGTTTTTTTAATGTTTTACAAGTGATTTCAAGGCAAAGGTCGATAGATGCATCAGACATTTTAAATTGGAATAACCTATTGACTCGATCATTTGCACCAATTGAACAACCAAGGTTCCATTTAGGCAATGGTGATGCTTTGCTGGGCATCGGATTAATACAAATGGTCGAGTCGATAGGTTATTCCTTTTAAATTTAGATATAATCTAAATGGAATTGTTATAAGCTCAAGACACACCATGAATCGTGGTTATCGGTATTATAAAAGACAAGACCCTGCACAATTGAGAGATTTTTTTAATTATTTTATGCTTTAGCAGTGCACTCCATGTCTATCTATGCACCACACGGTTTTAAAAATAATCACAAGACCTTCAATTCTATGTGAATACTCTAGGAGACACATGGATGTTCTATTATTGATGCCTCCATACATATAAAGCACACCAATAGACATTTTTAACCATTAAATTCTTCCGCACTAATTGGTGCAATGGTAATATCAGAAGTACTATGTTGATGTATATTATCCAAAGCATCAAATAAAAGTGGGTTTTTTAAAGTAATATTTTGTTACAATTGTGTGTTCTAGTGAAATGATGCACTGCTAACGTTGTGTCATCTTACCATATTCTTCATTGAGAATTGAAAAATACAATTTTTTTAATGACAAATTTAAGGTAAATATAAAATTTTAATGTGTTAAAAATGTAAATGAAAAGATAACAAACAATGGACTCTCTTCTTTATCAAGGAGGTATCGTTTCCATGTAAATAAAAAATGAAGTTATGGAATGGTTTAGCAAAATTTGTAAAAGAACCAGATCCATTGGTGAATCGATGGAATCAATAAATTTAACAACACATAGCATTTATGACTAAGTGGTCATCTAGGAATACTAAGTATCAATGCTTGTGTGCTTGAAAGCATTGAAATAAATTTAAAAGTGAAATTACAGTTTAGTATTTTTTATTTTACCCTATTTTGATTCAACCGATAGGAAAACACACTAGTGCGCTACTATGTTTCAGACGCATCATAGAAATTTTTTAATAAAATTAATACCTCGATATTGCTTGATTTATTCAGGCATCCCAATGTGGATATAAACAATTAAAAATAATATGTTATTACCAAATGTCATAACCTACAATGGTGCGCCCATTTATCATCTGTAATAGTGTGTTTTAATGTTTAGTGAACACCATTGAATTTTTAACAAATGTGCAAGGGGGCTCATCTTGTATTTGGATGTATTGGCGTATCTCTTTATAATTAGACACACCAATTAGTTTTGAATTAAAAATTAATAAAAAACTATATTTTATTACCAAATGCCTTAGCCTACGTTGATGCTCTCTGAATTACAACATATTGATGTGCTTCAATGTTCCTACTGTAGTGCTTTAGTTGTAACAAAAATGAATAATTTTTCCATTTATGAGGGAGCATCAATGTGTGTTGTACTAATTAAATGCACCATTAGTTCTTTTAAAATAAAAAATAAAAAACATATGTTTTATTACCCAATGTTTTAACCTAACTCGATGCATTGCGACATTGTAATGCCCTAGTGCATTTGTATATTTAAGACATGCCAAAGAGAGTTTGTTTAGAATTAAACTAAATCAAGTTTTCTTTTCATGGACTAGTTATAATGACATTCAGTGCATGCTATTTTTTTCCCTATGCACCAAGTTTGGTATTGCACCAGTGCATTTGTACAACTTAGGAGCACCAAGAAAAAAATCCACTAAAACTTCTAGATTCTTTCATCCACAAGAAACCTCCGCTATAAATGGACAAGGAAGAAACTTTTTGGGGAGTTCTCCAGAAACCTCCACTGCAAGGTGTTTTCCTTGTCTGAGCATAATAATAATATTGATCTCCTAAATATCTATGTACCTATGCATGACATAAAACATTTGTAGATGGATCTGGCCAATAGAGACCTTTTGGAGTCCCCAAATATCATCCCAGAGGGGGGATTGAATTTAATAATCTCAAGGGAAGAAAAACAGGCTCTATGTTTTAGGTTTGATCCCATGGTCAACTAGTTTTTGGATTCTTTTAAGAAAGTAACACTAGTGGACATCACCTTGACTACTCTTTTATCCATCTAGACAAACAAAAGGTCAGTGGAAGTCTTCATCGAAAATTACTGGATCATTTCATAGTAAAATAATCCTACTCATACCATTCCCAAAGATACAAGTCAAGAATCTATTAAACAAGAAACTTAGATCTTTCTATGATCGTCTTGCAATTGGACAAAACTCCTCCAAAACCGCCTCCAGGTTCAATCCTCATTTTCTCTTCTATCCGAAGTATGTCGAAAGGATATCCCAAGTATGGAGGCCTCTCCTAAAACACAATGGAGGCCTCATGACACAATTTCAAAAATATATCCTTATAAAAAAGCAATATCAAATTAATGTAACAAAAAATATTTTGGAGACTTTGAATGTGGGCTCAAACATGTGGAACACGATATATATATATATAGAGAGAGAGAGAGAGAGAGAGAGTAGTAGGGTATTTCTTTCCTTTTCAATCTTTGTAATCTCTTGTAGTAATTTTTGTCATGGATATATATATATATAATTCATGATCTAGCCTGTCATAATAATCCATGACAAAAATTACTACAAGAGATTACAAAGATTGAAAAGGAAAGGAATACCCTACTACCTACTAACTTAGGAAGAGGCCCACTACAAGTGGGGGATCAAACTACACCATCCGTTCACAAGAAAATTGTAGCTCATAAGTTCTTTAACTCTATTTGCCAATATCAGTGATCATAGAGGAACCTTCTGTGAAAAATTTGGCTCTATCATTACAATAGAAGTCTCCTATAATAAAAAAATGTACAACCAACTCACGAGGGAATCTTTTAGAAGTGTTTTGTTAGGTCCCAATGCTTTCCCAAATTTGATAAATGAGGAAACAAATTGGTCCTTGCTAGCATCAATTCAAATAAGTGAAATTAAGAGAGCCCTTCAAAAAATGCTAAGTGATAAGTCACATGGCACTTATGGGATTCTAGTTAAATTCTACAGGGCTTCTAGGAATTAATCAACATGGTTATTCTTCATTAGGTTGTCGCCCAATGAAGACAAGAATGCCAAATTATACACACATAACTTTACCTTTCTTGCCACCATCCGCAAGATAAATAATCCATCCTTATTTGAGCATTTCTGCTATATATCTCTTGAGGTAATGTGGTCCACCTAGCTAGTAAGGAACATTTGTATATTGTAGATTCAGACTATGGATGTGTACAAAAGTTTCTATAAGTTGAAGACCAACATGCTTTCACATAAGATTATTATACGTTATAATCCCCCACACCTTATTATACACCCAGACTATGACCCATCCCATACGAAAGGATACTTTGATGGAGTTTCACAAGGCAACTCGGGCCACATTATGGTTGATGGGTGGTTTATTTTGCCCATGGGTCCAAATTGCCTATTAAACTTGGTACAGGGAGATCTATAAACAACAACACATAATTTCTAGCAGTATTTGTTTGGCTATAAGTTCTTATATAATCACAAAGTCTGAGATATGTATGAGTTGTCATTATTATCTTGATAAGGTGTCATCCTTCTCAATTGATAATCATCCTTCTCAATTGATAATCATGTACTATATATTGATACATGTGTTGAATACTACTTAAATCATTTTCAACTAATTATAATCTTATGTTTTGTTTCTTAACATAGTATTAAAGCCCCTTGAATCTTAAGAGCATGATAATTTCTCCATTATAGTGATTCATAAATGGTGTATATCCTTACCCTTGATGAGGTGTCATCATCATCCTTAACTCTGGATGAAGATGCAATATATATATCGATATCATTGCATAAATACAAGCATTGAATATGGCTCGACTCATTTTCAACTAGTTATCATCTGTATCAAAGCTATTGGGTTCTTCCATGATAATGATTATAATACCTCCATGGCAATGCTGTACCATTATCTTTTATTTCATTTAATTGCAAAAGAAAAGAGGAGGAACTTGAAGCGTCATAACTGATAGACCATTTTGTATAATTTATAAATAAATTTTAATACATCAATATACCTGGAAGCCATGTACAGACCCAATGAATACCTGAATTCCTTTTCAACAATAGACAGAATTACAAATACATGTATTATGTATTATTTCTCGGATAGGATTTCTTCCAAAGCGTTTACCAGGGCCTGATTCAGCCACTTCTCGGCCTCAGCCATGAAGGAAGGGCTCAATCTGATCATCAGAACGCAGAATTCGTGTTCATTCAGAGCCCCGTCGCCGTCCAAATCTCCCTCCTGCATCATCGCCCGCAGCTCTGAATCTGTGAGGGAATCCAACCCTAAGAGAGCCGAATTCCTTTTCAAGCTCTCCAAAGTTATCAAACCCAGCCGGGGATCTGCTAGAAGACGGAACCCGTTACACAGCTCCGCCATGAAATCGCGCTCTCCCAATTTCTCAGCCATAATTGGAAGGAAATCCTCGAATTCCGCCATTAATGGAAGTGCCGAAGCCCTAATTGAAACCTCAATTGTGTCTTCAACGCAGGCAGAGAGTTAAAGCTTGAATTGTTGTGAAATGGGGAGGGTTTGTTGATAAATATAGGCTCCATGGCCGGCGTGCGAAGAAACCGCGCACCGCTTCCGGGCATGGATTGTGCAGCAGAAGAAAAGAAATGGTTGCGAAATTGCATGGACGTAGGACGTAGTCCAGACGATCCGGTGTCCTCATCCTTGAAGAGGAAGTTTATGAAGTGTCTTAACCATGCACCGGGGCCAGGCATGGATTGTGCGGCAGAAGAAATGGTTGCGAAATTGCTCGGACGACCCGCTGTTGTCATCCTTGAAGAGGAAGCCGGTGTTGTGGAGTTATTCAAACTGTCTTAACAAAGTTGGGACTTTCATGGTAGTTTATCAATCATAAATGTTAGTGTTTTTTTTAAGTCTTTTTTTTTAAGGAAGAAAGAAAAGCCTGCTTTTGTTATTCTTATTAAGAATCAAAAGGCATCAATCCTGCCATCCCAGAAGTGGGTTACATTTCAGATGTATACCGCTCATAAGATAATAAATCTTCTCAAGACGCTGCCATAGGGAAAGGCAATACAAATGTGTAAAGGGTCCCATCAGAAGTACTGTCTCATCATGAATGGAGTCATGAATAGAGTCAGAGACATCATCCTCATCTACCGAGAACCAAAGGGATTAGATCTGCAATCTAAAAGAAGCCTCTCAATGAACAGCATGCCAACAATCATAAGAGGAGTAAGCTCCCCTATCCATACTCAAAAAAACTGAAAAAAATCACCTGAAACCAAATGATCCTCCATATAAGATAAATCACACTTACTCTATATGTTACAATTTGTTATTTATATCAATTTTACAAAGAAATGGAAAGAACCTTCTGTAAAACTTTATTAGTACAACTTTATTAGTACAGCTTGTTATTCATAATTGACTCAGTCTTCTAATCTTTCTTTAAGGTCACTTCTAAAAACCATGTCAAAAGTTTTCTAAGAAAAAAATCCTTGAAACATGTTAAGAGATTTAACTTTATTGTTTTAATAGTCTTTAACTATCGTTGCAAAAATAATTAAATGATATAAGGTTGAATAGTAACTCCAAAACGTAGCTTGACTTTTAGCTCTCTTAATGTAACTTAGTCAGAGTAATCTTCATAGAGTAATCTTCTTATAAAAAATTATATTGTATAACTTCGCTAAAAAAATATTAATTATAAGGGTTTAATAGTTTGAAGGCCTAGGAATAATAAATTTATATCTAAAACTTAGGAAAACTTTGCTTCACCATTAGGTTGAAGAGGTTTTGAATGTGAAGAATTAGTACATGGTCTCCAAATTTTAGGTTGAAGAGGTTTTGAATGAGCAAATGGTCTCCAAATTTTAAGGATTTCTATTTGATGACCTCTAATGTTTTTAGTTTTCCTTTTTTTACATGACATTTAACCCTAACTTCAATGTCTTCCAAAGTGAAAACCTACTCTCTATAGATTGTTATGTGAATTTTAAAGTATGAATTTTATTATTCTATAAAAACGTTACTTTTTTTAAGCTTTTTGAGATAGGATGGGTTAAAAAAAGCTTAGCTTTGCAATTAGAAAAGTTTAAGAACTAAGCTAGAATAAATAAAAACCAGGAAGGAAACAACATAGTTAGTTGGGATTATATATGAATTGGGAAGGATTAGTTTTTTTTTTACTAGGGGAATTGGCAACTGGGGCCGGGCTGGTACTCGCATGGCACGGGGTCCAAGGATCCATTCCCGCTACCACTATAACCCTAGGTGTCCCACACCCGTCGCAAGACATGGGACACAGGTAAACCTGGGTGGGATTGATCTCGTGACCTCCAATTTACAACAAGTGACTTCATAACAATGGAACCACCAATGGCCTGTTGTGACAAGGCTAGAAGGGTAGGCGACCCCTGGGATAGAGGCTCACCTCGATGGGTTTCGGGACGTCTCGGCCCCTGCTAAGTCACAAGTTATTGGTATATCTAGCTTACAGGCTGTTGGATATACTCTTGGGAGGTTGTTGTTCCCATCGTTAAAAAAAAAACAATGGAACCACCAATGAGCCACACCCGTGTGGGCTGAGAAGGATTAGTTGTTAATAAAAAAGTATTAATTAATTAGTATAGTGATAATGAAAATGGGAATAAGAAGGGAATTTAGTTAAAACAATGGGGTTTGGAAATGGGTTAAGGCAAAAAGAACCAGAAAAACAAATAATGTTGATATTAATAATAGGGTGCATCCATGGAGGTGGGTTACAATTTTTGGCAAGGCATTTTTGGCAAAATGCAAAAAGCGCACCCTCAATCAAGGGTTTAACAAGCGCTCGATCGAGGTTTTGTTAAACCTTCAATCAAGGTATCAATACCTCGATCAAGGGTTCAACAAGAGCTCGATCAAGGGTTTAACAAACCCTCGATCAAGATATGGACCTCGATGGAGGTTCCTGTTTTAAAAAAATATAAAAAGGGTCGCAGGCACCCGCGACCATTCCTCATTTCTGCATAAACGACCCTCGACCGAGCCTCTGCATCCCCGAACACATCGCCCATGTCGTTGTGCCCCCGAAAACTTCAACCGAGCTACCACGCAAGACATGCCCCTTTTCACCATGATGTCGGAGCAGAGAGGTAACCCCCAATCGTTGTTTTTTGAAATTGATATGGAATTTTAGTTTTTTTTAAGTTTTAAAATGTTAGGTTAAAATTGAAAAAAAATCATTGTTATAGATGTTTTTAGGTTTGTCTTTTTTGCCTAGTATGTTTGCAATGTGTGTTGGTAAGGATAAATTTTGTCGGTAGCGTTTAAATATGTTTAAAATTGAAATTTGTTTTTTATTTAATATTTAATATTTTGTTTTATATATATTTTGTCAACCGGTAGCGTTTATGCTGCCGGTTTAATTTTTAAATGTGTGCCCGACAAGCAGAAATGTTGCTCGAATTTTTTCAATCCTCTGAGAATACACTGAGGATTGAAAAAATTCCAATTTGTTAAATTTAAAATTAAAATTTATAGTTTGTATAAATATTTCTATCAACCGACAACCGTTTATGCTGCCGATTTAATTTTGAAATGTGTGTCGCGCAAGCAGAAATGCTGACCAATTTTTTTCAATCCTCCGACAATACATGCAGGAATGAAACAAATCTAAAACCTAGGCGTGAGACAATCATAAACTTTAAACCTACGTAGGCATTTATCTAAACAACCCGTATATTTTGCTTTAAATATTTTGATCATATATAGGCATTTATCTAAATAACCCATATATTTTGCTTTAAATATTTTGATCATATATATATCATTAACTATTTAATTAAAATAAATTATAATTATAATTGTAATTAAACCAGCATAGATCCAAATCCTAGGCTCTATCAAGCGCCGAGAGGGATCAAATCTTTGGAGGTGCAGACCTCTTCTTAAGTATTGCACTCAACTATCAGCTTTAATGTGATTCAGACCAAAAGGCACATTTTTTTATTTAAGGTTCACAAATAATATTTGTATTATTAATATTTAATACTATTTATGGTTGCATATAATATTTTTTATTTTGTTAGGAAAAAACATTAAAACATCTCCCTATACATAGTTTTAAAACCATGTGCAAGGCCCTCCTAAAATCATGGGTTGTTTAGGAGGCCTTGCACATGGTATTAAAACCATTTGCAACTACCTCCTAAACCATGTATAACAAAACCATGGGTTGTTTAGGAGGCCTTGCACATGGCTTTAAAACCATTTGTAAGGCCCTCCTAAACCATGTACAATAAAACCATGGGTTTTTAAGAGGCTTTGCACATGGTTTTAAAACCGTGTGCATGACCAACATTTTTTTTGCGGATAATTCAATTTTTTATTTTTATTATTTTTTATTATTTTGTTTAGAAACATTACAACATCTCCCCTATATTGTGTTGTTTTTTATAGCCGACATCTATGTAACGTTACGTAACATTACAACGTTACATAACGTTACAACGTTACATAATGTTACAAGATCTCCCCCATACTGGGTTGTAGAGCGCCTCTCGGCGCAAATATTATATTAATTCATATTCATATTTCTTAAAAATATTTTTTCATAGTAAAGTATGACATATGTATGTTTCGACTTATGAGTTGACATATTTTGATTTTAGTTTATTGAAAATTGTACTTATGTATTTTAGTTTCTTTTTGAAACTCAAACAAAAATATGATGAAAATGCGGATTTTTTTTTGTTTTTTCTTTAAGGAAAAAACATTAATAAATAAGTGTGTAAATTTAAAAAAAATCAAATTAAAAAATTAATAGAAATTTATGATTTAATTTTTTTTTAAAGAATATCAAATTAAAAAATTAATAGAAATCCATAATTTAAGATAAAATTATATTTTTGATATTTTTTAGAAAAAATATATAAATTTATATTCAACATTTTGAAAATTATAAATTATAAATTTAAAATATTTTAAAAAAATAGTAAAATATATTACTAATAAAATATATAAATTTATACATTAAATTATGGAAAACTGGAATTGTAATTTAATTTTTTTTAAATGGATGAAAAAATTTACATAATTATAATTTAAAATAGTTTAAAATTATAAATATCTATAGGAATTAGTTTAAAATCCCAAATATTTGTAGTTCATTTCCACCCCATCGAAAACTCACAAAGCATTCCCTACAACCCGAAAAACTTTTAGTGACTAGAATTCAACTCGTATTAAATATGAAGCTTCACCCAAATAAGTACCATGTCCATAATCTCAAATTGAACAAGAAATAAATGAGTAAAATAAATGAGTATTCAACATTATGAAAATAAATCATAACCCCGGTCACACCACATATTCGATAGTCTTCTTCACACCACCTACAAAGCAAAAACAAAAAAATTCGTCAATCCATTTTGTTTTGTAAACTTTCAGGTGGTGTTTTGAGTAAGAGTTTTTTATTCGTATCTATATATGGAGTTACTTACATTGAGTTATTTACAAAAAATCATTTACGGTGCCTTATTTCATGCAGATGCATCTCTACAGCGGGGTTCTTCAGTTCGCTGAAGGTAGAGTACTGGCGGATCTATGGCCATTCCCCGCCCCGAAGGTCGGCAGAGGACTCGTAAGTATACAATTATGCATGATGTACTCTTTGTTGTTAGTTAATCAAATTAAATTGTTTCACATGTGTATATTTAATCATCAACTTGTATGTCTCTATTTTCATAGGTTCGCCTAGGCGTTCTATGCTGACACACGCTTTTGTTGGGGAGATGAGCGATAGCCACTCTGGCAACCGCTCTGGCAGCCACTATGTGCATGTGAGTGACGAGGATCATGATATTGTTGGTGTCGGTGGGGAGGTTCCCCATGAGACAGGTACATTAAATGCATATATATATTTCTTTCAGTTATCAGTACCTTTAATTTATATTGATTTCAAATTCACCTATAGTTGATGTATGTATTTTGACTGACATTTATGTTTTCATCTAATTTTCAGGTGCTACACAACAGGGCGTCGACCCTCCCAAGGAAGCACCATGGGAGGATGAGATCACACGTATCACACTGCAAGATATTACCAGTCAGCGTGAGTGTTTGCGGGAAAACGTCCTCTCCATTCCAGAGAACTCTCCCGCATCACGTTCAATGCACATTATGTTAGAGGCAGTAGACAATCTACTGAAGGTGTACAGGTCCATCGGACCAATGAGTTCTCTTTGGGCCTCTACATGTCAGAGAAGAAGGACCGCTGTGAAGGGTCTTGATAACTAGGCCGCAGTGAGAGATGCAACAGCTGGCCATGATGTGAAGGGAGCATTATTTGATATTCCTCCTGACCGTGCCCCTAGTCAACCACTTATACTCAAGGAGTTTAAGCTAGAGGTTGCAGCGCCTTATGTATATGACAGGTTCATTGGAGCGTGGGGCATGTTTCCCCACCAAGACTAGGTCCCACTATATTTGCAAAAGATATCTATGCAAAGTTTGCCCTGGATATGCACCCGGATTACACTAGCGCACCATCGAGCTTCTATGGTGCTGGTGGGGGACGCAGTCATGCGCATCCTGGGGCTAAGAGAGACCTTGGAGCTCAGCCAAAGCCAGAGCCTTTGGTAGGTCACCCTGCTAGGACCATGCTTAGGACATATGATGTAGTTGAGTCATCTCAGCTAGCGACTGAGGAGCGTAGTGCATTAGCAGAGGCGACACAGATGACAATGCATGGTACCATGATGGTTGTGCAGGCAGAGAGACGCAGAGCACCCACTGCACTTGCATAGCTTGAGTTACAGTGGGTGGCCGAGGATGTTCTCAACATTCTTGATCACGACACAATGCTGCAGTATGCTATCATGGGCCGCGATGCATATTTTAGTCTGCATCATAGATGTAGGTCTCGACCGATGGGATAGGTATATCTTTATTGTCATCATTTGATTGTTGTCATTTGATTTTCATGATTGTAATGTATCATCAAATGAATCATGTTTTTAACTAATACTTTGCTTTGTGTTAGACCTCCATGCAGGAGCCCGATTTCATGGAGGTCCTATTTTGCAGTGATGCATCTATTCGAGGTCCCGCTGCAGTTCCGTACGCCCATGTTGATGAGATATGTGTTAACTATCATCCTAAATTTGAATTTCTAAATTCAAGTCAATTGTTGAACACGTAATATTTTGGTTTGTTCCAACTTTCCTCATTTATTTTGTTCATATTGTACATGATAGAGGCAAGGGCATTGCACATGATTCTACACAGCCTCGCTCGAGTCTTACTCATGAGACGCCAATCGATGAGGTACTAGTTATCAATGTTTGAATTGTTTGCATATTTATGTTCAGATTATAATTTACATGTTCAAATTGTAATTCTCAAGTTCAAATTGTAATTCATTAATATAACTATTTTCATGTCATGGAAATAGACACTGACACAAACAACTGCAAATGAGGGCGTTGAAGTTGCCGTGATGTTTATAAATGAGTGGGATGCCGCTCATCGGTCGGGTCCTAGTGAAGGCTCGTCTCGGAAGATACCCAACCTCCCAAACCTGACACTCAACTCGAGCATGGTGAGTTCATAGATATCTGTTTCATATATATATTTAATTTTTTCTCACATTCTACATGTAATTTAAATATGTGGTATGTAACTGACTTACAGAGTTCACGGTTTTAACTTCTGGAGTTCTCAGACCTAGGCAATTTTCTTTTTGATGTGCATAAGCAAGACCAGGGGCATAGTGCATCTGGAAATAGTGTCTTGTTCGGGCCTGGAAAATCCCATGTAACAACAGTAGGGATTCTCCCTAATAAGCATTCCCAATTAGCTTGTTATTATTTGGTATGGAGAATCCGTCCGGTTTACGGTCCGACTACCGTAGGTCAAGTAACAGTTAAAGCTTGTTTTACCGATTGTGGCCCGGTCCACCGTTTAAGTGTATTTTTTAATTTTATCTTTATATATGATATGAAAGTGCCTAGTTAAATGCAGTCCATAGAGATAGCGAAGAGCTCACAATGTGATGCGCAGGTTCTTACCTCTCGTCTTACCTCTTTCAATTCTAAATCATAAACAAAGAACAACTTATGCTAATTCTAACTAACTCTATCTAACCTATCCCTAGGGAGTAGGATTGTAATTAATGATGAGTAATGTATTGTAAAACATGCATTGAGAATATTACAAATAGTTGTTCATATTTCAAAATACATGAATGTAAGTAGAAAGATAAACAAAGAGTTAGCTCATTGTTAGTTAAAACATTCATTACTCAATATACTGCGTAAGTTTCACAAAATAAACAAGAAACCATTCATAACATGGAAATAATTCGTAAGTTAGAACGATCTCACAGTTTGTAGAAAAAGCCGAAACTGAAGTAATTCCACATTCAACCAATCTACAACATGCATTTGAGACTTCGCAGTGCCTTCTCCACCAGAAAATATAACTTCTTTATTATAAGAGGAAGTAGTTCTTCTTACAATAACTTTTCAGAAAGATAGCATGAAAAAAGGTCCCTACTCTTATCGACTTGATTTCTATTTATACAATTTCAAATGTCTCTTTGTCTCCTTTGCCCTTTGGGCTTCTTTTACAAATCAGTTACAAAAATGCCTTTGTCTCCTAGTGAGCTCGCTAGCTTAGGAAAATATAATATTACAAAAAATGTATTAATAAAACAAACATGCTAAGTGGACCCAACCACATCATTTATAAATTTCTTCCAAATATTTGCATCTGTTGCTATGGTCTCAAACCTTGTCAGCGCTAGGAATCTGATAGTGATCTCATGTTTGGCAACTTGGGATTTTATATTTGCCACTATGGTTGGAATCAAACGAAGTTGATCTTCCAATAGACGATTGCTCACTGCTTCCTGGGCTATTACAACTTTCAACACCTTCTCATATATACTTTTGACCAGCTGAATACCCAATTCATCCTCCTGCCATCTGACCTACAATTGTTTTAAATATTCTTCACGCTCAGGTAATTCTTCTAACCTTTTCTTTGCAGATGTTTGACAACGGTTGTAAGTTGTGAGCACTTTTCTACATAATTATGTACAAACAACTTTAGTCTTCCCGACCGCCTTTACCAATTCCTTTGCAGCTTTACTCCCAAATTCTAACAGTTCATACTCCAGCTTCACTGTCTCTAAGTCTTTGATAGGTGCATTAGCTGGAGGTTCCTTGGTTGTTTCCAACCAAGTCAAACATCCTTGAATAATTTCCAGGATATCATGGGTCCTATCTAAAAAAATAAGAAGCTGTACTCACAATCTCATCCAACCTAGTTTCTACTTACTGAACTTTCAACATCTCCTCTGCTATTTGAAGTTGCATCTGATAAATTTTACTTCTGAGAATGAGGGCATGCTTTGTCAATGGCTCAATATTGGTTCTTTGCTCATTTTCTACTTTTAATAAAACTTCCAGTGAAGCCTTTTGGGCCTCCAATGTTGCTACTTGGGTTTTTATAGTGCTTGGCTTTCCCCTTAGCAGTAGTCTTCTACATCTCCAACTCTGCCAGTTTATTTTTCAGACTTCCTTTCTCCTTACTCAACTCTTCATTTGATGATTTCAAACTGTCCCGTTCTACTTCTAAGACTTGATGTCTCTGCTAAAGCCTTTCAAAATCTGATAAGGTAGCCTCATATTTTCTTTTGGATTCTCTTCCTACCTTTTCTTCTCTCCTCAACACTTCTTTCATTTCGGCCATCTTTCCCTTGTATTATTCAATGTTTTCCATAAGCCTGTCCACATTATGAGCATTTGCGTAGGCATTTGCAATGCCCATAGAAGCCAATTCCTTCGGGTGCTATTCTACATTTTTCATGACTGTTCTCTCTGTCACTGTGGTTACCGCTGGCTGAGTTCCCACCTTCAAAGTTTTCTCTGTCCTCCATGTAATAGATTTCGTTTTGGGATCAAAACGAATATCCTCTAAACATGCCACATCGTATTTCTTTGATGGTATGAAAGGTACGAGTCCCATTTCAGCTATGGGCACGTGACCCCCTATAAGGATGCTGCTAGATGTGGATGGCAGGTTCTCTGGATTATCCCGCACAGGGATTTGCTCTTGACCTCCACCACCTTGAAATTCTTCATTACTTTGGCTTTTCCCTTTGGTAGACCTTCATGTATCTTGCATTTCTTGCTTAGGGCTTGAATTTTCTTCAGCCATGGCTTTTTCTAGCTCTGCCATTTTCTTCAAAATAGCTTCTTTGCTCTTCTGTTTGGCAACTTCTTCTCTATCTCTCTATGCCTCTTCTACCAACAACTTCTTAGACCCTGTTGCAAGCCTCTGATTACTTTCTTCTTGTGTTTTCTTTGCAGCTTCCTCATCTCCTTCGTTTGGCTTTGGGTTATTGTTGCTACTTCCTTTAGCTCCAAATGCTTTTCCTTTCAACCTCTTGCTCAAGGCTGCCATACTATAGACATTTTTGAATAGTTTCTCTTGTTTATCTATATAATATGCATACTCAAAATTTACCTTGTGAGCAGCCTTGTGAGCTGCCACCTTTCCTTGTGAGTCATTTACGTGGAAGCTTTTCTCCCAAAAATGGAATATTTCCAGCTCTTTGACGAAGTCCAGAGCACTTTTGACTTTGTTGAACTTGTAACTTCCCATGTAAAAAGGCACAGGTGGGAAAACAACTTTCTTAATATCGAACAAATGGCTTCCCAAACCATCAAGGAATACTTGTCTGACTGCCTCCTTCAATACTATGTAGTCTGTTGCATACTTGGGAAGCAGTGAAGGTGATCTGGTGCCTCCATACATTCTCAGGTAAGTGCCCTCTTTGGTGAAAAAATAGTCACCATATTCTTTTATAGACTCTACTTCTCCTTCTGACAGACATGGACAGTCTTCTAAAAATATTAACTTATATAAGGGCCTTATGAATTCCTCACAAATTAATTGATAATTATTGTGATATTTGTGGGCTCCCATCATTTGATATGCAATGTAAATAGGATATTTTCCCTCTATCCATACACAATTTAGCCTCTCAAAGCGATGCCTATAAAGTATACAATCTATCAAGAAGGATGACATAAAGAATTCCGATTTGTTCTGCTTTAAACCTTCCTGGGATGCCTTGATTCCTTTGGACAAGTTTCTAGTAGCTATATCTTCCCAGTTAAAAATTGTTCCCTCCATAGCTACATAATACATGAGGGGAATCCAACTAAAATTATACGTTTTTTCATTAGACCTACCATACACTTTGCTTAACATCAATGCTACTATTCTTAATGGGGTTCGAAGATCAACCATTTCATACTCTCCTAACTGCCTATGTCTGAAGGTCTTTCCCCTAGTCATCATCTCCTTTACTATGGTCGTATAGTCAAACTTAAGACTCTTGACCCAATCTGTTGTCACACTTATTTCTACTTCTGGTAGACTGTATGCTTTTGAAATGAATGCCAGGAAAAATGATGCAATAGTCTTTCCCTCTTCATCATTTATTATCATCCCTAACATGTCTATTTTCGGCAACAACCGTACAATGACCTCCGTGCAGGGAAAAACCTATGGCCTAGTGGCTATCTTGGTTAATCTAGATCTCAAAATATTCTCATACAGAGCTAGATCTCCCAATCCAGCTTCTGGCACTTTCCTCTCAGCCATCAAAGGATAGATCTGGCCCCATTTCAACAAAGGCTTTGCCGATGTAACTACTTTAGTGTCTTCGTATAGTGTCTCGACTTTTTCCGCAGGTGGGACTTCAACAATATCTGTGTCAGACTCGCTCTCAGGGATTTTAAGCTTCTTCTTCCCCTTCTTCGACATGGTTTCGGTTGTAAACAATACTTACAAAACAAACTTGTTTTAGCATCCATATGATAAATGTAACCGAAACCAACTATGTATACATCACCACAGCATAAAAACTAAATTTCTTTACCATGTTAGTTTCATCCATTAAAACCCGCAATACAAGGCATAGGTCAGGGTTACAGCTAGAAAACTATGCAGGCTATGGGAAACCACTTGTTGAAACCCGCCCTCCTGCGCTCTCCCTCCTTATCAGCAAAAATCTCCACTCGGCGTCAGAAACTCTTTCTCTCATAGGCGCATCATAGCTTCGAAAAATCCAGAAAAAATAATGCTGGCGATGTCCTAGGGAAAAAACAATGCCATAGATCCCACAGTCTATACCTAAGGATTTTCCACCTATGGACTCTGTGCAGAAAAAGAAAATCACTTTCCATACTAACGCCTACGCGTGAGCGGCCAAGTGTCTTGATACCGACGTAATGCTCGGCTTCCTGAGAAATCACCTCTAACCTAGCCAACTGGGCGAAAACGCCTTTGAACATGCATAAGGCCTATATACTTACTAGGGCAAAAATAAACGGTGACAGTCTGACCTAAAAGAAAACGGGAAACCAAAACCCCTGATAAACCCGTCCAAACCTAACCACCAACGATGCTGGACAGCTTGCAAGCCTAAACAAAACATTTACCGGGACAAAAGATAAGAAACCTACCTGTCCGGTCGGAGAAACACCACACAACTGCAAATTACTAGTGAGTACGAGCCACGTGAGCTTCACTATAGAAATCACACAGTAGGCTTCAAACAGACAGCATTCTCCAATCTCATTGAACTCCGTAAAAACACAATGTAAAAAGAAATCGAAAAGGGAAAATGAAAAAGGCTTTCCGGGCTGTTAAAACCCCTAATTCACTTGCACGTGTGAACAAAAACACCGTTGGCTTTAAACACTCGCGAGATGGAGCACATAAGTCGTCATGGGAAACCACCCGCAATGGCGGCTCGAACATCCAAATCCATCCACTATAGTGGCTCACAACTCATAGTTCCCCCACAATCTTCTTACGGTTCGGTGATAAAAATGACATTGGAGAGATAACAACAATGCATCCGCAACAGCGGCCCGAAACTCAAAACACTTCTGCGACAGCCTATCAGACAATACCTCCGCAAAAAATTGTGCAGAACACTCCGCCGTTGTGGGTCAAACAGAAAGAAACCTCTGCCGTAGCGGCTTCCAAATGTCAAATGAAATGAACCTCAAATTCCACCACCGTAATGGGCATGACATACACAGTTTTCCGCCGTAGCGGGAGTCAACAGGCGACGGCTCGCAAACAGAAAAAGTACCCATCGTAGCGTCTCACAACAAGGGAAACATCCGCAGTAGCGGCTCTCGGGGACTCAATTCGAATGACAACAAAAAACCTCGCCGCCGTAGCGGACGCAACTTGAGAAGCTCGCCGACATAGTCGGAGTAGATAGACATTGGCGCATAAGACAAAAAGATACCCGTTGTAGCGACTCGATCATGAACAACCTTCCGCTACAATGACGGTGAGAGACAAAGACGCCTGTCATTTTGGCTCGCAAATTGGGAAAGGCTCACCATAGCGGCTTGAAAACAAAGAAGAGCCTGCTGTAGCGGCTCGAAATTGAGAAACCGTTCGCTGCTTCGGATCAAAATTATACTTTCATCTTTGGTGGAAAATGAAGAATTTGAAAATTCATGATGGACAGGAAAATCAAAATGACAATCAAAGCAAAGGAAAACTAAGATCTTCAAAGGGGGGCCAAAAAATATCTTTAAAAAAATGTTGCAGTAGCAACATGTCCATGATGGTCAATCTCTTTATCAATGGCGTAGGAGTGATTTGTAGACTGCTATTTGTGTACGTTATTATTTTGTAGACCGTTATTATTTTGGACTTTATTATTTTCTAGTTTATGATTATATATATATATATATATATGGAATTTTGTTTTGAACATGATGGTTTGTTAAATGGTTTAATTATTTGCAGTTATAATTTAAAGTTGTTTATGTTTTACAATCTTAATGTTATTTAACAATCATTAATGTTTTACAATCTTACAAAATTGTACAATTTTTCAATTTAATAAATTACAAGTTTACAAAATTTACAATGTTTACAAAGTTTACAAGTTTACATGTTTGCAAAATTGTCAGTCGAACACAACTTACAATTTTTAACATAACTTACAATTATAATGTTACAAAATTTACAACTTTACAATGTAAGATCTACTTAAGAGGCATGTCAACTATGTCAATGTATCAACTTATATGTCATGGCATATAACTTTCATTCATTCGGCCAATGGGTTATAGGAATGCATGTCTCCATAATACGATCATGGTCAGCTACTAACATCTTCCATCTCTTTGGTTCACCCCTCTTCACCTTGATTTCAATGAGATGTATCCAAGCTGCTACCACCAAATGACTGTACTGACAAGATATATATTCTGGCATGAAATCTCTGTAAATAATATAGTCACCTTGTCTTCTCACTTTTTCAAAAAAGTGGCCCATCACAACTAGGTCACCAACTTGGTACATGAACTCTCCATCGACATAGGGTTGCACCAACCTGATTTTGAGATTTGTGTACACCGCATCAAAAAGTATGCCACATGCTCATCATTTCCTGGTGGTGCAATTACAACAAATACATCACCTGCATCAATATTTTCAAATATTAAACAAATCTTAAATATATATATGCATCTGTACAAGACTAGAGGTTTAAACATTCAATCAACTATCATGTACCTTGCTTAACCAAATCAGAAACCCGATCATGATCTAGTGAAACCACTGCCTCGTCAATGTGCATCTCTTGCCACGTTAGAATTGGATGTGGCCCTTTTGTATTAAGAGGGACATATTTCCATTGTTTGACATATGCATGTTCACACAATGATCAACCCCCAGTCCATTGGTGTCAATGCAGAACTCACAGAAACACGCATACTTCCTCGTTTCAATGGAAAATATGTCGCCCATGTCTTTACTACGAACTGAATGTAGTTCTCTTGTACCAGGTATGGTTTCACAATACCATGGCATGGATCTATTCACATCGCCAAGGGAAACATCCCAAAAAAACCTGCATCAAATAAAAAACATCATATATATATATATATATAATAATAATAATACAAACATATTTATTAAATTCCAATTAAGTTGTTGTTCCTACCTGCGCACCGGCCTTGCTTGTTCATGACCTTGGTGACCCAAATTTTTTGTGCACTAATCAACTACTCCTGTTGAGAAATTGATTCGAGATGCACTATGACTCATTTGGTACCTCCGAAGTGCTTGTTTCACGCATGAACCTGCACCATCGTGTTCACCCTTTCCATGCCCCGTTTCGAAAAAGCTCCAGGTGTGTCGAATACCTGTCTCTTTGTGAAGACAACTCAACCAATAAAATGAGCGTGTTGATTTAAACTGCCTTGCACACCCATATGACCAAATACAGTTTCCTGTAAATGACACCCCATTCTTTTTTAATGAATCATAAATCAACCCAAAGCAGTGTTGAACAAACAACGTGTCATGCTCACTATCATCACTGACATAAAAATGGTATTCCTTGATCACACCGGGTGACTGATGAGTGCTATCCCTACCATCAATATTGCTCGCCTGAGCATGTCTATACAATACATGTACGAAGATAGACACCTGGTCGGAGTGATAATACTCACTTTTTATCTCTCTCTGAGGAGCAAATGTGTAATTCTCAGCAAAGTCTACCACCGATAGGATTGTGCCTAGCTCAAAAACCTCACGAGAATGCTTAAATTCTAAAGCTTGCCACCTAGACCTGTGGAAGTGTTTGATGCATTTGTAAATCTGACTTTGAAACTTGTCCATGAAGTATGAAATAGGAATATCATCCTTGAGCAAGTCGATCCTCTTAGATGGAACATGTGAAGAAGATGATGGATTCATGGAGACACACTCATATCTCTTCCACTTAACTGTGATATCTGACAATCCAGGGTGTGTTGGATCGATAGGAAACTTCCTATGGAACAATGCCAAATCACCACATTCATGGCATCTTCTCCCACCTAGACACCTTTTAATGAAAAACACATTTTAAGGATTCCTATTGCATAGTATCATAGAAATAAAATCCCACACTGTGTGAGGAGTTGGTTCACCATCCCAATGTTTTTTGCAAAAATCCACAAATGTGTCATAGTATAACTGGAATTCAACGTGGTATCGACAACAACAAGTGTATCGAATCGTATTCAGCCTAATATACCACGGTTTCAACTTATTGAACATGGTAAGTGAGATCTGGACACCGGGAATTGATTCTTTGAATTCCTCGAATAACGCAACTCCTGTCATCTCCATAACATGCTTGCAACGCTCCTTATAAATGCCTCTACCAAAACGTTGTCACAGGACATGTTTTTGATCTGGTATAGCACGAGAATGGTTGTCCCAATACTCTATCACCTTCTCTTTGATGCCCTCTTCTATCCTGTCTTTATATGCTTCTCTACATATAAGAGCCCAACAAGCAGCTTCATCGTTTTCATCTATTTTTACCCTAAATTTAGTGTATTTGTGTAGTGTTTTTTCTTGAAACGTGGAGCAACTTTGACATTGTTACAACCATTTGATTTCTTGAGTGCTTCGTGCCACAATAGCAGTTGTAATTTCTCTACGTGAATCGTTGATATCAATTTTTCTTGACTTTCCAAATGCAGATAGTGCAGTTGTTACATTTTCTGTTACATTATCACATGCATTTTTATTTTTAACACCCTTAAAACCCAACAACTTTGTGGTACGTTTCAATTTTTTGTGTTTTATAAATCCATGAAGGATTTGAGCTTGTGTAATCACTGATTGTTGTTCAAAGTACAACTTGATTATGTTACTAACATGCTCTCTGATTGTCCGATCAGGTGTTGGGTTCGCGAACTCTTCTTGAGTGGCATCATCCAACCCTCTTAAACAATTAGTAGCCATTCCAATGCCATTGAAACTCCCAATTACTCTTGAGAAATCAGAGGGTGCACGATCCTATGATGACTGGACAGGATCTAGAAATAAATAAATACAAGCTCTTGGGATAAATACAAATAAATGCAAGCTCAAGAATAACATTTTATTTTACTTATCATATTGTCATTGTTAGTTAAAAAATTAATAAATAAATTATATAAGCTTGAATATGGAGCAATGATGGTTATTGTAGTAACTGGAGATGAATATGGACCCTGGTTTAAATTGGCTTCCTAATGGTTCAAAGGTAGTCACTCGGCCACCAAGTCTGTCTCAGGCTTGAGTATTGGGGCAGAGCCCCTCACTTCATGACGCACGTAAAACTGCTAACCGCTTGGCCACAAAGGACAGCTCTTTGGTTTTTCTCACATGTGTGAATCTAGTCAATCCCGTAGGGGTCGTTTCCCTTTTCGCTTGGCAAGTCCTCTCAATGGCCAACTACTTCAGGGTTCCCGTGGTACTCCTCATAATGATTTTTAGGGAAAATCCCAAGTACTTCCCACAGTTGTTGCGGATGAGACTTATGTCCCAAACCGGATGTTATTAAGTAAATTAGGTTATTAAGTAAAATATGTTACTCTACCTTACCTTAAGTAAATTGTAATGTGATTGTAATTGTAATTATGATTCTAATTGTAATTGTTGATTTTCTTTGAGATCATCATTGTCATCAATGCTTAAAGCCATATGATTCCTAGTCATTTGTACATGATTGTAATGTAATTGTAATTGTAATTGTTTAGTGTAATTGTAGCATGTAATTATCATCATTATCATAATGTAATGTAAAATTGTATTTGTATTTACTCTACCTTATTGTCCCATTGATGTAAGGCTGGTGCTTATGCATGTTAATGTGATTGTAATTGTAATGTGATTGTAATTGTAATTGTGATTGTAATTGTAATTGTTCATTTTCTTTGAGATCATCATTGTCGTCAATGCTTAAAGCCATATTATTCCTAGTCATTCGTACATGAGTGTAATGTAATGTAATTGTAATTGTAAAATTGTTTAATGTAATTGTAATTGTAATGTAATTATCATCATTATCATAATGTAATGTAAAATTGTAATTTGAACACTATGAAAATGCTAATATATGAATATGAAATTGAAATCATATTAAAATCGATGAAAAGAGAGATAATTATATATAAAAGATGAAGAAAATAAGTGCAATGATAAGGCTATATATGCATATTCATTTAGAACTAGATATTATGCTAGAATATTATGCACCATATAATTATATATATTCATCAACCATTCTCTAATTTCATTGGAAAACTATAGAATTACTCATACTATAATACACTAACTTTGTATATATGTAATTTAGTGTA
>LPNX010426393.1:93104-105663 GCA_001517045.1 Pseudotsuga menziesii | reverse complement strand
TATACAGTCATTAATGCAAACAATCTATCATGCATAACACATCAACTGAATATAATCAAATGCATAACAAAACAATATCATTGAATGACAATTGAATACTTATATTTTGTTTGTTTTGTGGGTAGACTCCTTCTTCATCATTTTGCTTCATCATCTTCTTCATTCATGAAATCATCATTTCTTATCCAAATGATAAGATGGATAAGAGGTTCTTTAAGAATTGAGTTCTTCATATTCCTCATCACTTGAGGGATCTTCTTTGAATGGTGAGAGCTTGATCTTCAATTGCTTCCATCTTTATTCTTCTCTTCTTATGAGACGAGCTTCTTCTTCTTCTTCC
Organism: Pseudotsuga menziesii; assembly: GCA_001517045.1. Lineage (NCBI taxonomy): Eukaryota > Viridiplantae > Streptophyta > Pinopsida > Pinales > Pinaceae > Pseudotsuga > Pseudotsuga menziesii. Next base: position 105,323 of record LPNX010426393.1, on the reverse strand, counting down.
TAGAGTCTGTTGAAAGTAATTACTTCCTTCTGGCACACATTTCTTGAATGAATGAATTCTATGATCCTGGGAGACCATTAAAGGTGGCTATCACCACTTTTGCATTCTCCGCTTCTTCTTCTACTGCTTCAAGGCATTCTGGATCTTCACATTCTTCAACTGTTTTTCTCAAAGCCCTCTTCTGATTTATGTTCTTATATTCAAATAGCTTGATCAAGGAATCAAAAATATTTGGTGTCTTTATGGAAGACACTTGTGGTACAAGTTCATCCGTGATTGAATCAACAATTATCTTCTTGGCCTTGATCAAGTTCTTCTTGTGTAAGGCTTTGAGCCTCATCTCCTTCTAGAATTGGAACCTCTCTACTCATGTAGGTGTCCAATTCATTTTCTTCAAAGAGATAAAATACTTCCATGCTTGGAAGTTGTCAACTTCACCAATCTTATCATCAAGATAATGTGATAGATCACTTTGACATGAGAACCTCAAATGCAAATAGCAAAAGATTAGATCTTAACGATTCGAGGTGTCCGTCCTGCTTCCGGAGCTGGATGATTTAGGGTTTGTCAGAGAAACCCTAATTTTCAAAACTTGGAAACTTTCATATATAATTGGATAGAAATATAGATCTCTTCAAATGGATCTGTCCAATGTACTCCTTTTTTTAAAACAGTGGAGGGAAGCTCCCGGAACAGGAAGCCCTAGTTTTCCAATTTCTTCTGCAGAAATTCCTGTCACTGTTTCTGTGATATTTCTGACATTACTGCTCCTCTATGTCTGAAATTTCACACTAAGGTAACTTCGCATGTCCCTGATCCAAAACCACAATTCTCATCAGAATTGGTTTCCATAATTGGGATTTATGATCCTTTTCCCAAGGTGACCTGTTACAGGACTGTTTAGAACAATGAAGTTGTACGGCCTGCCACATGTCACTGTTTCATCTTCTGGTTCTGAAATTCAGACCACAAAAAGTACAGTCCGTGCTATTTCTGGAAAATCTTCAGGAATTCGATTTGGATATTTGTAGCCCAATCTATAGCAATTTTCCCCAGGTGTCCTGTTTAGGGATGAATTCTGGAAGAGGCCGGAACCCTAACTTGGAGGGATCATATCTCCCAGAATATAGCGAATATGAGGCTGAAGTTTGGATACCATGTAGATAAGGATTTTATATTCGGCCTCTGCAAGTTTCAGCTCTTGAAACTTCACCAATCTCAGGATATAGCAAATGTAACAAAACTTAGCAGTTTTAGTATTTAGGGTTTTTCTAGCTCGAGGTCAAACTAGGGTTTGACTTTCCCAGAGTTTCACCCAACCAAAAATCTTGATCCAAGTCTCTAAACTTCGATTTTGATGAGGAAAGAAATCCTATGCCAGGCTCACTAAAAAATTCCTCTTCAGCAAGAAGCCCTAATTTCTTCCGGGGAGAGAGAGAGGGCTATTTTGCCTTGTGAAAGCTGTTCTATTCAGGGTGGCTCTAGTCCCATGTTAACTTTTCATATGATTAGCTAATACATCAGTATTTCATTTCAAAAGCATAATAAAAGAATATAAGAAGGATCACTGAAAGAAACAGAATCACAAGAACAACACAAATTTATCCTGGGAAAACCCTAAAGGAAAAACACAGCAAAAGCTTCCTCAATATAGATGCCCAAAAAGATAAAAGAAAAAAGATAAAACCAACAAGGAAATCAAAGCCTGATCCTCCTCCTTCTCCAGCTACTTCTCTCCTCCACTAATGCGCTACACAAGTGAGAGTGTGTGTCATAAATGAGGAGCGCTACACCTTTATTTATATTCATCCATTCACTTAAGTTAACTCATCTAACATGTAGGCTCGAGTTACACATGTAGGCTCAAGTAACCACACTGGGGTGCTAATGACCCACCTTTACAATTAGAGAGGACTACCTCATAACTCTTATTAGTTCTTCTGGTTAGAAGCATCGGGGTACAAAGTAATACAAGTGGTTCTCCCGGTAGGACCATCGGGGACCACAAAAAGATACATATAGAATATTCTTCGAAGTTAAAATATTTCAACAATAACTAGGAGTAAAAGCATTGAAACTATATTGTATGCAAAGTTGGGTTTATGCATTATAATCCATAAATATTTGTTAAAACATTTTGATATAGCATTTTCACCATGAGTTTGAAGGGCCATAAGAAATGCATTAAAACCAAAACATGTAGGGTCATGTCAACAAGATAGTATGTAAACCCTCACTTTTATTAATATCATGAGGTCCCCGTATGGAGAGCCATACACTTACAAACCCTAAGCTTCTCACACTTAGGGGTATATCCTTACACCCATAGTATAAACTATGGTAAGGCAAAGTCCTTGTAAAATAATGTAATTGATGGGCTGGTTCAAGACATGGACCGTCTCCAGGGGTGGCAGGTGCAGGGGGGGTCCTCTTGGATCCCAGAGGACATGTTGAACAAACCTTCACCTGGGTACTGGGAACTAGAACCGATAACGAGGCTGAGTGGTTGGCACTTCTACAGGGCCTACATCTCTTAAACACTAAAAATATTCACAAGGTAATGATATTCGGAGACTCTCGACATGTCATCTTCAAACTGATCAACGGATACCCCTCTGGATTAGTCAATTGTCGCCGCCTGTTTGACAAAGCTAAGCCTCTCATGTCTAAATCCTATGAGACGTTCCACATCCTTCGCCACAATAATTCTGCAGTGGACGCTTTGGCTAACGTGGGGGCCTCCCTTCCACAAGGCCATTATAGCCATAACGGAAACACTCCTATCATCAAATCCATTCCTTAATGATTCGTCGAAAGCTTCCCTTTCATTTACAATTCATGAGTCCCATCTCATTTCTAATTCAGACTTTCCCTCTCTCCAAAAGAAGTTCTAAGGGCCCCCCTCATCTTCCACCTTATCCCTCCACCCCCCCTCCTTCCATTTTCCCTTCCCCTTATCCCTCATTTCCCCTCACTCTTCAACCCCTCTTCCTCCCATTTCCCCTTACCCTTATCCCTCCACACTTCCCTTCTCCCACCGCCTTGCATCACCTCCCAACAGCTGGCCTCCATTCCACGCTGCTTCCTGATGGTTCCTCCCATTTATTTTGTTGTCCTGCCTTCTCTCTTTCCCCCGCCGCGTGGGTTAACCTTTGCCCACTTCCTCTCTTGGGTTCTGTAGGCTTAATGGCTCACCGGTCATGGGTTAAATGCCCCTCCTCCTCATACGCTCCAAGTCTTTTCGACCATCTCGGTATGTCTTCTCCCTGCAGCAGCATGCAAGTTCATTTTACTCCTTCTCTCGGCTCTGTTTATCATGAGGTCCCTCTAGAGCGAGTTCTTCTAAATGTAATTGCCGGCGTTGGAGAAGGGTGGCTGCAAGATATCCTGTGGGAAGCTCTCCCTCTCACCCGTACCTTTGTGAAGGAAAGGCTTGCCCTCGCAACCTTCTCCTCTTGCACCTATAGCTCCCTCTCTGGTTCCTCATTGTGGTATTCAAACCCTGGCTTTGGTTCAATTCTTACGTCTGAAGTGCATTCTGTCAACTTGGAGAGAAGCACAGTCTTGGGTTGTCGTTGTATAGGGTGGAAGGAAGGTGTTGTGGGCACCTTAGTCTGCAAAGAGAGGCAAAGTAAAGAATGTTCCTCCCTGCAGCAGGAGCTCAAAGTGCTCAATTACATTCTCAGTGGCCTCTCGACCGAGAACTAGGCTTGCATACTAGCAGGCTCTGTTCATGCCTTACACTGTAATTTTGCTCATATTGATATCTCCTCAGGAACATGTAGAATGTCTCAGGCAAGTGATAATGCAGGCATCATGGACGTAAAAAAGAACCTTAGGCGTCTTTATGAGATGATAGAGATTGGCATAATGGATAACAAAGAAATTGTGTAGGAGGTTAAGAGCATGGGGGAAACAGTGAGTTACACCTCTCTACAAATCAACAATCATGATGCAAGGATTGATGACAATGAGAGAAATCTCAGGGAGATAATGGGAAAAGTTGATAGGATCCGGGAAGATCTCGAACGTCTGATCAACATGAATCAGGGAAGCAAGGTGAATGAAACCACTGCAGCAGTTGAGCACCCAATGGAGGAGGAGTCTGGAGTTCAGCCCAGGAAATTCAGAGGCAATCCAAAACCAATTTTCTTTTAATTATGGTTAAATGTTTTACTATCTTTTGCTTTGTAATCAGTTTATAAGGGTATACACTACCCCAGGCACTAATTGTTTTGAAAATACTCTGTGTATAGTTTTTTGGAAAACTCCTCGGATAAGCTTTATGTGCAGCAATTTTGAACTGCATAAACATTCAGTCATGCTATCTTATCTGTACTGAATGGTTGTGCACAGCTTGTTTTATTAAAACCTTTTATAGTTTCTGTTAAAAAAAAAGACATGGATCGTCTCCCATGCCGTAGGCTAGTGAAACCTATTATAAAGATAAATAATTAAATAAATAGGTATAAACAAAGTACATCACCTACATGAACATGGATGAAGGTTCCAGAAGGAACTAGCCATCATAACCATCAACAAATCCTGTCGTAATGAGCACGAAAAAGATATTAATAACATCCGAAGTAAAATATTGAAATATGTTAAGTAAATGTAAAAGTAATGCATGCAATTTTATTTTATTTTTATTTACGATTTTTAGGTGTGTTACATAATGGTATCAGAGCATGGTTACAACACTAGGCCTGAATCGACTCAACGCTAGAATTTTTACAGAAAATAAAAAACTAAATTCTATTTTATTTTGGTTAAATTCTCTTACAAACAACAAAGAGAAGAATAACTATATTTTGGAGGAAACATGGTAGATGCAGAGATGTCTGCAGAAGAGGAACGTTGCCCAGAAAATCCTTTAAATAACGAAGAGGGTAACTTAAGGGATGGGGAAATCTGAGTAAACGTAAACGAAATTCAAGACAACATATATGAACTACAAATAACTGTCAAAGAGTTAAGATCAGAATTGAGAAAAGTTAAAGAAGATAATGAACAAATTCTAAAATCTCAAGAAGAACTAAATGCTATTCTATTAGCTAGGATACATAACGATGAAAAAGAAAAAAATCATAAGTTTGAGCAAGAAATGCTTAAAATTACACCATACAAACATAAAGGCGGGAAGCTATAATTTTCCAGTCATAAATCTAAAACTTCTAGCGAAGAATCAGTAAAATATCACTTAGGAAAACAACCAGATTCAAGTGGAAGTAGTAATGAACATAAAAATAAAAATAAATACAGACCCTATGAGGAAATCTCTGGGGAGTTTAAGAAAATTAAGCCACCCATGTTTAATGGGGAAATTGAGAAGGGCGAAGTGGCGGAAGCCTGGTTTTCCGGAATGAAAAAAGTATTTTTAGATATACAACTACTCTGATGAATTAAAGGCTAAAATGGCCATCTATAATCTAACTGGAAAGGAAGATATATGGTGGCAAGACATAAAGAATATTAAGGGGATAAAAGAGAGACATGTAACTTGGAAAGCATTTAAAAATATATTTAAAAGAAAGTACTTATCAGAACAATATGATGAAGAAAAGGCCAAAGAATTTTATGAACTAAGGCTAGGAGCCATGACGATGAAAGAACTATGCAGTAAGTTTTTAAGCCTGCTTCATTACATTCCTTACATAATTGATGAGAAACTTAAAATACAACGGTTCCTTAGTTTTTTTACCATCACGTTCAAAGAATGGATTGAATATGACAATCCAAAGACGCTAGAGGAAGCAATGAGAAAGGAAAAATTATGCTACGACCAAAACAAAAGGGAAAATATACCAGCTTGGAAGAATAAAAGGCCAAATAATTTTGATCCCAGAAAAAAAAGAAAAATATGTTCCATAAATACATGGGAAATAACCATAGAGGGTATTAGAGTAATGATTACAAAGGATTTAAACTGCAGAATTTGGTAGTAAAAGAACCTTCTACTGTTTTTAACAAGAACCCAACACAAAAAGAACCCTTAAAATGTTGGGAGTGTGGAGGTCCACACTACTTTAAAGACTACCCAGTAAGAAAAAATAATTTTAATGTTCATTCTATCCAAGAAGCAGTTACAGTTGGGGACATAGTGAGGAGCATGCCCAGGATCTGCGCTGCATTAGAAAACCAACAAGCAAAGCACCATACTTCAATGGTTGAAATTGAAGGTATTATAAACAATCAACCTATTTCTATTTAATTGATTCATGTGCAATCATGGGTTGTATATCACCTAGAATAGTTGAATTATGTAATTTGGTACCAGAAAAGTTTGATAAGTCATGGCTAGTATAGTTATCCACCGATACAAAATGAAAAGTTACTAGTCTTGTTAAAAAATGTAAATTGATGTTGAATGATTTCCTTACACATGTTAATGTAAATATTCTACCTTTAGGATCCTATGATTTGTTAATAGGAATGTATTGGCTAGAAGACCATAAAGTGGTGTTAAACTGTTTTGATAAAACCTTTACATGTACTAATGATAATGGAACCAATATAAAAGTAAAAGGGATCCCTAGGAAGGTTACAATCAAAGAAATATTTGCGTTACAAATGAAAAGATCAGTAAGACAAGGGTGCAAAGTGTTTGCTATCTATATAATGAGTGATAATGAAAATGATAACAAACTTAAACTAGAAGACATACCAGTCTTGAAGGAGTTTGAAGACATCTTTCTAGAAGAAGTCCCTGGACTTCCTCCGAAAAGAGACATTGAATTTACAATCGATCTGATACCCATAACGTTACCAGCATCGAAGGATCTTTACCGAATGAATATAATAGAACTTATAGAGCTGAAATCACAACTACAAGAACTAATCGATAAAAAGTACATTCGACCTAGTGCCTCTCCTTGGGGAGCACCGGTCTTGTTTGTGAAAAAGAAGGAAGTAACATTAAGATTATGTATATAGTACCAATAGTTAAATAAAATGACGATTAAGAACCGATATCCACACCCCCGGATAGATGATCTATTCGATCAATTCCAATGAAAATCTATATTTTCAAAGATAGACTTAAGGTCTAGTTATCACCAAGTACGAACAAAGGATGATGATATCTTTAAAACGACATTTATGACCCATTATGGTCATTACGAGTTTATCATAATGCATTTTGGGTTGACAAACGCACCTGCTGCATTCATGTGTTTAATGAACAACATCCTAAGTGACTACCTAGATAAGTTTGTGGTTGTCTTCATCAACGACATACTAATCTACTCTAAGAATGAACAAGAACATAAGGAACATTTAAGAATAGTTATGCAAGTACTAAGAGAACAACAACTTTACGCAAAATTCAGTAAATGTGATTTGTTTAAAGATTCAATACATTGGACACGTAGTGTCCAAGGATGGAATATTAGTCTATCCAGACAAAATAAAGGCCATCATGGAATGGTCGGTTCCTAAAAATGTAACTGGCATCATATCATTTATGGGGATTATCGGATACTACCGGAAGTTGATTGATGGCTTTTCTAGAATCGCCTACCCCATAAATTCATTTCAAAAGAAAGGTAAAAAGTTTGAATGGACTTAAAAATACATGGAAAGCTTTAACAAACTAAAACATCTATTAACTACTGCCCCAATCCCAAATATTGTTGATCCATTCAATAACTTCATCATATGTACCGACACTTGTAATGAAGGACTAGGCATAGTTTTATTACAAGAAAACTATGTTGTGGCATATGGATCTAGGAAATTAAAAAAACATGAGAAAAAATATGCAACACATGATTTAGAACTTGCTGCTATAATTAACGCCTTAAGAATGTGGCGACATTACTTAATTGGAAGGAAAATTCTGCTTATGTCAGATAACATAAGCCTTAAATATTTATTGATTAACAAAATTTGAATGCAATACAGGCCATGTGGCTTTCCTTTTTAAGTGAGTATGATTTTGAAATCAAACATATAAAATGAAAAGAAAATAAAGTGGAAGTCACTCTAAGTTGTCATGCAAATTTACTATTTGCAAGCAACAACTATGAATCTGATCTAGAAAATCAGATTTTAAAGGAAAAGACTACTAAAAATGAACAAAATCAAGTAGGAACAGATTTCAGCCTAAACAAACAAGGACTGTCGCTGCATAAAAATAGGTTGTACATACCAAACATAACAAAAATTAAACTTACAGTCATGGATGAGCTACATTAAATATTGTATTCAGGGCATCCTGGATACCAGAAAACGATCACCGTGATCAGAAAGGACTTCTTTTGGTCAAACATGAAGAAAGAAGTGTTTGAATACTTAGCACGTTGCATAGAATCTCAGCAAGTTAAGGAAGACCATCAACATCCACCAGGACTGGTGCAGCAACTACCCATTCCAGAATGGAAATAGGAAACAATTAGCATGGACTTCATCACCGTCCTACCAAAGAATTTCAAACAACATGATTCCATCATGGTCGTAGTTGATAAATTAAGTAAGGATGCTCATTTTATTCGTGTTAAATCTACCTATAAAGCTGTTAACATTATAGATATTTTCACAAAAGAAATTTTTAGATTACATGGTGTACCGAAAGTAATCATCTCGGACAGAGATGTAAAATTCAATGGGAATTTCTGGAAAGAATTATTTAAAGGGTTGGGTACCCAGCTAAACTTCAGTATTGCATATCATCCACAAACAGAGGGGTAGATAGAAAGAGTAAATCAAGTCCTAGAGAACATGCTAAGAATGTACATCATGGATAAACCAAGTAAGTGGGAAGACTACCTCCACTTGGTAGAATTTGCTTGTAATAATAATTTTCAATTTTCTGCAGGTATGAGTCCTTTTGAAATATTATATGGACACAAGTGTAATACTTCGATTTCATCGAGCATACCAGTGGATAGATTAATGTTAGGGCCTGATTTATTAAAAGAGATGGAGCTAACCGTGAAACAGGTTCAACAAAACTGGAAGGCTTCCCAAGACAGGAAGAAAAGTTATGTTGATTTAAAAAGAAATCCTAGAGAGTTTTAGGTGGGTGATAATGTGTATATAAAGGTAAATCCCTGAAAAAAGCACCTTGAGATTGGGAAAGTATTCAAAACTGGCACCCAAGTATGCGGCGGGACATTTGAAATTTTAGCTAAAGTAGGGTTGGTTGCGTACCAATTATCCCTACCACCCAATATTAAAGTGCATAATGTGTTTCATGTTTCTATATTAAAAAGATACGTGCATGATGTTTCTCATGTGATTGATTGGAATGTAATCCAGGGGGAACCCGAAGGAGAGTTCCAAGTGGGGCTAGAGTGCATTCTCGACAGGAGAGAACTTTTACTTCATAACTATACCATCAGATAAGTCAAGGTGCGATTGAAGCACCTTAGTCCGGAAGAAGCTACTTGGGAGCCGAAGATTAATAAGGGGGAGGCATATCCAGACTTATCCCAAGAGGCTGAAATGGAAGAATAAAAAGAAATTTTTTATAAAACCGAGGACGGTGTAATATTTTAAGGGGAGGTGTATGTAATACCCCTTGAATTAATAATTATTCTGCTAAAAAAATACTTTAGTTATTATTTTATTATTTTTGACAGAAAAGTCAAGAATAAAACATTTTCTGTAAATAAATATTTTTATTTAATAAAATATGTTGAAGGGAGACAAAAGTGGACATAGCTATTGAAGAGTGTTTGCTGACCCATAAGACGAAAAGACATGTGGCAGAAGCCACTGAGTGAGAACTCAAGATGCATGATGCATCATCCCCCAAAATCAGATCACAACTCCTATTTGAGTGCTAAAGAGAAGGAGGCTCATAAGTGACCAAGTCCTACGAAAAATACTATATATTAGTATGTCCATGAGTAGCAGGAGGCTAGCATTGGACGAGGATTAAAATCTGAGAATGCAAGAGATGCCGCATTGAAGGATTTTTCTCTTATGGTTCAGTGAAGAGGCTCAGGGTTTCTGGAGCCAGTAACTTGGCTTCTCTGGGATTTAGTTGGGAGGAACAACTTCTCCAATTTTGTTTTCCCAACATTGGTTCCAGGTTCATACTTTATGTTTTAATTATTTGTAGAATATGTTTAAATCCTAGATCTGAAGAATATTAATGTCGAAATTAGTTTGGTTCGAGTTAGCTCACTGATGTTAAATTTGGATTCTGCACCTAATGGATTTAAAATCATCTATTTCTAGACTATATCATGTACTCTTAGATTTTACTGTATATTTCCTGTTGTATCGATTTTTCCTAAATCTTCCTTAATCTGCATTTACGAAATTTCAATGTTGAATGAATCTACAATTCCTTCTCATAGTATAGATCTGTATTATTCAAAGCATATGAATGGAATTCATTTACACAATATTCATTCTAATTTCTACATGAAATAACAGTATTAGATTATAATCTATTGTTTATAATATAGATTTGTAGTATTTAGTATATACAAATGGATTCCAATTAATTAACATTTAGAACTCATAGGATCTCAATAACATTAGTCTAACCAAACAAGGTTTACCTAACTAAGCGTAAAAGTACATTGTTGTTATCATATGATTACATATATATAATGCTTAAAAAGGTCCCTTATTCCCCTTAGTAAGATTACATAGGTCATAGAATCGAACCTATTAAGATAATCAATTAACAGTCCTATGATAGCTAGATTGTAGTTTTATAATAATTTAACTACCAGATCGTTGTTCATTCTAGAGAACAGAAAACATGTGAAATTGAAGATCTTATTCCTTTAAACATCCACAAAGTAGGTGTAAGATAATAAAATAAAATAAACCAAATATTTTACTGATCGATATGCTAAGTATCACAACTACATTCACGCCCTCGAAAATTTTAATTACAAACCAGTATCGCTAATATCAATAGTCGAGATTTAAAGATCTTAAACTTTAGTTAAAATATCACAAACTCTAAGAATCGTAATCTTTTAACGTGACAAGCATCGTAATTATAGGGTCATAAGTCCACGACGTGGCCACCCTAGATTGAAACAGAGGAAAAGCCTCGATTTAATATGCATAAGATTTAAAAACCACTACATATCAGGAGATCGAGTCTCTTAAAGAATAAACCACTTAAATTACAATCTGCTAATAAATCACACTAAAAACAAAGTATAAATGGAATCACAAACATAGCTATCATTTATATTACAGATCACAACACATTTTATTATGATTGTAAGCCCATATCCAATGGCTACCAACACCTTATCAACCAACAACTTAGGATTTATACAGCCATAGATCCTACGGGTATAATAGTCTAACAATCTTAATGAATGTGTATAAGATGGTCATAAGCCATTCAATGGCTACCATCACAACAAAGTTACCAGATCATGGGTGATTCCATGAAGGTGGGTAACATTTTTTGTCCAAATTTGGCGATGAAAACCTGATTTTTTACTCATGTGCTAGACAGAAGCCCTCGAAACGCATATATGCCATGTGAATTTCGACTTGCAGTAAAAAAAAAATTGTAGAATATTATGTTGGATTCCCAACAATTTTTTTTTTAAATATTCTGATGTCATTTAATGTGTGAAAAATTTCATTTAATGAATTGTGTGACCTTAAAAATTTGAAGAAGTTAATAAGTGGCTCATGTCCGACCCCAATAATTCAATCTTACATTAATAATTTTAAAAATATATATATGTGAGCATGATCTACACAAAATGTACTGTGGTCTGCGTATTTTTTTTTTAATTTATTTCGCAATATACAACTATTTATAATTTTTCGAAAGTGACCACATCTAATTTCAGCATCATTTTATACACATGTGTGTCCATCCCAACTTTTTTTCATTGTTTTCAAAAATTGAAAAACCAAAGACACCCTTTTGAAGAGGACACGTCGATGTGTGGGCTGTGCATTTTTAAGAAATTTTTGGAGGTGTATATTTTACCCTACGGATTTTTCTTTGAGCTGCTTCGAAGTTGTTGTCTAGTTTTCTAAGTGTAAGTTTTAGAACTAATTAAAAAAAACCCCATATGAATGCCAAAACGCATGCATGATATCTCAATGGATAGAGGATTTAGTGACGAATCTATCTGTATGAACTCTGCTCAGTTGTGTTCCATGAATGGCAGGATTTACACCCCTAGAAGACACAGAGAAACATTGATTTTCCTGTAAGAGGGCTAAATCTCTGTTTTTTAGGCCCTCGATTGAGGTATGAAGCTCGATCGAGGGTTT
>LPNX010426393.1:71008-93085 GCA_001517045.1 Pseudotsuga menziesii | reverse complement strand
CATTGATTATGAATATTGTGTGCAGTGACCAAGTGGACAAACTATTGTTTGTAGCAAAATGACCATGACGTAGATACAATAAACCCTTCAATGCATCCTGGCATGATAACTCAAAACTTTAACCAATAGTTGTGAAACCTTGATGGTGATGCTAGGGATTCATTTTGGGGCTTTAACAATAATTTTAGAGTCCATGAACTACATGCATTTAAGTTTTTTTAATGCTTATATTTAAGTAGTATCATGGTATATTTTCATTAAAATTCAACATCTAGCTTGTTTATGTCATCAATGGTTAGTAAGGAATTTCAACATCATTTGATTCCTATCAGCAATATATCCAATGTGTATACAATGTAGTACAGAAATGTAGTGAAATGTTTTAAATACTAAAAATACTTTGCTCATGTAATTTTTAATTTTAAAAAACTAGAATTATGTGATATGACTTTGAATTTACACTAATTTTTATCTTAATCATCATGTTCTATTCTACCCTGGGATTCGAGCTTTAAATATTTGGCCCAAGGATCTATACCGTAGGTAGATCATAGTCCTTAGAATCCAAGTCGAGTGGACACAACTCCTCTAAGTTCAGCTCATCAACTGAATTGCATGCATCATTGTCATAGTATTCTTTTTTATTTGAACCAATGAGAGCAATGGTGCATGCAATTCAGTTGATGAGCTGAACTTAGGCGAGTTGTGTCCACTCGACCTAAATTCTTAGTACTACGATCTACCTACGATATAGATCTTTGGGACAGATATTTAAATCCCAGAGCCTAGGGCAGAATAGAACAGAACGATTAAGATAAAAAATAGTGTTAAATTCATAGTCATATCACATAATTGTAGTTTTTTAAAATGAAAAATTATATACAAATGAGAAAAGTACTTTTAGTACCTTTAGAGAAATGAAAATGTGAGCATGAAAAAAAATGACCTCATTTCCTTGGGTTATATCAATGTCCATTTTTTACTCTTCAAAATTGTTATTGTGCCACACATTTGCAGTTAATTTTGCTAGTAAATTATTGAATGACATTAGAATTTACATCAATAACACGTGACTAATTATTTTGGTGTTTCATAATGCTAAGAGTGGAGGAAAATAAATAAAAGAAAAGGTGTTATGACGACTCTGAGTTCCGAAAAAACTAAAAGTATGGAAACTAAACATGATACTAATTCTCATTTCGACAAGAATTGAAAATGTTCAATGACATGAATTCAAATGGGGATTCAAAATACAAGGTGTCGAAGCATCTTTTGGAAGACTTCATTAAATGAAACTTTACATGATGCATATGGAAATACAATGTCAAGATCAATCTATCAGTTCGATCAAGGTTTCTAAAACCATTGATCGAGCTGTTACACGTGTTTTTAAATACCTCTATTGAATGTTTATGTGTGGTTAGAGAAAATCTCGATCAAGATTTTCAAAACTTTAACTAAAAACATCCTCAAGTGGAAACCCAAAAATTTCATTAATCAAATTTTTTAAACTATCATATTGTTCATGGGAACAAGGTCTTCAAATTCAAATAAAATCAAACATAGAATTATATGATAATAAAATTTAATAAAACATAATTTCGACTAGAAGAATGATATACTTGTGGGTAATAATACATACTTTGAAGAAAAAACAAGTAAAAGCATTACTACTGCCACTTCCTCTAGATTTTATGAATAGATATTAGTCGTAGATTAATTGGTGTTATAGATGTGATTGATTGGAGTCATACATGTGATCAATCACATCTATAACTCAATTACTCTACAACCCATATTGACAAATGAATATAAATGACCATTTTCTATCCAACAAATGAAGTGAATTAAATGGTGGGTTTGTTGCATATTTATAGACGATTAACCCTCGATCGAGCCCTTTTTTAACCCTCGATCAAGGGTTTATCGTGACCTCGATAGAGCATGTTATAAACCCTCTATCGAGGGTTTAATAAAATCTTGATTGAGGTACGTTTTTTTATTTTTGCCGAAATTACGTTGCCAAAAATTGTAACCCGCCTCCATGGATGCAACCATATATTACAACATGTCTACAAAAATCCTAAAAACAAACGAAGTATAATGTATTTCCATGGCCATAAGACCATCCGCGATGGCAGTCGAATGGTTGAACACAATCAACATAACCATTTGCACACAGTAAAATAATGAAAATGTTATTGGGTTATCACCTAGCCAAAGCCGGCATTCATTCCTTAACTATCATAAAAAGTATATTTATTACAGAGTGGTTGTAAGACCATTGTTGATGGATTCCACTATAAAAATATATTTACCAGTGTTATAAAACAGTATGGTAATAAGACCAGTCAAGGGCACCCCAAATCCTATAAGGGTTTAAATTAAACTAAAGTATTTCATTATATTACAGTGCCAAGATAATGGATAAAGATTCGGCACAACCCAAGAAGGGTTTATAAATAACCATATACGCTTTATAACCAACAAAACCACTTATCTTAATCATTGTGGCTACCAAAGAAGCCTCACGACCTCTGCTTGGTGTTACCCGCAACCACGATTTGGTTGGGTCAGCATGGGTTACAACAGTTAAAAGAATTTTAAAGCAAAAATGAAATAGGAACCAGGGTTGAGTACAGACTTGAAGCTTGCTTCAGAAATCTTTGATACCATGTTAGAATTGTTGTGCCATTTAGATCTTCAAGCAATGAGTCTGAAATTATTGATGCAGTGAATAGGAATGAATTATACAAACTGAACAAATCAAATCTCAGAGGAAATAGACAAGTATTGCTCAGAGAATTACAGTATTATCTTCATTCGAGAATCCAGTGTTACATAAGGAAGAATTTGAATTCAGTAGGGATGAATTCGAATCTACCAATTGACTCTAACTGTATCCAACTGCATGGCTAACTAAAGATGTCTAAATCATTATCGAAGTCCAACAATCTAACTCCATATGTCTAATTCAGTAAAATAATCAATTATAATCAATCTAACCAGTGTATCTGCAAGTGGTAGGTGAGAAAAGACATCTTCCCACATGAATCCATGCATAATTGATGCTAACTGAACTGAATGTGAACTAATTGAATATAATTGAAGAAAGAATAACTAACCTTAACTAGTAACCAACTCACAAAAACTGAAGGAGGTTGGTGCCGGGACTCCCAATGGCTCCTAAAATGTAGGGATTGGTCTAGGAGGCACCTAAACGGATGAATGCAAGTGCGGTCAGTATCAGTTAGCCTTTATCGGTGTTCACCGCACTCTAGTAACTAGTACATGTGGCCCCATCAGGCCAAGTGGACCTAATGGTACTAGTGGACCCAATAATAATAAAAGAATCCTAAGTTAGGAAAATATAATCTAATAGACAGTTTGGTCAAGGGCGGATTATAAATCCTAAAAGTATACACTTCTCCAACATCATTCGAAGACTCTTAATATGATCTTTAACCAGCCCATAGACCGTCCAATCATGAAACCATGGATAAAGTCTTTAAAAGCAGCTACTATTATTCTAGAGAAAATAGCAGGTGCATCCTTAAATTCGAATGGCATTACTGTGTGTCTTCTTTTGCAATCCTTATTTGATGGCACCAAAATAATCCATCAGTGAAAGAGTACACCTCTTTTCACCCTACGCTATCCAATACTTCATCAGTTAAAGGTGTAGGAAATGGATCATGCAGGAAAGCATCATTAAGTTTCCACAGGTCGACACAAATACATACTTCACCAGTTTTCTTGTCTTGAACAACCATTGGAATAATACATTCCGACTCTTTGATAAGTTCAATAATTCCTACATCTAGAATGCGATCTAACTCTGTCTTGACCTTCTCCTTATATATGGGATTTAGTACATATGGTCGCTGCTTGACAGAACTTACATCTTGTTTCAGGGGGATCTTCATTTCTCCCAGATCACCAACAATCCCCTTCGTTTTTGAGAATTTTGTTGGGAATAAATCTTGGAATTTGTGCAACAAATATGTAATTTTCCCTACTGTCTCGTCATCCTAGTAATCCCCAATATTGGTAAATTTTGGGTTCTTAGGAGAACCAATATTCACCTTCTTGATTTTAAGGGGCTTTGAAAATCTGTTAGTTGAGAGGCTCGGTCCCTCCACTGCTCGACTACCCTCAGATTCAGGGATATGTATATCACGTGGATCATTATCTTCGGGTTCACTATTGATGTTATAACAGTCAATCCAACTCTGAACCGTCTCATTTCTTTGGGTAAAAATTGACATCAAAACAAGGATGTCCTCAAAAATCTTGTCTCCAATAACATGCAGAGCATTATCAATCATCGGACTGTCATCAACAAAGCTAAAAGTATATGTGAAACTAGTATATGACTCATTCCATTCTACTATTCCTAGTCGCAAGTCGACCGATGTATACAAATTTCTTAGTATCATTTCCATAGTATATATGAATAGATGAACCCATTCCTGCCAGGGTGACGTCCTCCATGTCGCACAACAATTTTTAATGCGGTCAATAGGATTTGTCAATCTCGTATATTTCTAGCCAGTATAATTTTTTTTTTCACCGAATCTAATTTCTAACATCCATCGAAATTGGGACCATTCTAAAATATATTTTTTGTGAACCCACCACCTAGATGGTGTAACTTTCAACGCAACATCCAGGGATAACAGACGTTGGGGCTATTGTCCCTTCTCTTCAAATTTTGTGAGAAATGTATCTAAATTAGGTAATCCTCTGTAAGTAGGTAGATCACATACCTCAATACCTACCCACCTTAGAGATTTTGTGATCCTCGCACATTTCTGCATGGATACTTCATGCAACTAGTTCTTCCAAATCTCCAAATATTCTCTTGAGTCTGATGAACATGAACTAACACTTCGCCAGCTTAATTTACCATTAGTTTTCAGGTTGATGTAGTCATCCATTGTATATGTGATATTGTAAATGTTATCCATGTACCATTCTTGAACTTCACTCTTTACTGGCTTGACATATCGTTGGCCCTCCAAAGGATCAATTGGAGCGACTACCCACATTTTCGAATCTTCGAATAATAATATCCTCTTCTTAAAATTTATGATTGTTTGATTCTCGATAGCCCAATCGATCCTCAGCAGTGTTGGATATGGATTTGTATTGTCAAAAATATCTATTACCTCAAAGTACGTGTAGGTCCGAAGTCCTTCCACCTTGTTAGGAACCCATGTTAATCAACCAATATGCAAAACCTTCAACTGATTAGATAACCTCAAGTGAACAGGAGACCATACCAGCCTAAGATTTCTCATGATTTCTCATGTTTTCCTTGTTACCATGTTAACATCTAACTCCAAATCAAGAACGATAAAATACATATCATAGTCACCTATTTGGGCATTCATACGTAGCTTTCGGCGAGTCTTCATTATTCTATTAATATGATTAACATTTTCTTTTATGGTCGTGGACTTGGCAGCGGTTCTTCTATTAGAGCCGATAGCTTTGCCATAGCATCTTTATCTTCTACAAGTGCTAAACAACTCTTGAAGAAACTTTTCAAATTGCTTATCTTTTTTGTCAGCTTCCTTTGGAGTGACTCCTCAAAACTTGGTGGCATCTCAAGGATTGGTCCATCATCAAACGTCGAAAAATCAGTAGATGTCGAAGCACGATTTTTGTCCATGAACTCATTTCATGCATCAAAGAAAACACCCTTTTTCTTTTGGATGACGAACAACACTTTATTCTGCACCATAGTTCGAACTCTTGGATTTTCCCATGGTGCTCCTTGATTGTATGCAGCCGCAGTGCCACCCCTAGTTAAAACATTAATAGTAGATTCCTAGGACTCAACATAAATCTTCAGAATGTTCTGATTTGCATTTGGAGGTTGGTTCTAGTTACCTGTGATTTTGTCTTGCCACTTGGAAATAAGTTGTGGGAACTCTTCAATAGTATGATCCAACACTTTATAGTATAAGCATGTCATTCTAGGATTAGTGCAGTCTCGAGAATAATGTCTCGGTTATATGCAATTATAGAAAATAATTTTGCCTCGTCCTCAACCTCTAAAAGTAATGCCCCCCCTTGGCTAAGGGAATTGTGCGTGAGCTCATTCATCTTTCATCTACTGATAATTTTTCATTAATTATGTGTCTACTATCTTCTCCTGCAACAACTGGTATGCTCTACAATCCTTTTGGTCATGGCCCACAGATTGATAGAATTTACAATATAATATAGCATGTGTACTTACTATCTTCTATAGATAAAGACATTCTTTTGAACAATGACCTCTTGTTTGACGAACTCGACACCATGGCATCCCTTGTGAACTTAATGGATTTGGGGCTTCTGATGCAAGATAATCTAAGAAGGCTGGAAATGAATAATTATGATGGCCTTCAGTTTTGCATATCATACACCAGACTTCCTCATGGAGTTCTTTTCCTTTCTTGATGTCTTGTATTTGCAATGTTAGATTAGCTAGATGTGACAAAATTTGCATCTTTCCCACAACAGTCTCTCCAACCAACGATGCTTCCAAATTCATAGCAAGATCAAGAGATTCACTCTGGGATACGATCTTCAACTTCATCAAGGGAACACAGATATGCGGTAACAATGCCTCAATGAACCATTCTTTGTGTTGGGTTTCATACATTTGGAAACTTACCTTGGACATCAAGGTTTTGAACCTCTGGTTGAAATCCTAGACAGACTCAATCAAGATTTGCTTGATCTCCTTTAACTTTGTGATGCATTGTGACTCGGACTTGGGCTTCTTGAATTCATACACTATCCCAAATCGAATATGATCTAATGGCTTCTGAAGGTTTCCTGCAGGAACTGCATAAAACTTCATGTACCAATCGAGAGCACGACCCCTAAAGGTTGTCATCATCTGGGCCATCTTTATGGCCTCGTCCTAGACCTGTCGCACATTCCATACAACCTCACACAGGAACCAATGTTACTTAGGGTCATCCAAACCATTCCCATTGAATATAGGAAATTTTATGTCACTCCCAAACATCCTGTGTACTTGGGGTATTGACAAATTTGAATTAAATGTTCCACCAGAAGGAAATCCCTGACCATTATCTTGGCTATTATTATTACTTGGATTTGACAAAACACACTTCAAAATACTTTTGGGTCTTACCTCTAATGTTGGAGATGTACGCGGATTTTTGGGTATGTTGTAGTCTTGGGCCTAATATGGCACCTTGTCTTCGTCTTCATAAATAAGTCGATATTCCTCCTCTTTGTCGCAAGGTTCTTCGTCGAGTTGTGGCACCAAATCGTAGTCCACTCTTCCGGTCGCACTACAACTCTCTCTCCTTATCACATTTCTTCTTCTTTTTACCGACATGAATCTTCTTCCACTCGTTAGGCGAACACCCTCTTCATCAGTCTCGCTATCAGCTAGGAACATCTCATCTTACTCTATCCATCTTGTTCAGGATTTCCTTCCATCACGACCCATGTCCTCTGCACACAATTATTTACTCATTGGATTCTATCCTTGAGATTCATTTTTCACAAACCAACATTTTGATCCACAACTTTAAGGAGTTCAGATATCAGCCTCTAGTTCCTTGGAAGAACTCCCTCTCCACTTCACTATATGACTTGATAGTGTCAACAACAATCTCAATAATATATCCTTCCAAGATTCTATCCACCTAGAATTCAACAACCCTAGAGGAAGGATTACTAACAGTCTTCGGTTGTTGGATCAACTGAGGAGTCCACTCTTTGGGTTCTCTGCCAAATTTGTTCTCCGAGTTGCTATCCTCGCTAACCATTCATACAATACAATAGGAAATTCACTAAAGAATATTTTGTGAATACCTGAGTAAGCATACCTTTCTAACCATTCTATTGGAGTTAGTCGCGACCCCTTACTTTCTTCTTGTGCAAATCCTCCAGCTTTGTAGTCCACCCAATCTTGTATCTCATACTTCGTCGGGTTCCAAAACATGTCCTCTTTACAATGATCCTGGTCCTGACAACAGATTCATTTGTTGGCTCGCTTTAACTAACCTAAGTTTAACCTTTCAGTCTAACCAACAAAACCCAAGGCATCAACCCGACAGAGCATAACCTTGTCGACAACACCTGCGACGCAAGTGAAATCTCACCCAAGATATTTATAGGGACTGCAAGAACCAGGATACCGCTGTGACATAAGGTAATTTCTCCATGGCAGAACTCAACAAAATACCCAACGATGTAGATAGGTGAACAATCATTGACATATAACAACAATATATAAAACATACATATCTAAATCACATCTACCACATTCTCAGTACTATTATTCCATTTCATCATAAATATTATCAATCGCAACAAAATCACAAAGCTTTAGACATAAAATAAACATATGCCATCGACACAAAGGTTTTAACGTGGAAACCCATACGGAAAAAACCACAAAAGCGCTCTTTATCTGACATAAGTTGTGTTTGAATGCTTTGCTCTGCACACACAGCCTACAGACATCTCTCAGAATCACTTTAAATTAGATCCATGCACACAACTTGTGGATCAACATTACATACCCTTCATGACTCTTATTCTTCATTCGCACTACAACATACAAAATTACATATGCTCTCAAAACTTACTCTCGACCAACTCTTACCCAAAATCTGACCAACTAAAGCAACCCACAACTAGCCTACTCAAGAATCTCATTTACATTTTTATAGATTCTGACCTATTTTACATCGTGCGCTCACTACCTATAAGTGGACAATGTTTATAACTATCTCACCCCTTATGATTAATGTTCCCGTAAAACTGCCCAAATTTCCGTATTTGACCCATCCTTTCTTTGCTCTGTAGCAACCTTGTTCACACTGTGACCAGATTCCTCAAAACTTCGGGGCCTTACTTTACCACTTCCCAAGTGCCAACACATTGGCTCATCATTTGCCACACTACCATCTACACTCACAGGTTAAATGAATGATTTTGTTAATAAAAGCAGGTGTGTATAGCTGATGGAGTTCTCCAACATAAGCTCTATGTGCAAGATAAATTGTGTGCTTTCCCTTAGCATTTACTATATGAGATCTTGCTCTCCGTCCCAACATTCCTCATGGTACTTCGACAAGGCACTTGGAATTTGGATGCTAAATATTCATTCCAACACTTTCCTTTGGCGTTTACTCCTCGTCGGCTCTCTTCATGCTCATCATGACACCTCATCGTGACACATGGCACTTATTTGATAGATACACTAAATGGTGAGCTCTTTGTTCTTGGTGAACCTTGGTGATATGTTGCTTCAACTTGGAGATTAGGCCTAAAGCCTAATATTTTTTATTTTCCCAAAACCTTTTTATAATAAAATGATTTTTAAAGAAATATGTTTTACTATTTTGGGCTTTGGGCAATGGACTGACTTGGCATTTTTAACAAAGGAAATAAAAGTTAAAACTGACCTTAGAAGATGAAGGACAATGTCAAATTAAAACTGACCTTAGAATATGAAGGACAATGGCATGTTGGGAAATTCATCTAATGAATATTTGAAACTTAAGGAAAAATGATGAGTTTGAGAAGCTAGAAAACGTTTGATTTGGAAATGATGGCTTCATATACCAAGTTTAATTGGTAGACTACCAATTTCACTGCAGAAACTTCCTGCAGCTAACGCTTTTGAAAATATGCTAATTTCGCAACTGGAAACTGAAATTTTTGATAAGGTATATTTTGGTACCAACATCTAATCGGGGATGGAGTCCTTCCTACAAGGCACCAAGAACCTGTAGACCATGTGCCTTCATTCGAATTCCTGAAAATTGCAACCTGTAAATACCATTATGCACACTGTACACCTAAACTTACTTCTGCAAGCAGAGAGAACTGAAAACCAAACTGTCATTCTGAAAAGAAAACAACTTCAATCTGCATTAGTGCTTCCCCATTAGTCTATGGAGTCTTATTCAACCTACTGCACACCAAATGATCCAAAGAGAGATTATTTATGTACATAGTTCCTAAGAAATCAATTGCTGGATCATGTAAAATCAAATTTCTAGTGCAACCATGCAAGCAAATGATTAATTATTTGAAACTTATTTCCATCCTTGAACATAAATATGACATGGAAAACTGAAAGATACAAGTTAAAAATGATCTTGGATCCATATTTATAGTTCCAGAATTCTTTCCTTATAAAGGCAAAAACAGAAAATTCATTATTCCACTTCGATTCCATGTAAATTGCCACGAGATCTTGGAAAGGATAAAGGAACTTCCTCTGCTCATTTGTGAATTCCTCCATTTATGATCCCAGGAAAACTTCAAAAGGATTCACATATGAATGAGAGCTAACATCATGATAACCCGTAAGGTTGTCATTTATAATCCAAATAGCTGATGTGAATTTGCATAACCTTTTATTTTTCTGCTTCATTAATGATTTCAATTTCCCTTTTCTAAAATTATAATGAAGAAAAGGAAAAAGGGAATGAATTAGCTTCAACTTATTTACCACTTTCCTACAACAACATTCCATGCTATCATACATAGGCTCATAGATGAGAGATGTTGTATATATCAATATAACATTATGATCTTTGGAACCAGACCTTGACTCCGGACCATGACTGTCATATACGAAATTTGTTTTTTCATGGACTACAGGTTCACTACTTTACTGACCAAAATGTTTCAAAAAGAGGATCCGTGATCTGTATCAAATGCCTAATTTTCTTCATGCACAATAAATTATTGACAATAGTTATGAACATAAGATTCTTCATTTGAAAAGGAAACTAATGTTCCTGGAAAATCACCATTAACACACTTATAAAGACTAAGTCCTTTAAACGAAATTCATATTCGGCTTTTTTATTTGCAATATTAGTATGAAGATAGTCTAGAACAGCAACTTCCTCTTCAACTGGTATAAGTCCTTTGAAAGAAATTCATATTCAGCTTTTTTATTTGCTATATTAGTATCAAGATAGTCTAGAACAACAACTTCCTCTTCAACTGGTTGATAATGGCATTCTGCAAAATCATCTTCATAGATATCTCCAAGAAAATTCATAGTTTAATCATTCTTTTGCTCAGAACAAGAAAAATTCTCTGCTGTACATCGAAAATCATCTTGCTTATGTAAATTAGAAACATATACATTTTCTACATAACTGATAACAGAAAAACCTGATTCATTAATTTCAAGAACTGGAGAATAAGACAAATATGAAGACAATATATGATTATATCAACATATTGAAACAAATGAAACTCCAAATATGAAGACAATATATGATTATATCAACATATTGAAACAAATGAAACTCTAAATCTGATTTATGTTGTTGATAATCTTTGACCTGCTTCTCTGCACCCAATTATTCATCCAAAAGTTGATCTTGTAGTTTGTCACATGCCCACAGGTTTTTCTCAATCTCCTCAACGTCAATAAACATCTGGTGCAAGGTCAAAGATCTCCTATTTTCTTGGTGGACCTTGGTGATATGTTGGCTCAACTTGGAGATCAGGCCTAAAGCCTGATATTTTTATTTTCCCAAAGCCTTTTTATCAGTGTTCCACGGGGACGCGTCCCGCAGTGTCAGGGATGCCTTTCGATGTTTTCTGCGTCCCGGGACTTGGGGACTCCTTGGCGAAACTTTCCCTCCCCAACCATGCCCCTGTGAATTTTTTTTTTAATATTTTTCCATTATTTTCACATTTTACAATTCCTACTTGGTACTACTTAGAAAATAAACTGATATATTTAGTATTTACATTGCACAATCATTAATATATATCAAATGAATTATTATTTTTGATATTTTATTTTATTTTTATAATTTTAGAGACGTCCCCACCCACGTCCCCTGAATATCCCTAAATTTGGGGGTGGTCTCCATGCATCACGAATGTGCGTGTCTCTGCTCCCGCGTTCCCCGTACCGGAAACTTGGGGAACACTGCTTTTTATAATAAAATGTTTTAAAAAAAAATATTTTTTAATATTTTGGGCTTTGAGAGTTGAACTAACATTGCATTTTTAACAAAGGAAAGACAAATTAAACTGAAGGACAATGGCATATTGGGAAATTCATCAAAGGAATATTTAAAACTTACAGGGTAAATGATGAGTTTGAGAAGTTAGAAAATGTTTGATGTGGAAAAGATAGCTTCGTATACCAAGTTTGATTGGTAGGTTGTCAATTTCGCTGTTGGAACTTTTGAAAATTGATTTTGTTGTCAAAAACTGAAAAATCTATGGAATTTCGCTGCTAAAACTTCATGCAACGAACACTTTTGAAATTACCATTGATGAGCATATATTGGTATCATTGAATAAATACAAGTGTTCCATATGCTTAAATCAGCTTCAACTAATTATTATCTTATACTCGTGAAGTAGTTGTCCATGATAATGATTCATAAAAGGTGTAGCCAATAATACCTCCATGGCAATGATATACCATTGTCTTTTATTTTTATTTCATTTAATTGTAAAAGAGAAGATGGGCAATGATATACCATTGTCTTTTATTTTTATTTCATTTAATTGTAAAAGAGAAGAGGAAGAGAAATCAGAATCAGAATTACAAATAAAAGTATTATTTACTTGATAGAATTTCTTCCAAAGCGTTTACGAGGGCCTGATTCAGCCACTTCTCGGCCTCATCCATGAACGAAGGGCTCAATCTGATCATCAGAACGCAGAATTCATGTTCATTCAGAACCCCGTCGCCATCTAAATCCCCCTCCTCCATCATCGCCCGCAACTCTGAATCTGTGAGGGAATCCAACCCTAAGAGAGCCGAATTCCTCTTCAAACTCTCTAAAGTTATCAAACCCAGCCGGGGATCCTCTAGAAGACGGAACCCGTTACACAGCTCCGCCAAGAAATCGCTCTCTCCCAATTTCTCAGCCATTATTGGGAGGAAATCCTCGAATTCCGCCATTATTGGAAGTGCCGAAGCCCTAATTGAAACCTCAATTGTGTCTTTAACGCAGGCAAAGAGTTAAAGCTTGAATTGTTGTGAAATGGGGAGGGTTTGTTATATAAACATAGGCTCCATGGCCGGCCTGCAAAGAAACCATGCACTGTGGCCAGGCATGGATTGTGCGGCAGAAGAAATGGTTGCGAAATTGCCCGGACGTATTCCAGACGATCCGATGTTGTCATCCTTGAAGAGCAAGCTGGTGTTGTGGAGTTATTCAAACTGTTTTAACAAAGTTGGGACTTTCATGGAAGCAATCAACAGTGGGGTTGGGGTTTCGTATAATTCCGGAACGTTCGGGTAGAAGAGACCACGGCGAAACTTGAGTACCCAAAAATAGAAATATTACATCCTCATATTTATAACTATATAAAACTCTTTAACAAACATGTCAAAGAGGTATTTTTCTAACCGGAAAATAAATAAATAAATATGCTTTCTTTAAACAATGTCAAAATATACTTCTTCCGAATTGTTACTTTTATAATTAAACATAGAATAAATGATTTTCTCATACTTAGTCATCATCTTCATTCTTTTCAATGTCAAAATATACTTCTTTCGAATTGTTATTTTTTAATTAAACATAGAAAAAATGATTTTCTTATACTTAGTCATCATCTTCTTAGTTTATCTGTATTCACCATCATCTTGAGGCATTCCAACACAATCTACTTCCTCCAATCATTCCTATAATAACCTATCAATATAAATGTCAAAGGAAGGGAGAGATCACACACTTGCATACCCCACATATCGCAATTCATCTCATTTTACAAATACTCTTTATTTATGAATTTTGCAAGGAACCTGTGATACAACTTTATGATTGTAACTTGTAACATATGAAAATGTTTTGTTTTGCAAACTTGCAGGCTACCATAAAACTGAGAAACAACTTTATAAGACTATGCTTTAATACGATAATATCAAACTAATGCTATTGTTCTTCAATGATGACTAAGCTTGCTTCAGGTGATTTGAATCAAATAAACAAGTTTCCTCTTATAGTGGTGCCCCACCATGATTCTCACATTGTGAGGAAAGTTGTCTTTATTATTTGATTTTGAAATGATACCTTTGCTCTTCCTCTTTACATTTACCTCTTCGGGCCCAATCCCAGTAAAATCTTACCAAAGATATCCTTAATGTAAAAGACTGCATCAGGTGCCAATTTCTCTACAATTTTGGTTATGAAACTCACGATTTTGTGACTGTGACTTAAGGGTATTGATGAATATACCTAGAGATCTAACAAGGACTACAGATTTTGATGATGTCTTGAAAGCAATTGTTGTCTTTCAATTAGTGTCACAATTGCACAAACAAGGACCCTATAATATGTTTTTCATGAGACTTTGTAAAATATTTCACCTTTGCATTGGGCTCATTATTTTCCACACTACCATTTACACTCAATGGTTGTATGGATGATTTTGTTAATAAAAGAAGGTGTGTATAGCTGATGGAGTTCTCAAACATAAGCTCTATGTGCAAGCTAAATTGTGTGATTTGCCTTGGCATTTGTTGTATAATATCTTTCTCTCTGTCTCAGTGTTCCTTATGGTACTTAGACAAGGCACTTGGCATTTGGATGCTAATCATTCATTCCCACACGTTCCTTTGGCATTTACTCCTCGTCGGATCTCCTGGTGCTCATAATGGCATTTAGTACTTATCTGATATATACACTAAATGGTGGGATCTTGGTTCTTGGTGAACCTTGGTGATATGTTGGCTTAACTTAGAGATTAGGCCTAAATCCTGATCTTTTTTTATTTTTCCAAAACCTTTTTATCATAAAATTCTTTTTAGAGAAATATTTTTTCATATTTTGGGCTTTTTGGAAATGGACTAACTTGGCATTTTTAACAAAGGAAAGACAAGTTAAAACTGACCTTAGAATGTGAAGGACAATGGCATTGTGGGAAATTCATCCAATAAATATTTGAAACTTATGGAGAAAATGACGAGTTTGAGAAATTAGAAAATGTTTGATATGGAAAAGATAGCTTCTTATACCAAGTTTAATTGGTAGGCTATAAATTTCGCTACTGGAACTTCCTTTAGCGAACACTTCTGAAAATCTGTTGATTTTGTTGTTAAAAACTGAAAATTTTGATAAGGTAGATTTGGGTACCAACAACCACCTTCTTTTTGTGTGTTGCAAAATGATCTACCATGCTTGCATGTACATGTGTCTATCATATGAGCAACCACATTTTCCTCTATGCTTAGTTGTTCTCCTTAAGGTCTTTGCCAACTAGCGGGCCAAAAAATCACTAGCCAATGACTCTAAATAGTCATTATTCTCTTTTCCCAATGAGTATGCCAAGATTGTATGTAGGAAAAAATTTGACTCTTTTGGATATATAAACTATGAAATTTATATTATCATAAGAGAATATACAATGAGCATATTTTTTGAATTCCATTAATTATGAGATATAGATTGATTTAGAATATCAGTAAGAGAATACATTGAGATACAATTAAGTAATAACGATATTTGCTAGACATATCACCCAGAATTGAGATTAAATGGTTGATTTCAAGCATAAAAGTTGAACTAACAATAACTATGAGTAGTGATGCTCATAATTGAATTTGAATGCACAATATTAAATTGATTTGAATTAGTGATGATGTGTGCTATCATTGTGTAAGCCTTGGTAAACACCACAATCTTGATTTGTTATAGGTTGTCGATTTCCATTTAATTTAATTGATCTTGAGAAATGGTGAGGGTTTCTTGTCCAATACCTCCCAAACATCTTGATATGGAATTCATTTGTCAAATTGATAATTGATCTAATGGCTAAAAATATATCTAGCCTTTAATGAAACTAACACTATTACACTTGCAACATCATTCCCACTTAATATCGTATATACAATTTCCACAGTTCTTTGGTGTCTCATCCTGATTGAACTCCATTCTGATATCAATGGGGTTATAGGGTAAAGGTTATTAGTATTAATGGATAATAGCTATGGGAGATAGGTAATAGGGTTTAAAGGTTAAGGGTTAGAGGTTATAACAATTTTGTGTTAAAAGGGTTAGGAGATTGGGGATTTAAGTGTCATGAGTTAAAGTTCAAGTCTTGGGGATTAAGTAGGTTATGAGATAAGGGCTATATGAGTTAGGTGTTAACGACTATAAGGATTACATGGTTTATATTTTATAAGGTCTAGAGGGGTTAGATGTGATAAGGGTTAGGATACTATGGGTACAATTGTCTTAGGGATTATATGCATGTTATGAGATAATCGGTTATATGAGTGAGGTGTTAAGGATTATAAGGTTTACATGGCTTATATTTTATAAGGTTTAGAGGGGTTAGATGTGATAAGGGTTAGGATATTATTGGTACAATATGTGTTAGTGGTTAAGGGTCAAGAACTAAAACTTATATAGGTTATACATGTTAGATTATATGGGTTAAGTGGTAATTGCTACAAATTATAGGGGTTAAAATTAAATTTTATTAGAGTCAATTGTTAGGGTTTACAAGGGTTACAAAGTATAAGTTATTTAGTGATTATGAGCTATAGGGGTAATCAAAATGACGATCATTATAGGGGTTATATAGAGAGCTAACTAAGGAGACAAATTGGGTAATTAGGGTTAGGTTATCCATAAGGATAATTAAGGGCACTTGTTAGCATTTATAAGGGATGTATGTTATATATGTTAAGGGGTGGGGGTTTGGGAATACTAAGACTAGGGGTTATATATGATAAGATTTCCCATGGTTAGGGGACACGAACGATAGGGGTTATAAAGGTTTCAATTAATAAGGATGATAATATAGACAAATTCGTTAGGTAATAGCATTCATAGGAGTCTCATTGGTGTATGAAGAGCAACCCAATTTGGCTACAAGAGGGAAATCAAACTTACAACATTTGTTCATACAAAAGTTGTAGCTCATAAGTCCTTTAACTCTATTTGTTGCTTCATTGATCATAGAGGCACCCTTTGTGAAATTTTTGGCTCTATCATTACAGTATGAGTCTCCTATTAAAAAGTTGTATACCCAACTCATGAGGAAAACTACAAGAAGTATTTTGTTAGGTTAGTGCTTTCCCAAATTGTATAAATGAGGAAACAAATCGATCCTTGCTAGCATTGATTCAAATAAGTGAAATTAAGAGATTCCTTCAAAAACTGCAAAGTGATATGTTACATGGCCCTTATGAGCTTCTAGTTGAATTCTATAGGTTCTTCTAGGAATTAATCAACCAAGTTAAATTACTAGGTTGTTGACCAATGAAGACAAAAAGGCCAAATTCTACATGCATATAACTTTACCTTTCTTTCATCCCCAAGATAAATAATCCATCCTTATTTGAACATGTATTCCCTATATCCATTTGTAATATCATCTACAAAATCATCTCAAGAATCATTGATAGTCACATTATGCCCATCTTATATACACACATCTCTAGAGAGCAAATGGGTTTTCTCCATGGTAGGGACATTCAAGACGCCATTGGCTTCACTCAAGAAATTCTTCACACCAACAAAACCTCGATAAGAGATATTTCATAGCAAAGATTGGCCTATCTAAAGCCTTTGATTTCTTTAGCCAACTATACCTAAGATTGATCCTAATTCATGTACAATTTACTTGGCCTTTTATTCGTTGGATTGAAGCTTGTATCTTCATGCCATTCCTTTGCCCTTCTCGTTAATGGATTGGATTCATCTTTCTTCCATGACTTTTAAGGTCTTCATCATTGATGTTTTTTATCCCAACCACTATATATGATCATCATTAATTGCTCAACATACAAAATCTAGAAAAAAACTCGTCAAGGCACCATCACAGGAATCAAAATTAATAGCACCAACCAAATCACTCATTCAATGTTTGTGGATGAACTAATCCTATTTAACAATGGATCCATCTAAGAATCCAAGGTATACACAAGAAACTCAAGGATCTTTTTTGCTTAGCCATAGGTATGGAGATTAGTCAACCAAATATCTCATCCATTATAATAATGTTCCTCAGTTCCATCTTACATTGTTACTAAAGATTATTCCTTTATAGCTCAAGAGTTTTATGCAAAACTAACCTACATGAGCTTCTAAGTAAAGCCTAATAATTATTATATCTAGGGCTAGGCATGGATCCTTGAAAGAGTCAATCTCAAAATTGTCACGTCCCCATCCCTCGGACCGGCGAAGAGGACGCGACGAACACCACGTTAACTGGGCAAACAGCCCCATGAACATGAAACAGAAGAGATCAATGCTGAAAATTAAAAACTTAACATGATGCATAACAGGGATGCTAAGGCACACAAGTAGATGCATAATCTAGCATACAGGAATTCACAATTCCTAGGACATCAATATACAGCGGAAGCAACACATATACGTTTCCAGCATTTAACATGTTCATTATAATTTTATTAAACATCAATATAATTGCAGAGATGAAGTAACAGCAGCACTTATCTTTTGATGAAGAACTTGCCCCGCAACCAGCTACGTCGTTGCAACGTTCCACCCAACCATAGGCCAACGTGCTCATCAATCTCTCAGCAACGCTGCCACCCCCGAGCTGGGCATGATTCCTCCAAGGATAGGGTTCAAGCAGGCTTACACATAGCCGAGGGACACAATCAGTCAAACCAACATAGCTGGGTTTACCAGGCCTTCCACGAACGGCCAAGCCAGCACAGTCCGAAGACCAACCACTGCATACCGCAACACACCAATCCCTTCACAGCCCTGTGAATAAGGGAAGGACAACCAGGGATAATCCCAACCCAAGATGAGCACAGCTCAAGTCCACCAGACAACACGGATTTGTTCTTGGCCCTATCGTGGCCAAAACAACTCAGCAACAACACCCAAACCAGGGTGCATCAACAGCATAACACACCATGAGAATGATGTCAGCTATGCACCATCCCAAAACAGAGGAAGAAGCCAACCGATGTGGACAGTCGACAACCCCGAAATGTAACCAGTGAGCACAGCTCACCGCATGGGAAAAACACAATCCCAAAGAATGTATCAGCATACATTACCAGCAACATGGGGAAACATAATAGCTTGTTCTAGGCAACAAGGTCCCAAAACGTAACAACAAACACAATTCACAGCTCTCAACATGTGCATGGAGATGGACAACAGACACGGTCCTTGCGCGCAAATGAACAGCAGAACGCGAAGAACGAACAAACCACCCAAATCCCGCGTGGTGGAGAGTGCGTGAAGAAAACAGAGTCGACCTCTATGTGAGGAAGATGTAGACCAATTCCTAAGCGCGCGGATGCACAGGAAAAATCGGGAAGAAGAACAGAACTCTGCGTGAAGAAGGCAAGCAGACCCTGGCGAGAGTGCCTAGCCGTGGAGGGAATGGAGTGAATGGAATGTCGTGGGTGGAGTGGGCGTGTGGGAAAAGGACTGACAGTCCTGCCACCCCACTCCCAAAGGCAATAACTGCCTCAACCACCAGCCATAACTGCCCCCAACAAACAAAACCAAGCCATTGAAGAGGTTGGTGAAACAAGAAAGGTGGCAAAACAAACAAGGTGGCAACACATGGGTTTTTCCCCCATAACCAAGGTTTTGACATCCCCCACCCCTTATCCTTTGGAACCATGCCCTTTTCATTCAACGTTGCACTGTCGTAGCTGGTTGTGGTTTATTTTAATTGATGTGCGTGTTTACATGATGCCGAATTATAATGTGCCGGATAGCACAACATACCATCGGCAACTATCCCTATTGCCGAAACATTCACAACCAAATCGATGGTGGGGCTTTTTCCTTGAGCTCCTCACCATGATTAATTACAATATATACATCATGCAAACGGGGTCAAAATCGGGGACATTACATTCCCCTCCCCCTTGGAATAACACCGTCCTTGGTGTTCCATTACATATATACAATACATATACAGTTGCACATCAAAATTTCAAAATTGCAGATATGTCCCATGTTCAATCATCTACTTTGAATGTTCAAGACCAAGCTCCTCGGCTTCCATGGACTTCTCCTGCTGGTTCTCAGCTTCCAGCTGATCCCGAAGTCTAGGAACTTTGCGGTTATTTCCTTCATCATGTTCCCTCATTGGGCAGTCCCGGCGTAAATGATGTCCCCCGCATCTCCAGCATCTCACTGGCTGTTTCATCTTTGCCTGCTCAATTTCCTTTGAGTCTTCATGCCTGGACCGTTTCCTATCGGTTTGCTTGGACAATTGCCCCGTTGCTGACCCACCTTCCTTTCCTTTGTCGATTGCTCCCAGAAGGATTTTCACCTCCCTTTGCAAACCAATAGAGTCTTGAAAAATATGGTGGTTCATCTCATTCTGCCTTCTTTGTATCTTGAGCATCTCCCCAAGATTCTCTTGGGTCTTGGCAATCATTTGAAGACTTCCAGCTAAGTCCAACAACTTTTGATCTGCTGCCATATTCAATGTGCACCACCTGGTTTCACTTTTCTCACTTGTGAAATGCACCATTGAAATCCTATCAGACCAAGCATAAAATAGACATTAAAATCAGTCAATTAATTTCCCCATTTGGCATGACAGTCCAAGTCTCATCAATGAGGCTTTCATATTTTTCATGCCTTCCCAACAGGCACATGAGCTCATTCATGTCCATTCCTAGGCAGGGAATTAACTATTCCAGCATTCACAAATTTACTTAAGTAAATACACACATTTCATTTTCAGTCATACATGC
This sequence comes from Pseudotsuga menziesii, assembly GCA_001517045.1. Lineage (NCBI taxonomy): Eukaryota > Viridiplantae > Streptophyta > Pinopsida > Pinales > Pinaceae > Pseudotsuga > Pseudotsuga menziesii. The sequence continues at coordinate 72,381 of LPNX010426393.1, read as the reverse complement.
ATTCAACAATCCTTTGTTTTCACAATGCATAAACATATATATATATATATATATATATAATCAAAAGGCAAGAGAGAGCAGCAAGAGTTTTTTTTTTCCTCTTTGTTTTGTTCCATCCTGGAACCCACACCATCACTGTGGATTTTCATGCTCTCAGCCTCTTTCACTTCACCGTGAATGTTGGACCAATCTTTCTTGGTCATGACACTTAGTGTCTTCGGTCTATTCCAGACCTCTAAACCATGGAGTCTCTCCACATGGTTTGTCTCAACTGCTAGGACTCCCCCGTCTTACTAGCACCTTTTTCATTACCGCTCATTCCGAGCTTTCCAGGACAGTCACATGTCCACATGCATCTCTAGGATTCTCTCATAGTCCTTGCTCCCAGTGATACCTATATCCAACATTGAATAGATTCACATGTTTAGTTTATTCTCATTAGTTTTATCTTGTTCTAGAGATAAAACATCATAACCAAATCGTATACACATGTTTAGTCATAAGCAAAATAATCCAATACTTATCTGTATTGTGCGTTTCTTCGTTCATCCACAGGATCCTGCTTCGCTTTGCAAGCCTTGGGATCGCCTATGGACTTAGATGTTAGGTCAGCACGCCGGCTGCTCCACAACATCAATTTTTTTTTAATGTCCAGCCAGTACATCCTTATGTCGATTGGGCTTGGAACTTTATCATGACCATTTCCAGGTCTAGGATCTACTATGGATCCTCAGGCATATAACAACCCAACATACACTTATACCGACATACACTTATATCAACAATAGCCCTCACTTCGCAACCCCTCACAACAACCATTTACCTTTACCTTTACCTTTACATTTTCCTTCAGCCTGTCAACACAAGCAACACAAGCAATACAAGCAAACTCATCAGCGTTATTGCTCAAAAACTGTAATCACATTTCTCATCATTCACTATCAAGTATTGAGACACCAGGAGTGCGTCCACTCCCTAGAGTGTAATCAATATTGAAAATCCTTTCATGATCCAACATCGGAAAAGTGTGCACCCATTCCCGGTGTGTGCCATGTCGGTTCTATTCATACTCAAGCGATCGGTCATCATGGAAATAAAATCAAACACGTTCTGCATATGGAATTTAAAAATTAAACATGCATATTCATAGCAAGGGTCACATAACACTTATCCATTTGTCGTCGCAATATGCCTTTGTTAAGGAGGAATGGAGGCTTCTTCCCCGAGTTAACAGTACCTCAGTTAGCCCTCCCGACTCCTTTTTACATTTCACATTCACACATGTATTACCGACATAACCCATACCATCTCACTCATGTTATCACCAAACATGCAATGCAGATGAGACATTTTCAAAATGTCCAATGGCTTTT
>LPNX010426393.1:29832-60229 GCA_001517045.1 Pseudotsuga menziesii | reverse complement strand
ACGTGACAAACATTGGTGTATTGATCTGTGATCTGTTTGTGTGAAGCGGCTATTCTTGGTGTTCGGTCCTTTGGGAGTACCCTGTGTACCCTAACATGGGCAAAGGACTGACAGTCCTGCCACTCCACTCCCAAAGGCAATAACTGCCTCAACCACCAGCCATAACTGCCCCCAACAAACAAAACCAAGCCATTGAAGAGGTTGGTGAAACAAGAAAGGTGACAAAACAAACAAGGTGGAAACACATGGGTTTTCCCCCCATAACCAAGGTTTTGACATCCCCCACCCCTTATCCTTTGGAACCATGCCATTTTCATTCAACGTTGCACTGTCGTAGCTGGTTGTGGTTTATTTTAATTGATGTGCGTGTTTACATGATGCCGAATTATAATGTGCCGGATAGCACAACATACCATCGACAACTATCCCTATTGCCGAAACATTCACAACCAAATCGATGGTGGGGCTTTTTCCTTGAGCTCCTCTCCATGATTAATTACAATACATACATCATGCAAACGGGGTCAAAACCGGGGACATTACAAAAATCACTCATTGGACACATACGTGGATCTCCAACATAGGTAGAATAATTTTGATTAAAAACATCCTACATGCCATCTTGGTTTACTGGTTAGCTATTGTTGCTAACCATGTGGATTTTATTCAAATGTCTTTGAAAGGAAAATAAGGAAGAAGGAGGATCGCTACTGGTCTCATGGTTATTTGTTTCTCATCCAAGCGATATAGGGGGTGGGCTATCAAATACATGGGCATATTTTCCTTTGTGATGACAAAAAAAGATACATGGAAGCTACTTATAAGAAAATCCTGAGTTTGACACAATGCTCTATATGGTAAATACATAGCTCCAAACCAGTTAGAAGATTGAATTAGAATTCCACATAAACAATATCAAAGTGGAAAGGCTTGATTTAGGAAACTCACAACATTATTAACCACCTATGTTGGAAGATTGGATGCCCTTCTAATAATTGGATACTTCGTAAAATAAGAAGTTGAAATCCCTTAGTCAAGTGGCTTCAACCATTGACTTCAAGCCACATAAATGTCAATCTACACAGGTTAATGGACTTCTAGGCATTGAAGGGAAACAATGGACATAATACACTAGATTTTTTCTATAGTCAAGAGTCATCCTTGGAGATGAAGAAGCGACACTCATGTGGGTATGAAACCCATGCACACGCCAATACAATTTCCATGTAAGTTATAGGCTACAATCCTACCGAACACTCCTCAAAATAGTTGGGCGGTGGACCAAGTTAGGAAGCTTCACACACCCCCAAAAAACATTTTGTTTTCTTGGCTCACAATGAAAGATGTGATTTCAATGTGGGAAATGCTAAATGAAGTCGCTAGAAGGGTCTTGATAGATGCTCTCTCTATGGGAATTGGGAAGAATCCATATCCTATATGTTGGTCCATGTCATTTCACAAAGGAGATCTAGGATATTTCAAGTCGTTTGTGTAGCCAACCATAGCAATGAACCGTGGGAAACATCTAGGAATCCTTGCAAATTTGATTCCATAATGCGAGGGAGGATGAAAGACCCCTGGCTCTTGAGATAATGTGATCCACCTAGCTAGTAAGGAATGCATGTATTTTGCAGAGTTAGACTAAGGATGTGTAGACAATTTTCTATAAGTTGAAGTCCAACCTGCTTTCACAGAAGATTACTACACGTTCTAATCCCCCACACCTTGTTCTACACCCAAACTATGATCCATCCCTTACTAGAGGGTACTTCAACAAAGCCTCACAAGGAAACTCGGTCCCCACTAGGGTCGATGGGTGGTTTATTTTTCCTACAGGTCCAAATTGTTTTTCAAACTTGGTGTAAGGAGATCTACAAACAATAGAGCATAATTTCTAGCAATAACTATTAGACTATGTGAGTCTTTGTACAATCACAAAGTCCCATATCCCATGTATTTGTGTGTTGTCGTAAGGTGGCATCCTTCTCTATTAATGATTAATGAGCATGTAGTATATATTGATATCATGGGTGAACACATGTGTTGGATATGGCTTAAATCCTTTTCAACTAGCTATCATCTTATGTTCTATTTCTTAACATGTTATCATAGCCAAGGCATAATAGTTTGATGAATAGATAAATACAAGTGTTAAATATGCTTGAATCAGCTTCAACTAATCATTATCTTATACTCATGAAGTAGTTCTTCAGTAATAATGATTCATAAGAAGTGTAGCCAATAATACTCCCATGCCAATGATATACCATTATCTTTTCTTTTTATTTCATTTAATTGCAAAAGAAAAGAGGAGGAGAAACCTAAACTCTCATACCAGGGCCAGGTATCATCATTTGCTTTTAATCATTTGATGAGTGAACTCTCATACCTGGCCCTGAACTCTCTGAACTGTCCATTTGGATTAAAGCAAATGATGAGTTTACTCATAAAATCTCCTTTGTATCCATAATTTTTTTATAAACCGAATGTAATGCATCAATATACCTGGAAGCCATATACCTAAACTGATTTGTGAGACAGAGCCAATGAATACCTGAATTCCTTTTCAACAATTTGACAGAATTACAAATACATGATGTATTATTTATTGGAGAGGATTTCTTTCAAAGCGTTTACCAGGGCCTGATTCAGCCACTTCTCTGCCTCATCCATGAAGGAAGGGCTCAATCTGATCATCAGAACGCGGAATTCATGTTCATTCAGAACCCCGTCGCTATCTAAATCGCCCTCCTCCATCATCGCTCGCAACTCTGAATCTATGAGGGAATCCAACCCTAACAGAGCCGAATTCCTCTTCAAACTCTCTAAAGTTATCAAACCCAGTCGGGGATCTGCTAGAAGACGGAACCCGTTACACAGATCCGCCATGAAATCGCGCTCTCCCAATTTTCTCAGCCATAACTGGGAGGAAATCCTCGAATTCCGCCATTATTGGGAGTGCCGAAGCCCTAATTGAAACCTCAATTGTGTCTTTAACGCTGGAAGAGAGTTAAAGCTTGAATTGTTGTGAAATGAGGAGGGTTTGTTATATAAATATAGGCTCCATGGCCGGCGTGCGAAGAAACCACGCACCGCTGCAAGGCATGGATTGTGCAGTAGAAGAAATGGTTGCGAAATTGGCCGGACATAGTCCAGACGATTCGGTGTTGTCATCCTGAGCAAGCGGCCGGTGTTGTGGAGTTATTTAAACTGTCTTAACAAAGTTGCGACTTTCATAGAAGCAATCAACAGTGGGGTTTCGTAGAATTCTGGAAATTCAGAGATTTTATTTTTAGTTGGTGAATCATTTCACCAACTAAAAATAAAATCTCTGAATTTTATGTAAAAAGAAAAAATGTCACTTTTTCATTTTTTGGGAATCCTTCACATCTGTGGGGTTTCTATTTTTTGGTGCTCAAGTTTCGCCTCGTTCTCTTCTACCCGAAATTTCCAGAATTCTACGAAACCCCACTGTTGATTGCTTCCATGAAAGTCACAACTTTGTTAAGACAGCTTGAATTTCTTATTATGAAAAAGGCAATTGAACCAGAATCAAAAAAGACTTACAAAAATAAAATGGTCAGGAGTCAGTAAGTCCTGTTTAGATTCTTGAAGCCATTGGTGGGTCTGATCGTTGTCTCGAAGGATGTCCTGTTTTGATTCTTGCAACCAGCGATGGGGTCTGATCGTTGTCTCGAAGGATGTCATGTTTAGATTCTTACAGGGAAGGTGTGGTATATGGCGAAAAATACTTTACAGGCTATCAGTCATTTAATGCCGCCCCCTGCTTGAGTGTGGGCCATTAGATCTCAAACGAAGGATGTCATGTTTAGATTCTTACAGGGAAGGTGTGGTATATGGCGAAAAATACTTTATAGGCTATCCGTATTTTAATGCAGCCACCTGCTTGAGTGTGGGCCATTGGATCTCAACCCGTTTGAGATCTAATGGCCCACACTCAAGTGGCGACGGCATTAAATGACTGATAGCCCGTGAAATATTGTTTGCATGCTGTACTCAGAAAAACCTTGTACCAAAGGGGATAGTCGCTGTACTCTTATTGATTACTTCCTGGCCAACATTTATGTTGGCCCAGCTCACTGCTTAATTTTTAATATTTAAGTATGTTCTTCTTTAGATTAGTTATAAAAAGATTTTGATTTTGATTTAAAATAGAGTTAATTATTATTTTATAGTAATATTTTTGTTGAGATCCAATGGCCCACATTCAAGCAGCGGCGGCATTAAATCACTGATAGCCTGTGAAATATTGTTCGCATGTTGTACTCAGGAAAAGCTGGTACGAAAGGGGATAGTGGCTGTACTCTTATTGATTACTTCCTGGCCAACATTTATATTGGCCCAGCTCAGTCCTTAATTTTTAATATTTAAGTATGCTCTTCTATAGATTAGTTAAAAAAAGATTTTGATTTTGATTTCAAATAGAGTTAATTATTATTTTATAGTAATTTTTTTTATTTTTAATCTTATAATTACAAATATTTTTTTTTTAAATGTAGTTATTGTATTAATTGTTAATGTGATGGATATTTTAAAAGTGAAATCTTCTCAATAAAACTAAGAAATTACAATAATTTTCTATTTTTTCATCCTTGTTTTGAATTTTAAAGAAATTTGAAACAATGTTATAAAGCCTTTAGCTTGTGCTTATGCATTAGGTTGCTAATCATAGCTATAGTATTAATAGGCGTAAGCTTGACATATAAAAAAAAATTGGTAAGGTGTATTACACTTAATTTTAAGATTATTAAATACAAGTAGCAAATTTGGATTTGTTTTATTTTCTTCTACTTTATTTTTAGAAATATTACATCCTCATATTTATAACTAAATAAATTTTTTTAAGTAACAAAGAGGTATTTTTCTAATCTGAAAATAAATAAATAAAATATGCTTTCTTTCCATTGTTTTCAATATCAAAATATACTTTCCAGCACTAAAACTCCAATTTAACTTATGATAAAGGTAACTCCAAGATATTTATATTGAGACTTCTTCCTAGTTGTTATTTTTATAAAGAAACATACAATAAAATGATTTTCTTATAGTTAGCCATTATCACCTTAGTTTATCTATATTCACCATCATCCTAGGAGTGAAAAATTATTTTAACTTATGATAATGTTATTCCAGAATATTTATATTGAGACTTCTTCCCGGTTGTTGTTTCTATAAAGAAACATAGAATACAATGATTTTCTTATAGTTAGTCACCATTACCTTAGTTTATCTATGTTCACCATCATCCAGGAGTGAAAAATATTTGATAGTTTTGATCTACTTGTTGAGATCACAACTACTCGGAAATATAGAATAAAATGATTTTCTTATAGTTAGCCATCATTACCTTAGTTTATCTATATTCACCATCATCCAAGAAGTGAAAAAATATTTGATAGTTTTGATCTACTTGTTGAGATCACAACTACTCCTTCCTAAAAGACAATGTGATATGTATATAGGAGGAGGATGATCACAATCCTTACTTGGGGCATTCCAACACAACCTACTTCCTCCAATCATTCCTATAACCTATAAATAAAAATGTCAAAGAGGGGAGAAATCACACATTTGCATACCTCACATATCACAATTCATCTCATTTTACCAGCACTCCTTATTTATGAATTCCGCAAGGAACTTCTTATACAACCTTATAATTGTAACTTGTAATTCATAAATGGCCCTTGACTCTTCCAATATCTCCTAAAAGTCACTTTTAGGAACCATGTCAAAAGATTTTCTAAAATCCACAAAAATATGCTAAGAGATTTAACTTTATTGTTTCAATACTCTTTAAATATAACTCTAAGAATAATTAAGGGATATGAGGTCGAGCGGTAACTCCAAAAACCAACTTGACCTTAATCTCGTTTAATGTGACTTCAAGCCATAGGATACATTTTTATTAAAAAAAATCATACCATAAATTTTTTAACAGATGACTAATGATAATCATTCAATAATTTTGGAGCCTATTAATGCCTCACTTTTAAATATGAACAATAATGTTTATGTCCAAAGCTTAAAAAAACTTTGCTTTTCTACTAGGTTGAAGATATTTTGAATGTGGAGAATGTGAATATGACATCCAATTTTAAGGAATTCTACTTAATAACCTTTAGTGTCTTTAGTTTTTCTTTGAGAGACTTAACCCCAACTTTAATGTCTTCTAAAGTGAAAACTTCATGCTTAATAACAAAGGTGGATTATTACATGAAGCATTAGGAAATCATAAAGCTTTATAAGATATAAATTTCAATGTTTTATTGCAATGTTACCATTTCCTTTAACCTTTTGGAATAGGATGGGTTTCCAAAAAAAATAGTCTTACATTTAAAACGTTTTAAGAGCTTATAATTTTTTTTATCTTTTTGGCATAGGATGTGTCACCAAAATAATTTATCAAAATTTTTATCTTCTAACATAGGATGTGTTACCTAAATAATTTAGTCTCCTATTTAGAAAGGTTCATGAGCTTATCAAAATTTAAATTCACATATTTAGTTTTTTTCTTTTAATTGGAGTAGCATAGTGAACACTCTCGTCATTTTTCAAAATTTATTATTTTACTAATAAAAAGAGAAAAGTATGTCATAATTTTAATTCTCTACTAAATTGCAAACATGTTTCATGTCACTAAATTTGGTCATGTTTTATAGTAAATAAATAAATACTCTTTGAATCAAAATAAATACACTCATGTGATTGTGATGGTTAATGTGCTCGTAGTAGTATATATGTGTTAAACAACAATTGTCCTCTTCATAATTGCTTATCTATGGACTCTTAAGATAAAGAAACCAAATAATGCACATAAAAATCATTAAAAACTAATTTCAGAGCCAAAACATAACTTATAATTGATAAAATCTACTCTTTCATTTTCATTATTGTCACTTATCTACCTCCAACTTGTAAAGATAACACAATGTCCTATACTAAAAAAATATATATTGTTGGCTACTAAATGTATCCTTAACATATTTGTATCTATATACAAATCATTACATTTTTATAAACAAAATATTAAACATAATTATACTTATCCAAATCTACTTAAAAATAAATTCACCTAAAAGTCTTTGCATGCTTTCAGTAAATCTATGCCCTACAAACCAATAGACTCACTTTGTAGAAAAATATATTTCACTATGCATTTTGTTTGTCCTCTATTCGAAGTCACTTGAACCACATCAACCACAACAAGGATACACCCTTTCCCAAAACCATATTTAACATGATTCTAACATAATTAATAAAAAGGTATGTGTTTTGTCTTTGAAAATTTGATAGTTGGATTAAACATATTTAACATGATTCCAACATAAATTAATAAAAAGGTATGTGTTTTGTCTTTGAAAATTTGATAGTTGGATTAGTTTAATTTATTGTAATTAATAATTATTCTCTCCAAAAGTCAAACACGTATTACATTGATGAAATATTCATTAATCATTTCCTTGTAAAGTCTTGTAATCCTAAACCTCTCCCGGTAGATATATTGACCTATATTGACTTTTTATAGAACATTATCTTTATCTTCTCTCTCAAAGCTTCAAGGATTTTAAAACTCCTTTTAAAATAACATAAACCTCTCATCTCCTTTGACCTTGCCAAAGCCAAAATACTCTTAACATCACAAGAAGCTAACATTATCAAGGTCTTTATGTAAAGACCAATTCCTATGTGATTTCATGTTACTTTTGTTTACAATTCCACTTTGACATCACATATACATGTCAGTAACTTATTAGCAAATTTATCTTGTATTAATTTATAAATTGTCTTAGATACTATAATAATAATAGTCGCTTCATCAAAATATATCTAAATTTAAAACAACTATAGTGAACCTATGCTCAAATGTGTAACTATTTTTTTGCATTTTAACACTTTAGAATAGATAAAAACATACTTCAAATTCTTTAACCATTGCAACATATGAGATAGACTACAATAGCAAGCCTCACACAATGGAATACAAATATTTAACCTGGAAATCCATATAGTGAAACCAATGTTCAATGAAGAACTATGCATTTCACCTTCTTGTATTGTGGAGATTACAATACATATTACAAAGCTTTCTAATTTCATTATGAAGCTATAAGACACCATGGGCTTCTATAATTCTCTACAATATTTTTTTTTTGTTTCTTTGCATGGTCTACATCTTCTCCACAATCCTATTCATACTATGGAACAACCAATTGTTAATGAAAAGCGAACTCTAGGTTTCCTCATTCTGCTAGCTTTTTTATAGCTATAATTAGGGTTAGGTTTAGGATTCATAAACTTTCTTGGAACCTCTAGGATGCTTCTAGAAGTCTCCACTAGATTCTCCCATGTTACTAACTCCCATATTCAAATTATGGTGAGCTGACATGGTTGCCACTTGGACATGCGAGGAATATTTGGATTGTTCCCTTATTGGGGCCATAAATTTTGAATATGAAATTTATTTTAGGTGCATGATAACTCTTTAGAAAGATTTCAATAAGAACAATTATGTCATCCTTAGACAAGATATCCTTGTGGAAACCCTCATCTAGAGACAAGATAATAAAAATGTTGCTTGGGGCTCCAAAAATGCATTGAAATTTGATGACTCGGATTTAACAAAATAAAGACCATCCATGCGATATCTCAAATTATATTCTCCCCCATATAAAAAATATATAAAAAATAGGGGTATTTTAACAAAAAATGTAATGGTATTTTATCCAACCTAGGAATATAAGTTGAATTTGGACAAATCTTCATGCACCTAGGACTGTTCCCCAAAGAAAATATTTGGGGTTGATGTCCTCAAGGGAAAATGCATTGAAAACCAACACTCCTACTACATGGATATGAACAAAAACACCATGGTTTAGAACAAACTAGCCATGCATTATTATATGAACTATAGAGATTCTCTATGCATTCACTTCGGATTCCTACACTTCTATATCTTAAAGTTACAACATCATGAGTCATTCTCCAATCCAATCTTGTGTGCGAGGATTGGGCCTCGTGTGTCGAGGTGGTGCCTTAGGGAGCCTAAGTTGGACTTAGGAAACTTGGAGTAGAATCTTGAGTTGGACTCAAGAATGAATAGCCTTATGTGGAAAGGTTAAGCCTTGTGTGATGAGGAAAGTTCTTTGTATGTCAAAGGGATGGTGCTGTACAGTCTTGTTTGTTAAGACTAAGGTGTTGTGTGTCAAGACATATCTTCATGTGTTGAGGTGGTGTATCATGTGTTGATGTAATGCTTTGCAATTCAAAGCATGAATGGTGTGTGAAGTACTACTAACCATGGTCTTACAGATGGATAAGCCACTAACTCTCCTTTAGAGATTGACCACCTCTAGAGTGAATTACTTTAGCATATGACCACTTGGAACGATAGTAGAACAATATGATCACATCATTGGAAAAATCTCCTTAGTGGACCATGTAAATAAGACAAGAGAATAAAGGTAAGGTGTGATAAGAGAGATAATTTGAATTGCACACTTAAGTGATGATAAAGACTTCAGTTAAATAAGAGAGAACTCGAATTGTTAACTTCAGTGATGTTAACAAGGAAGTCTTCAGTTAATTAAGAGAGAACTCAAATTGTTCACTTCATTGATGATAACAAGAAGCATTTTAGTTAAAAGAGTTAACTGAGTGTTAACAAAGAAGATCTAATTAAGTAAGTGTTTGCATGATGACACTTGAGTCACAACGCTTGATTTAGCATTTAGTTTAAGGGTGAGTTCATCCTAAAGTTAGAAAACAAGTATTTAATTCGGGCATGAGAAGGATTGTGCACTTGTTATATGCATGCTTTGATGAGATCAATGTGCAGAGTGAATCCATAATTGAGGGAATTCACTATTTTGTGCATGTGACCCAAAAGTGTGAATTGGTCATGTCTTGGATCTACTGCTGGGTTCTTATGTTATTCTCTCTTCTCTCTTGCTCTAATATTTCATAAGGGTTTCTTGGTATTTCTCCATAATATTGCACAAGGAGTGCTTGGTATTTCTCTCTGATATTGCACCAGGGGTACTTGATGTAATCTGGTCATTGTGAAGACATTCTTTGATATCTATCAATATACTAAGGAATATTTTGCTAGGGTTTTCTCCCTCAAGCGATAGAGGGTTTCCCCGAGGTAAATTCTATGTCTCCTATGAATGTCTATGCTTCTGGTTATTTATTGTTTTCAACTACTACTGTAATTTCGCAATTAAGATTAAAAAATTTAACATGGTAACATAGCGTACAGGGTGTGAAAGAACTAAGTTTTGCAGTCAATCTTGAGCCTACATTGATCCTGAATATCAAAAGTTGAGTACAATACTTGAAGAATAATTGCTTCAATCTTAGTAAGACCAAAAGATAGACTTTAAGGAATTTCAAACTTCAATACTTGGAAAGCCATGATTCTGAATATATTGGAATAGCATGATATTGATGGATATGTATCCATTGTTGTTGAAGAGACTACTACAAATGTTGGCTGCACTGCTTTCAAGAAGAATCAAGCCAAATAAAAAGAATAATTTATGATTATGTGAAAGACAATTATTTGTCGTTAATTACTCCACTGAATACTACAAAGGATTGCTTCAACACTTTGACCAATCTTTATGAGAAGAAGGCTACCAGTTAGAAGGGTTCCTTGAAGAACCAACTCCATAATCTGGAGATGGAGAAGGATGAAACCATTGCTTCCTTATTCACAAATATCTCTCAAGTAAGAGATCAACTCTTGAGTATTAGAGTAGATGTCGATGCTGATAATCTCATACAGACTGATGTCAATGGTCTTCCATCTTCAAGGGAGATATTTATGGCTAATGTAAATGGTTGAGAGATGCAACCAAAATTTGAAAGGTTGTGGCATGATTTCCTACAGGAAGAAGGGTGAATCCAAAGTAAAAATGTTTTCTCCAAATAAGAGAACCTTTCTCTTACAACAAAGTTGAAGAGAGGAAAAAAATCCTTTTCTCAGAATAAGTTTCCTCGTCAAAAGGAAAAATAATACAACAAGAAATTTGATCAGTCTAAAGTCAAATACTTCAACTATAATAAGAAGGGTCACTTTGTAAGAGACTGTCGTGCAAAGAAAAGAGGAAAGTTCAAGGGTAGGCTTCATGCTTCTACTGCTACAGAAGATTAACCTACAAGAAAGAATTATTCCAATGATTAGGAGACAAGGAATGAGTACTATCTTGTCTTAGCTCTATCTGGATCAATTACCACAAGTGACGAGACATGGTTGGTGGATAGTGGTGCATCCAAGCACATCACTGGACATAGGAGCGCTATCATAGATCTGAAGGGAAATAAATTCTTATGTCAAGTGGATCTTGGAGATAATACCACCTATTTGATCCAAGGAGTTGGATCCACTTATTTTTAGTTGAATTTAGGAGATGTACTCCATGTTGATGAAATTTTGTATGTTCCTAGTCCAAAGAAAAACCTCCTATTTGTTTCAGTTCTAGAAGATAAAGGTTTCAGAGTAATCTTTATGGACAACAAAGCGCTCTTGTGGCCTATAAATACATACTTGAATTTCACAGTTGTAATTGGAGTTAGAGAGGGAGGTCTCTACAAAGTCCCTAGAAAGTTGATTAAACCCATGATCCATGACATAGTTAGCCCTTGTGAACTATGGCATAGGAATCTTGGTCATCATTTCAAAGTGCTACCTAGCTTATAGAAGATGGTAAAAGGTATTCCTATGTCTCAATCTGAGCATGATGGTATTTGTAGAGTTTTTTCTCTTGGTAAGAACATCAAGAAGATATTTCCAAGCAGTACTACAAGATCCAAAGGGATCCTAGACTTTTTCCATTCATATATATGTGGTCCTATGTCAACAACATCCTTGAGTGGTTATTTGTACTATGTGCTTTTCATAGATGACTTCTCTTACAAGTATTGGATCTATTTTCTAAAGGCAAAGAGTGAAACTTTCAACAAGGTTCAAGACTTTAAAGCATTGGTTGAGAATCAAACTGGAAAGCACATTCATGCTTTGAGATCTGATTATGGAGAAGAGTTCTAGTCTAATGACTTTGATGATTTATGCAACGAGGGATGGATAAAAAGACAGTTGATTTTACCTCACAACCCCCAACGGAATGGGGTTGCTAAAAGAACAACACATAACAATATGTGAAGCTGCAAAAGCTATGATAAGTGATCAGGATCTACCCACATCCTTATGGAAAGAAACCTTCGGCACCATTGTTTATATTCAGAATAGAAGCCCGCATGTTATCCTTGGAGAAAATATTCCTGAAGAAGTTTTCACTAGCGAAAAAACAAATGTTGGACATTTGAAGGTTTTCGATTTCCCTATCTACATTCATATGCCAAAAGAGAAGAGGACAAAGATGGAGCCATCTGGAAAGAATGACGTGGTTATTGGATATAGAGAAACATCCAAATCTTATAGAATCTATGTTATGGGACAAAGGCACATTGAAGTCAGCATAGATGTAACATTTCATGAAGAGGTTGCCTTCAAGCACGCTAAAGAACTTCAGTGTGATTTAGAAATGGAGGAGCATGAGACTCCCTTGATGGAGGATCCAATCTTCGATTCTCCTCATTAATATGTTGAGAGGGATAATCCAGAAGAGTCCTTAGATCTACTTGATCCCAAAGAGCTAGTAGAACTAGTAGAAAGATCTCTTGATGAACCTCCTGCTAAGAGGATAAATTCTTGGTGTCGAGACATTCCACAAGAGGTATTAATTCATGGAGCACCATCAAGTACATCCAGAGAGTGGAGAAGACATGAAATATATTTAGGATATGTAGCACAAATGAGTCACATCAGTGATTCAAAACCCACCACCTCCGAGGAATATTCTAAGCAACAAGTATGGAAAGATTCCATGGTAGAAGAATACAAATCCATCATGAAAAATGATGTGTGGTAAGTGGCTCCTAATCTAGAAGGGAATTATGTAGTAACTTCCAAGTGGCTTTATAAAATCAAACATGCAGTTGATGGTGGTATTGAAAAATATAAGGCAAGATTTGTGTATCGTGGTTTCTCATAGAAAGAAGGAATATACTATGATGAGACATTCGCTCCAGTGGGAAGGTACACCACCATCAAGCCATGATTCCACTTGCCTTAGTTATGGGGTGGAAGATTCCCCAGATGGATGTGAATACTGCCTTTATCAATGGTGAAGTTGAGGAAGAAGTATATATAAAACAACTTGAGGGGTTTATAGTTCATGGGAAAGAGTCCCATGTATGCAAACTTAAGAAATTATTATATGGTATTAAGCAGGCTATGAGGGGTTGGTATTCAAGGATTGACATATATCTTCAAAGCTTCGGCTTCTCCAAAAACAAATTGACCCCAAATTGTACTTCAAGGTTGTGAAGAACTAACCACTGATCTTGGTTCTCTATGTTGATTACTTGTTTCTTACTGGAGAGGAACAAAAGATAGGTCAATGAAAGAGGGAGCTCACTTTTTAGTTCAAAATGAAAGACTTGAGTCTTATGCACTATATTCTTGGTCTTTAAGTTTGGAAAAGGAAAGATGAGATCTTTCTTTCACAAGGAAAGTACACAATTTATGTGTTGCACATATTTGGTATGATGGACTATAAGTCCATGTATACACCAATGGTTTCTAATATGAAGAAGCTACATGGGTCATATTTTGGATCATACCTAGTGGATCCTAGCATGTATAGACAAATCATTGGTTCCTTGATGTATTTGATACATTCTAGACCTGACATATGTTATGATGTGAGTATCTTAAGTCAGATCATGTCTGAGCAAAGACAAATACATTGGGTTTCTGCCAAGCATGTGCTTAGATACCTTCGAGGTACCGTTTCTTATGGACTCAGATATGCTTCTAGTGGTGGAGTGATGCTACTTGGTTATGCCAACTTTGAATGGATTAGTAGTATTGTGGAGTGAAAGATACATCTAGATATTGTTTTAGCTTGGGATGAACTATGATATATTGGTCCAACAGGAAGCAGGGATCCATAGCCCATAGTACTACAGAAGAAGAGTATATTGTAGCTAGTACTGCCTGCCAAGAAGCTATGTGTATTAGGAAACTACTTGCTGGGTTGTTTGGTAAGAGTCTTGAGACTACTGTCGTTTGCTTTGACAATCAAAGTTGTATTAAGCTCTCAGAAAACCCTGTGTTTCATGAAAGATCAAAACACATTGAGATGAAATACCACTACATCAGATACATGGTCCAGAGAGGTGTCGTAAGACTTCAGTACGTTGCTACTAATGAGCAGAAAACAAATATGTTCACTAATCCTATGTCCTTGAAAAAATATAGGTACTTCCGAGACAAACTTGGCATGGTAGATAATTCCTCCCTTGCTGAGAGGGAGTGTTAAAGTTACAACATCAGGAGTCATTCTCCAAGTCAATCTTGTGCGCCAAGATTGGGCCTTGTGTGTCAAAGTAGTTCCTTAGGAATCCTTAGTTGGACTCAGGAAACTTGGACTAGAATCTTGAGTTGGATTCAAGAATTACTTAGCCTTATGTGTAAAGGTTAAGCCTTATTTGTTGAGGAAAGTGCTTTGTGTGTCAAAGTGATGGTGTTGTACAATCTTGTTTGTCAAGACTAAGGTCTTGTGTGTCAAGACAATTCCTCATGTGTCGAGGTAATTCTTTTCAAGTCAAAGCATGAATGGCGTGTAGTGTACTACTAACCATGGTCTTAGAGATGGATAAGCTATTAAGTCTCCTCTAGAGAGTGGGAACCTCTAGAGTGAATTGCTTTAGCATATGACCACTTAGAACGATAGTAGAATGAGGTGATCACATCATTAGAAAAATCTTCTTAGTATATTTGAGATGATAATAAAATTAAAGTTGGCACAAGTGAACCATGTAGATAAGACAAGAGAATAAAGATAAGATGTGATAAGAGAGAGAGAATTTGAATTGCTCACTTAAGTGATGAAAAAGACTTCAGTTAAATAAGAGAGAACTCGAATTGTTAGCTTTATTGATGTTAACAAGAAAGACTTCAGTTAATGAAATGATAACTCGAATTGTTCACTTCAGTGATGATAACAAGGACTTTAGTTAAAAGAGTTAACTGAGTGTTAACAAAGAAGAGCTAATTAACTAAGTGTTTGCATGATAACACTTGAGTTAAACTAAAAGACAAAACTTGGGTTGGAATCCTAACTAAGTGGTCTAGCATTCAGTTGAAGGGTGAGTTCATCTTGAATTCAAAAGACAAATATATAAGTTGAGCATGAGAAGGATTGTGCACTTGTTATGCAGGATTTGATGAAATTAATGTGCAGAGTGAATTCAGACTTGAAGGAATTCTCTATTTTGTACATCTGACCAAAAAGTGCGAATTGGTTGTGTGTTGGATCTACTGATGGGTTCTTGTATTATTCTCTCTTCTCTCTTGCTCTAATATTGCAAAAGGAGTGCATGGTATTTCTCTTTGATATTGCACCAGGGGTGCTTGATGTAATATGCTCATTGTGAAGACATTCTCTTCTATCTGTCAAGATACTAAGGAAGATTTTGTTGGGGTTTTCTCCCTCAAGTTATAGGGGGTTTTCCCAAGGTAAATTATGTGTCTCATGTGAATGTTTATGCTTCTGATTATTCATTTTTTTCAAGTACTACTGTAATTCTACAATTAAGATTAAAAAAATTAACACTATATGATCCAAGCACCAAGACCACTAAAGAATTATTATTACATATTATGGGAGAAGTGAGGGGAATTATGCCTTCTTTATTGTACTTATCACAAATTCAATTATGGTGGGAAACTTCATATGATTAGCAAAGACCTATTTTATGAACTCTTTTCTAACTGTTACCCTAAAATCTTCCTGGATCACTTGCAACTTCTCTGATGTTGTTTGAGGAACTAGGAAGATAGGAAACTTCGTCTTTTCACCATTGCTATGTGAGTAGGAAAGGGTAAATGGGGTGAGAAGAGAGTAAATGTTAATTGTGAACTCATACCTTACATGTGATTTATCAATCCACATGACTAACCAATTGTAAAGAGTGCATGTATATATGTTACCACCTTCGGTTTGTGTGTTCCAGAATGATCTACCATGCTTGCATGTGCATGTGTATATCATATGAGCAACCACATCTTCTTCTCTGCTTAGTTTTTCTCCTTAAGGTCTTTTCCAAATAGTGGGCCAAATAATCACTATCCAATGATTCTAAATAGTCATTATTGTCTCTTTTCCCAATGAATATGCCAAGATTGCAAGTAAGAAAACATTTAAGACTCATTTGGATACTTGACTATGAAATTTATATTATCATAACATAATATGCATTGAGCATATTTTTTGAATTCCATACATTATGAGATATAGATTGATTTAGAATATCAGTAGAAGAATACCTTGAGCAACAATGAAGCAATAAAAATATTTGCCAGACAAATCACCCATAATTGAGATTTAATGGTTGACCTCAAGCTATTATTTCTTCATGTATATTTGGAAGGGAAGGAAGAAGGAGGGTCACTACTGGTCTCGTGGGAATTTTTCTCATCCAAATGATATAGGGGGATGGGCTATCAAACACATTGACATATTTGCCTTTGCAATGACAACAAAAGGTACATGAAAGATACTTATAAGAAAAACTTGACTTAGATAAAATACTCTATATAATAAATACATAGCTCCAAACAAGTTGGAAAATTGAATTTGAATTCCTCATAAACAATATCAAAGTGGTTCAAATTTTTGGAAAGACTTGATTTAGGTAGTTGGCATCATCATTGACCACCTATGCTGCATAATTGGATGCCCTTTCAATGATTGGATGTATCGCTAAATAGGAAGTTGAACTCCCTTAGTAAAGTGGCTTGAACCATTGACTTCAAGCCACATAAATGGCACTCCACAAGTTAATGGGATTTTAGGCATTGAAGGGAAACAATGGACATTATACACTAGTATTTTTCTATAGGAAAGAGTCACCCTTCAAGACAAAAAGGAGACTTTGATGTGGGGAGCAAACCCATCTGCATGCTAATACAATGTCTATATAGGTTATAGGTTGCAATTCCCACCCAACACTCCTCGTAATAGTTATTAGTGGTGGACCAAGCTATGAAACCTTTAGGCACCCAGAAAAACCATTTTTCTTTCTTGGATCACCATGGAAGATGTGATTTAACGTGGGAAATGCTAAATGTAGGGGCTAGAAGGGTCTCAATAGAATTCCTCTTTGTGGGGAATGGGAGGAATCCATATCCTAAATATTGGTCCATTTCCATTTCATAAAGGAGATCTAGAATATTTCAAGTCGCTTGTATAGCCAACCACAATGATTGATTGGGAGAAACATTTAGGAATCCTTGGAGCTTTAGTTCCAGAATGCGGGGTAGGATGAAAAATTTCTGTCTCTTGAGGTAAGGGAAGGAATGAATGTATTTTCCAGAGTCAGCATGCGAATGCATTGAAAATTTCTAATAAGTTGAAGGCCAAGATGCTTTCACAAAAAGGTGAAATCATGAATCTGGGTGTCTATTTTTTGGGGGAGTATGAGAAAAGCAGTGTTGTTTTTGCAAGTTTCTCAACATCTAGCAAATAAAAATTAGATTTGTGTTTAGAATTTCATTTTGTAGTAAAAACAAAACTTGTAGAGAATTGTGTTAGCTTTCTATCAGTTATTTTTTAGATTTTTTTATTGGCATTTGATATGTCATTTTTGCAAGTGTTTGATAGTATGTTCTTAATTAATGAAATTATGATAAATATTCATGTTTTTAGACTACAATTTCTTCATTATTAAACTATTGTTCATTAAAAACAAAATATGTTATGATGATCTAGACAGATTGTACTAATGTCCGACTATAAGTTTGTATCCAACAGTTGCATGCAATAAATATTAGAATTTTTTAAAGTGAACCAATCTGTAAAAGTAACATAAAATTGACATGTTTATTTATACACAACATCTTCCCTAATTTCCAATTCAAAACAAAAAATTGAAAGTACCCTTTGAAGAAAACACATCAAGGTTTTGTACCATGGGTTTTCCAAAAAATATTATTGTGTCTTTATGAAGTTGTTGACTTTTCGTTTCACCGAATTCTATTAAATGTTGACGCAATCCAGACACCTTCTAAGAAAATTAATAAATAAAATTAGTGGATTACATCAAATTCAACAAAATTCACATCTATAGAAAGTAGATTCAATTATGCAACTAATGGAATTATTTGTGAAGAGAAATTATAAGTATTTCATATGATCTGGTCTCTCCGAAATTGGAAGAAGACTTGGAAATGTGATGGAAAACCATTTTTTAAGATTTCCAGGTTTTCGGCCAAAAAGTATAATAGTTTGGACGAATGTTAGTTTTGATGGACGAAAAAAAGTTCGGATGAACTAATAGTTCTACCGAAAAAACCTTTATTTTTTTTTCGTCGGCCGAAAAACTTGACACGCTTTTTTGAAACACCACACCATTTACCTTCATATTTATAATAAAGGTAACACATATTTTTGCATTTTTAAAAACATCACATTTTCACAAATACCTATATGTTCTAAGCTCCCACCTGTTATTCTACACGCAGACCATGAACCATCCCATACAAAAAGATACTTCGATAGAGCCTCACAAGGCAAATCGGGCTCTGTTGGGGTTGGTGGGTGGCTTATTTTACCCATGGGTCCAAATTGTCTTTTAAATTTTATATAGGGAGATCTATAAAAGCATAATTTCTTGTGGGAATATATTTGGCTATAAATCCCTATACAATCACAAAGTTTGAGATCTTTATGAGTTATCATCCTTATCTTGATAAGGTGACATCCTTCTTTATTGATGAGCATGTACTATATATTGACATCATTGAAGAAATACATTTGTTGAATATGGCTTAAATCCTTCTCATCTAGTTATTATCTAATGTTCTATTTCTTAACATGGTATAAGAGCCCCTTAAATCTTAAGAGCGTGATAGTTCCTCTATAGTAGAGATCCATAATCCATAAATAGTGTATATTCTTATCTTTGATGAGGTGGCTCATGTGGCATCATCATCCTTAACTATGAATACACATATACTATAAATACATATCATTAAATAAATACATGTGTTAAATAATTTTTTTTAATCATTTTCAATTCATTACTCTTTTATATTTGATTTCTTTGAGCTTCTTAAATCTCAATAACATAGTAGTTCTTCATGATACTGATTCATACAAGATGCAGCCAATAATACGTATGTGCCAGTGATTTACCATTGTCTTTTATTTCATTTTATTGCAAAAGAAAAGAGGAAGAGAAAACAGCTTGGTCATAAAATCTCCTTTTTATGTCTAAGATATGTGGTCAAATTGCTTTGTTGTTTTGATGAAGATGGTGTATTGGTCAGTTCGGAAGTATATGTAATTTAGCATATCTATATTCAATTTTAGCAAAGTTTTGATAAAAAAAATTAAGTTCAAAACCCAACACTAACCATATATCTAAAAAACTACTTTGTTAGACATCCCAATGAATACCTGAATTCCTTTTTTCATCCATAGACAGAATTACAAATACATGATGTATTATTTATTGGAGAGGATTTCTTGCAAAGCGTTTACCAGGGCCTGATTCAGCCACTTCTCGGCCTCAGCCATGAAGGAAGGGCTCAATCTGATCATCAGAACGCAGAATTCATGTTCATTCAGAATCCCGTCCCCATCTAAATCGCCCTCCTCCATCATCGCCCGCAACTCTGAATCTGTGAGGGAATCCAACCCTAAGAGAGCCGAATTCCTCTTCAAACTCTCTAAAGTTATCAAACCCAGCCGGGGATCTGCTAGAAGACGGAACCCGTTACACAGCTCCGCCATGAAATCGCGCTCTCCCAATTTCTCAGCCATAATTGGGAGGAAATCCTCGAATTCCGCCATTAATGGAAGTGCCGAAGGCCTAATTGAAACCTCAATTGTGTCTTCAACGCAGTCAGAGAGTTAAAGCTTGAATTGTTGTGAAATGGGGAGGGTTTGTTATATAAATATAGGCTCAATGGCCGGCGTGCGAAGAAACCATGCACAGCGGCCAGGCATGGATTGTGCGGCAGAAGAAATGGTTGCGAAATTGCCAGGACGTATTCCAGACGATCCGGTGTTGTCATTCTTGCAGAGCAAGCCCGTCTTGTGGAGTTATTCAAACTGTTTTAACAAAGTTGGGACTTTCATGGAAGCAATCAGCAGTAGAATTCCAATCAATTACTAAATATATCAGAAATTTCTGGTATAAGAGAATAAGCCGAAACTGAAGCGCCAAAAATTAGAAATCCTAAGGATGACTCATGACTAATAACAAGTTTGAACAATTCAAGGATCATAAGTTTGAACAATTCATTTTCCTCTTACACTTTTTCTTTTTCCATAAAATTCAGAGATTTACAATTAATTTTCTGTTTTACACTTTTCTTTTTTTTTTTAATAAAATTTAGAGATTTTTTTTTGAAGACTTTTATTTTTTAATCTTCTGTTGTCTGGTTCAACCCATAGTTTAAATTCTATCATTACGATTTGGAATATATTATTTTTGTTATAATTTTGATAAAATTTGGTCAAATTTTTAAAGGTTACACTTGTTAAGTTTTGGAATTTTAAGTGTTTCGAGAGGTTTTAAAGGTGTTAAATCTATTTCTACAATCAAAATTAGGATTGAAACATAGTTGCATTCTGATTTTGCAAAATAAAAATAGCAAATTCTTGAATATTTAGAAATCTCCTGATTGAATGTCCATTTTCCTATCAAGGGTTTTTGAGGGTGTTGAATCCATTTTTACCATCAAAATTGGGATTAAAACATAGTTACACTCTGATTTTGCAAAATAAAAACCGCAAATCCACATCTTCCTCAATACCCATTTTCATAATAAAATTCAAGAAATTAATTTTTTTAATATTTATTTTCATCTTTATATAATATAATTAATAAATACATTTATTTTAATGGTAAAATCTTCTACTATATGAGCAAAAAACTTTAACCAACTTTAATGTCTTCTACCGTGAAAACCCATGTTTAATAATAAGAGGTGGATTGTTATGTGAAGCATTAAGGGAATGATACAGCTCTTTAAAGTATAAATTCCATTTTTTTTATAGCAATGTGACCATTTTTTTTAATAGGATTTGTCCCCACAAATTTACCATCTAAGAGTTTAACAAAATTTAAGGTTTAAGAGTTTAACAAAATTTATATCTTCTGGGTAGAATATGTCATTATAATCATTTAGACTTAAATTTAGAAACGTTTGGGAGCTTCTCTAAATTTAAATTAACATTTTTTTCTTCTTTTTAGTCAAAGTTGCATAATCAACATCTTTATCCGTTTCAAAATTTATTAATTCACTACCAAAAATAGAAATAAATATACATACTTTTAGAAAGTTTAATTCTCTACTAAATTGCAAAAATGTTTCAACAAAATTAGGTCATGTCGCATGTTACTATATCAATAAAATACTCTTTGAATCAATATATGTGTAAACATGTTTCAACGAAATTGGGTCATGTTCCAAGTTACTACACCAATAAAAATACTATTTGAATCAAAGTAAGTACACTCATAGTGCATTTTCTCTATGAAAGTTATGTGTGCTTGAGATGAATGGTTTTCTCATAGTTGTCCATATGTATTAGACCACAATTATTGCATTCATAATTGTTCATTGATTGAATGTTAGGATATGAAAGCTAATGATGTACATAAAAAATCATTAGGATCCAGTTTACATGACCAAGACATAGTTTGTAATTGATAAAATCAATGTTTCATTTTCATTATTGTCGATTATCTACCTCCAACTTGTGAATTCTAACACATTGTCTTGTGCCAAGAAGAAAAAGTGTATTGTTCTCTACTAAGTGTCCCCTTAACGTGGTTGTATCGTTATGCATATCATTACGCTTCCACAACAACAATAAATTCTAAAGATAATTATAAGTATTCCAAGTACTCTAAGATTATACACCTTCGAGTCTTTGGCTCGTCCATGGTATACTTCCCATATATCTATGCCCTAGAAAATCAATAGACCCATTGTTTAGAATAACAAACTCCACTATGCTTTTTGTTTAACCTCTATTAATCAAAGTCACATGAACCACATCAAGGATCCACCCTCTCTCAAAACTATATTTAAAATGATTCCCAAATAAATAAAAAGTATGTTTCTTCTCCTTGACAAATTGATTATAGTTGGACTTGGACTTACAAGTTTAGTTTAATCTATTATAGTTAGCAATTGTTCTCTCTCTAAGGACATAAAATTCAAGAATGAACCACATTCATGAAATTTTCATTGATCATTCCCCTGTCAAGTTTTATGATCCTAAACCTCTCGTAGTAGATTTGATAACATTTGATAAAACATTATCTTTATCTAATCTCTCAAAGCTTTAGGGGGTTTGAGACTCTTAACATGAAATAAAGCTCTTATCTCCTTTAACCTTGCAAGAGCCGAAATACTCTTAACACCACAAGAAGCTAAGATTATCATGGTTTCTATGTAAAGACCAACTCCTCTATGATGTCATGCTACTTTTGTTTGCAAATGCATTTTGGCATTATATATAAATATATGTAACTTACTAGCAAATTTCTCTTGGATTGATCTATAAATTGTCTTGGATATTCTAATTGCAATGGTCAATTCACCAAAACATATCTAAACGTAAAACAACTATAATGAACCTATGTTTAATTGTGTTAGGATTAATTATAATCCTCCCTTGACCACCATAGTATAAATGTCATTTCCTCTCTTAGGAATTTGTTGCCACTTCATTAGTGCCATGGGGAACTCATATGGGGCCCACCTACCACTTGTTTTGTTAGTTTGCATGAGTTTAGGAGCTCTAGAGGCCAATCCCTATAAATTAGGAGTCCACACTTAGTCATGGAAGTTCCTTCATCAGTTCACCCTAGTCTGTGTTGAGTTACACTCCGATGGACATCAGTTAGTTAATCTCTAGTTAGTCTAGCACTACATTTTCCAAATTTTAGGAGGTAAGCTACCCTGAAGGGGGATTGTTGGAGTATCAGTTATAACTGCTCCCTACCCCAAAGTGGGGGTGTTGGAGTATCAGTTATAACCGTCGCACCTCTAGGTAAAAAAAATGTAGACTAACTACCACCCTCGTAAGAGGACCATGTGCTTCGTTTCAAATGTTCATCAACATCTACAGGTTTTGGTGTAACGACAAAACTTACATGGTATCAAAGTAGTTAATCAGGCCAACTTCAATCATCAAAAACTTCCATGGATGCACCAAAAGCTGTTGTCGAAGTGGAGAGTGATTGAATTGGTTTGACTTCAAATTGAAGTGTTTTTGCAAGTAAATTGAAAAATTATGAACAATTGTGTTGCTCCTTGAAGCTGGAAGATGGAGAATTCGGCAACCTTGACACCCAGGATCCTCACACTCTTCAACTATATTTATTGGAGGGATGATATGCAAATAGTGTTGCACAACAAAGGTTTGTACAAGGTTACCATGGGCAAGGAGGTTGAACCCCAACAACATATAGAGAAATCGAAGTATATGAATAAGCTGGATGAAGCATTTGGATTCATGTGCATTCATATCTCCAGGGAGTTACTCTTCCATCTTGATGGATTAAAAACTCTAAGGGAAGTATCACAAAAGCTTGAATCCCTGTTTGGAAAGCAGGATGAGATGAGAAGCCATATTCTAGAGAATGTGTTGATTTCTCTTCAGCCCAACAACTTCGAAACCATCCAACAATTATTCTCAAAATTTAAATCCCTTGTCATGCAGTGGAAGCAGTATGGGATTAACAAGAAGGATGAGAAATTTGTGCTCTCAATTCTGAGCAATCTTGGCCTAGAATTCTCAATGTTCGTATCCACCTTTCACTTGGGGAAACTGACAACTCCTAATTGGTGAATGCCATCAGTTGATGCCTTCACAGAATCTCTTATTCAGGAACAAGAAAATATGATAACTATGGGAGCCCTCAAAGCCTCCAAAAATTAGGCTCTCTTAGCTAGGGAGACTAAGAATGCACAAGGGGAAGCAGAAAGGAAAGTAAAAGAAGAAGACTGGTTTCAATCCTAAGGAGAAGCAGAATTCTTCAGGAGGAGGCTCGGGTTCCAAGAAGGACAAGCCTAAAATATTTTTCAATGTCAAGTGCTCATACTACAAGAAAGTGAATCATCCAGAGAACCTATCTATGAAGAAAACCATAGACCAAATTTCTATAATCCTTGAACAAAACAATATTTTCCTTCCTGAAGGTGCAAGGAAGCATGATCCTGGGAACAAGATTGCATATCATGAGAGATGTCATGCTTTGAAGGAAAGATTTTCTCAGTCACAAGATTTTCTCACTGATTCTGGAGCCTCCAACCACATGGTGGCCTCCAAAGAATCATTCTCTTCTCTGGATGTCTCTAGTGGACCAAGCATTCACATGGGAGATGACTCTCAAATCCCAACTATTGGGAAAGGTTCAATCAAATTTGAGCATGGAGTGTTCAAGAATGTCCTCTATGTTCCCTCCCTTGTAGGAAATATGTTGTTTGTATACCATATTTCCTATATTGGCTCACCCAAGCGAGTCACATTTGATCCTGACTCAGTGGAGATCTTTGAAATTTCTACTAGGAATCTAATAACGAAAGGAGTTGCAAATCATGCCTTCAAGGCATATGAATTCTCTCACTTTCTTCCTAACTCATATCCAAGTGCCCTATTGACTCATGCT
The DNA here is from genome assembly GCA_001517045.1 of Pseudotsuga menziesii. Taxonomy (NCBI): domain Eukaryota; kingdom Viridiplantae; phylum Streptophyta; class Pinopsida; order Pinales; family Pinaceae; genus Pseudotsuga; species Pseudotsuga menziesii. The sequence continues at coordinate 35,440 of LPNX010426393.1, read as the reverse complement.
AATGATACAAGCAGGGTATGGCATGAAATATTTATCCATCTGAATTTCAAATATCTTCAACAGTTGATCAATGAAGAGATGGTTGAGGGATTTCCTCTCATCAAGTCCTTTGAAGGTGTCTGTAATGGTTGCTTGGTAGCTAAGCACCCAAAGAGAAGGTACGAGGTTGGGAAGGGAAGAAGAGATGCCTCTACACTTGATTTGGTTCACATTGATGTCTTCGGACCAATGCCTAAACCATCTATGAACGGATCCATATACTTTCTAACCTGCATTGACGAATACTCAAGGTATTGTTGGATCTACTTCCTTAAGTAGAAGTCTAAGGTGTTTGAAACCTTTAAAATTTTCAAATCCTTATCTGAGAACACTCTTAGGAAGAAGATCAAAGAACTCAGATCATATAATGGAGGAGAGTACATCAAAATATAATTGCAACAGTTGTGTTCTTCAGCATGTATTCTAATGCAACACCCAGTCCCATATACACCACAATAAAATGGTGTAGCTGAGAGGAAGACCAAATTCTTGAAACATATGGATACATTCGTTTTTTAAGCAAAAAATATCCCATCATATCTGTGGGTTGAAGAAGTGAACTGTGCTTCATACATCCAGAACATAGTGCCCCACAAGTCAGTGGTTGGGGTCACTTTATTCGAGGAATTGATGGGACATAATCCTAATGTCTCGCATATGATGGTTTTTGGATCCAAAGCATGGTCTAGAATTCCAACTGACCAGAGGAAAGCCTTCTAACCTCAAAGTAGTGAATGCATACTGCTAGGATATGCAAATGATGGAAAGGCTTGCAAACTGATGGAGCTTTCAACTAGAATATGCTTCATAGAGTGTAGTGTCTAGCTCAATGAAAATTTGTTGCATGATCTACAACCAACTGAAGAGGAAGGTATAATTACTCAATCAATTCCATTTGCAGATAATGATGTCTTAACTAATATTTCAAATTCAAATTTCAAAAAAGAGGATCAAGATGATCAAGGTCTTGATATTGAGAATGAAGCTCAACCAGATCCAGATCCAGTACCTTCTCCCAACCCAAGGCCTAAAAGGTCCCAAAATCTCATTGAAGTTGTTGGGAATAGTGCTCGGGATCCAAATGACAGAAGAAGAACAAGATCTCAATATCAAGATGAAAACCTTGCACTCTGTCATACATATACACTTCTCTCATAGAGGTGCTTTAATGATGATGGGGTCTGATCCTTAGTGCTACAAAGAGGCATGCCATGATCCAAGATGCCAGGAAACCATGGATGATGAGTATGATTCACTACAAGATAACAATACCTAGGAGTTTTTCTCCTTGGTTGTTCTTACTATTGATGTTTCTTACTATTGATTGTTCTATATGTGGATTACTTGCTCCTTACTAGTGGCTCAACTGTTGTATTGAGGGATATCAAGTCAGCTTTGAAAAAGGAATTCTCCATGACTAATATAGGGATTCTAAGGCATTTTATTGGCCTTGAGGTGAATACAAAATAATTGAGGATCATTTTTACACAATCCAGATACATAGGATATTTTCTCAAAAGATTCCACATGACTGATTATAAAGAAACAACCTTCCCCTTCTTATTTGGCATCAGGTTGGAAGGAGGTGGTTCCACACCACTGGTTTATAGTACAATATACATATAGCTTATTGGTATCCTATTGTACCTAACCCATTCAAGTACAGATTTATCTTATTTTTTGAGTGCTATATACGTATTCATGCAGGAGCCACATGAGATGCATTGGAAATAAGCAAAGCACATCTTGCATTATGTGCAAGGTATGAGGGAGTTTGGGATCCACTGTTTTGTTGGTGCTTAGGTAGATTTGATTGGTTTTATTGATTCAAACTGGGATGGTGATAGTACTAACAGGAAATCTACATCAGGATTTGTGTTCATGTTAGGATCTGGACCAATATGTTGGTCAAGCAAGAATCAAGCAACCCTTTCTCTCTCTTTAGTTGAAGCAAAGTATCAAGGGAATGTACATGAATGCAACAATTCAAGTAGTTTGGATACATGGGATCCTTCCAGAGTTAGGAATTCACACTTATCCGTCAATAGAACTCTTCTCTGATAATCAAAGTGCAATCAAGATAACCAGTGTTCCAGTATAGAAGCAGTAAAATAAGCACATTCAAGTTCACATGCACTACATCCGGGAACTACAGAATAATAAGGATATTATTCTACATTATTTTCATATAAAGGAGCAGATTGCAGACATATTCACCAAATATTTCACTGAAAAGAGATTTTTCTATCTCAAATCTATTCTTGGTGTAAAGGTTTGATTCAATTATTGTTCCTGGTTTTCCTGCTCATTTTGAGTGGGGGGGTTCCCATGAGGTTTTCCCCATTTCTTCGGTTTATTGACCAGTTTCTTTTTGCATTAGATTTTATGGGTGACCTTTGGTCTTAGTTGTTAAGGCCTAGGTTGTCCAAGGGGGGGTGTTAGAATTAATTATAATATTACCTTGACCACCATAGTCTAAATTTCATTTATTAGCTTAGGAATTTGTTGTCACTTCACTAGTTCCATGGGGAACTCATCTAGGGCCCACCTACCACTTGATGTTCCACTTTGCATGAGTTTAGTCTAGATCCACATTTTCCTAATTTTAGAAGGTAGGTGCATTTTCCTACCTACCTTGTTCAGTTAACTGACTATGAACTGATTTAGTTGTCCTGAGATACATTAGTGAACTTCTAGTGGTGATTTCCCCACGTTGAGTTAGCACCGGAGTCATTCCAAGTTGGTGAATTCGAATTCTTCCTATCGTATCATCATTATATTACACAAAGGTTAATGATAATTGATGTTATGTTATGCTGACTAATTTTTGGCTCTTGTTTGTTCAATTTCAACATGAATGGTTGATCAGTGTATAATGAATTGCTTCTTTCTCCTTCAACATTCTTTCATAGCGAGTTCATTCTAGTCCGAGGATCCTAAGCTTTTATAAATTGAACAAACTCTGCAACTATATTTTTGCATTCTGTGACTCTTTAACAATGATAAAAACACACCATTCAATTTCTTTAAGTGTTGAAACATGTGATATAGACTACAATAGCAATACACACACAATAAAACACCAATATTTACCATGGAAACCCATATAGGGAAACCAACATTCAATGAAGAATTGTTCCTTTTGTCTTCTTGTATCATGGAGATTACAATTGGCATATTACAAAGCTTTCCAATCTCATTGTCAAGATATGATAAACTATGGGCATCTAGAATTCTCCATAGTATATTTTTGTTTCTTTGCATTGTTAGCATCTCCTCCATAATCCTACTCATAAAATGGAACAATCAATGGCTAGTGAAAAAATGAACCCTAAGTTCCCTAATTAGGTTAGGTTTTTCATAACAATAATTAGGGTTAGGCTTAGTGTTTAGAAATCCCCTTGGAACCTCCATAATGCTTCTAGGAGTCTCCACTAAATTCCTCCATGTTGTTAGCCCTCATATTCAATTTATGGTGACTAGCATGATCACCACTTGGACATGTGGAGAATAATTTGACTATTAACTTGTTAGGGACTTAAATTTTGGATATGAAGTTTATTTTTAGGTGCATGATAGATCATTGTAAAGATTCAATAAGAATAATAATTCCATGCACCCTCATCCAACACCAGGGTCAAAAACCATTGCATGGGGATCTAAAAATGTGTTGATATTTATTGACTTAGATTTGACAAAACAAACACCATCTATGAGATGTCCCAAATTCTAATCTCCCCCACCTAGACCATAAATAAAATTTAGGGGTATTTTAGCAAAGAAAACAATGGCCTTTCATCCAACTATTGAAATGTCACAAGAGTGAACAATCTTTCCCATTTTATCTGTGTAGGTTGCAGCAAGAAAACAATGTTAGATGTAGGTTAGTGGTCCCACTAGTATAAAAGTGGGCGATAAATCACCAGGAAACCAAAAAAGTTGGTCACCATGTGAAATAAATGACTAAGTCACCAAAACGTTGGTCACCGCAATGTTTTTAAGTGAAATACGGCCAAATTTGAGCAATTTTAAGTGATTGCAACTAAAAATGACTAAATAAATGACCAATTTAGTCATGAGATAAAATATATGACTAATTTAGTCATGGAATAAAATATGACAAGATATGATATTTGGTGTACCAAAATTGTAATAAGATATTATAATGATAATAAAAAATTCATTATTTATATATTTTTGTTTTGTGAAGTGTGTTAATGCTCAACATCGACATGTTTCGAAGTGTCGAAACATGATGCCAGAGGAGAACCTATTAAATTTTTTCACAATATCATTCCATCTATATCATCGTCTCTAGACCAATGTTCTCTTCCCATGTGTATTTAGTTTCATCACTTGCATCGTTGTTTGACCTCTTCGGCACATTCATCAAGTTATATTTCAAGTGTCCCCATGTCATGGTTAATAGTTCGTAGCTTGGGGTTTTTCGCATTATGCATCATCACGTCTCCTTTTTGGTATCCTTGTGTTCAACTCATCTCATCGATTGTGCTCATTTTTTTTTCCCAAATTTCAAGTCCGTTTGACCCTCTCGCAAATCAATCAAAGTTTAAACAAGTTCAAGTCTTTTGGTGTTAATAGTGAAATCAATAAAATCTGTGTCCTCTAATAAATCACCATTGGCACCCACCCATTGGTGTTGTAATCACACCTATGCTAAGAAAGTTAAAAATCCCCCCCTTGGTGCTCCTAGTTACAAAAATGCAAACACTTCCTATTTTAATAACAAAAATAATCCTCCCTCTCATTTTATTGTTCTCTTGCCATTTTTAAATTAAAAAATAATAATAAAGAGATAATAATAATAATAATAATCCCCTTTGCACATTTCTACCTAATTCAATATATTTTTAATATATAATAATTAATATAATATGTTTTTTATATAAAAATATATTATAGTTAATTATTATATAATATATTATGATTAAAACGGGGAGGCAGGTGCGTGTAGGATCATCTTTGATCCCGGAGGAAATATAGTGTCGTCTTACGCTTGGGGACTTGCCCATAAAACCAATAATGACGCTGAATGGCTTGCGCTTTTCTTCGTATTGGAACTAGCGAAGCAAATCAAGATCACCAAAATAATTGTTTTGGGAGATTCCAAACAAGTAAGTTACAAAATGAACAATGGTTACAATAAAGGAGCAATCAAAATAAGAAGAATTTATGAGCGCATACGACAAGTATCTGCAGACAGTCAAGTCTCATATTTTCATATCCTCATAGGTAGCAATCCATAGGCAAACAATGGGGAGGCAGGTGCGGGGGGGATTCTCCTGAATCCCGGATGACATGTGGAACTTACTTTCGCGTGGGGGCTCGGCATTAGAACTAAGAATGAAGCTGAGTGGTTGGCTCTTATCCAAAGCCTCCATATTCTCAAAGTCAAGAAAATTCGTCAGGCCTTGATTATTGGGGACTCTAGGCATGTCATCTATAAATTGATCAATGGATACACTACGGGAGCTATCAAATGCCGACGTCTATATGAAAAAGTCACGCTTCTTATGTCCAGCAACTATGAAGCTTACCATATCCTCTG
>LPNX010426393.1:0-29070 GCA_001517045.1 Pseudotsuga menziesii | reverse complement strand
TACCTCACTCCAGATTAGTAACCACGATTCACGCATCGATGACAATGAAAGCAGTCTTCGTGAAATAATGGGGAAGGTAGATAGGATCCAAGAGGACCTCCAAAAATTCATATCCATGAATCAGAGCATCCGAGTCCATGTAGCCACTGATGATGATGTGCTTCCAATGGAGGAGGAATCAGTCGTCCAGCCAAGAAATCCAAGAGGCAATCCTTAGCCTGCTTCTGTCTAGCTTTGTTTGAATGTTTTTTTGTCTACTTTGATGTAATCAGTTTGTAAGGGTTTATACAACCCACAGCTTTATAATTTTTGAACAAACTCTTTTTGAAATGTTTTGGGAAACACAGTGGATAATCCCTTTGTGCAGTTCTTCTGCTATGCACAAATACTGTGGTTCCTCATGTCTGTAATGAATGGTTGTGCACAGCTAACTTTTATATATACCCGCTTTTAAGTTTCTATTAAAAAAAAAAAAATCCATAGGCAAACAAGCTAGCAAACCAAGGTGTCAAGTTAAAAATGGGATTTTACAAGGTGAAGGGAAATTTGAACAATATTTTTTATGTCCCTTAGGAACATGTTAAAGAAAAAGGGGTCCAAGGGTGGTCTATGTCCAACATTAGACCTCCACTCATACTTTATGTGCTAGTCAAGGATAAAAAGAATTTTTTTGAAGAGAAGAAATCCTTCATTTTTTGGCGATCCTCCAGCCTACAACCTGCATGGCCTATAACGCCCACCTCTCTCCTCACAGCCCATGTGATGGGATTTAATGCAGCCCTTGTCCTGCTCATATGGATGATATCACTCGCATGAGTCCAAGAAAACTTCTTAATGAATCCTCCTCTTGCTCCCTTCGTTCATTTCGCTCATGTTTCATCGAGTGCAGAGAATGTTCTAGTCGGTGCAGTGAAAGAATTCCATGGTGCAGTGAGCGTTTTCCCCACCTTATAAGTTGTTAGTGTTGCAAAGGGAATTGGTATTCTGAAATTAGGGTATGAAATATCTACTGCTGTGAATGATTCTCCTCCAGGAGTTGTGAACTGGTTGTCTCGTGCAGCGACTGATAACCTTGGTGCAGTGAATTGTTCTTCTTCTAGCGCAGTGAATAGGTTGTCTGGTGCAACAACAGATAGCGCAGTGAATATGTTCTCTATAGAGACTTTATCTTTCTCTCTAGATTCCTTAAGCATCTCAGATAAAATTAGTTGTTTATCCCTCAAGCGAAAGTCCCTGCAGTGCACTCCGATTTGATTTCACCTTAGATAAACATGGCAAATAAGGAAGTCACCTTGGACAACCTCCAGAATTCTCTCTAGGAAATCAAGCGACACCTAAGATGGATCTATGACATAATGAACAGAGGTGTAAGTGAAGGTAGCACAACAAAAAAAGAAGTCAAATGGATGTCCCTTCTGATGGGAAATCATGATGCTCGAATATAAGACAATCATCGAGATTTGCATGAGCTTATGGGCACAATAGGTTATATGAAGGAGGATTTATAAAAGTTGGTCAATATGAATCAAAGAAGCCATATCCATGACTCCCCTATCAGAGACTAGGAAATGGAGGAAACCTCAGTGGTCCAGCCAGTCAATGACCCAAAGGGAAAGAAACAGGAGTAAATCTAGCTCAATGGGTATTTTATGTTTTTCTGCATTATTTTTTTTAGGTGTCTATGTTCGAATATACCCTTCGAAGGGTGATAGAATTTTGTTTTGGCATAGTTGCAAGTTTAAGTCTTTAGTTTCCAGCTCAAACAATTCTGAAATTTTGGGTACATACAATTTTTATTTTTTTTTACGAAAACGGTTAAACTTTTTTAATTAAAGACTGGCAAAGAGGCTGCCAGGGCCATTACATAGCATATTCAGAACTACTATCCTGAGCTTCATCTCCAAACCACACATGGCTAAAATAGTGCTGGGACGAATCTTTCTAGATTCTGTAATTGCCGATGAGGTGCAGACTAGAGCAGCCTTAGTGTTAGGGAATCGGGTGATTTGAGGTTTCTCCATTAACAATTAGCTGGCTCTTGTTTAAGAGAGTGCCTCGGTTGGCCTCAGCATCTGCTAGGTTGTTGAGATTCCTTAGCACGTGATAAGCCTTATAAGTGCTGAAGTGCGTCAGAAGGAGAAGGACTTTCATGTACGTTTGGTTAAGGTTAATATCCGTTGGCCCTTTCTTAGTGTGTAACGCTTTAATAATTAGCCTGGAGTCGCCAAAGATATTAATCTTCTGGATGTTCAGCTTCCTGGCTTGGTTCAACCCTTGCCACAGTGCCAGAAACTCAGCTTGATTGTTGGAGGCGTTTCCTAGTCCCCATGCATAGGACAGATAAAGATTACCAGAAGGCTCAATGATGATGCCTCCTCCTCCAACTTGACCAGGATTCCCTTTCGAGGCCCCGTCAAAGAAGAGGGTCCATTCGTCAAGGCCTGACCTCCACTTAATAAACTCTTGTTCATCCAACCTGATTTCCCAGTTAGTCTTTTGAAGAGGTTTGATAGCTTCAGCGGTTTGTTGGTTCAGGTTGAGCTCCCTAAGCCAGCGATATTCTTCAGGAGAGAGATTAGTAGCGTTTTTTATGGAAAACTTAGCGCTTAGAGCTTCAGACATCATACTCCGGGATTTAATAGCGACTTGAGGAGGAAGTCTACTTTATTTTTTAAAAATTCTGTTGTTCCTCTCCAGCCAGATTTTCCAGCACAGAAATTTGGGAGTCCACATCCACGCGAGCTTGAGGAGATTTTTCTTGCTCAGATTGAAAGGAGAAAGAGATTTCCAGTTGCTTATGAGCTCCGTGACTGAGTTTGGCAGTCTTTCAGCAGTAGGTCCTATCATAATCCTCCATGCATCTTTGGTGTAATCGCAGATGAGAAAGAGATGCTCGGCATTTTCTTTAGCACGGTTACATAGAGGGCAGCGTGAAGGCCCTTCCCAGCCTTTCCTCTTAAGATTGTCGCTGGTCGTGATGCTATCATGGAGTAGGGTTCATATAAATATATCAATTTTGGGAATTGAAGGGAAATTCCAGAGCGTTTTCCATGGGGCTGGATTAGGAGAGACCCAAGGCTTCTCCAAAATAGCAGTGTAGCCCGCAGCTGCTGAGTATTTCCCGGATCCTGAACCCCAGCCCCGTTTGTCTTTGGATCTGGCTTTGTGGGGTGATTTCCCTTGAAGAAAATCCAACAACGTTGAGGCTTCCTCCTTGATCTCTTCTGGATAGTCTCCAAGATTCCAGCTTTCCCAAGATTCATGATCGTCATTGCTCCAGGCTGAGATATCCCATAGAGTGCTGTGATTTTTTCTCAGGAGCCACGTTTTAATATTCCCGAGGTCGTGAAGCTCGTTGAGAGGCTGATCCCCCAGAATAGAGTCCTCCCAGATTTTAATTTTTTCTCCATTGCCGGGAATCCACGTGAGCTTTAATATGAAGTGTGGAAGGGCCCTTTTGCAGAGCATGAAGATCAAGGATCCTTTTTGCGTTTTTGTGGGTTTTTCCAGGCATCTCTCCTTGTTTCCTTTGAATTATTTTTTCCTGAGAATTTGCTTGCTCCAGGTTCTTTTCCCAGTGATCAAGTTCCAGAGTATTTTGCCACCCATTGCTAGATTTTGGGTAGCTACATTTCTGATTTGAAGACCCCCCTCCATCTTTGGCTTTGTAACCTTGTCCCAGCTCACAAGGTGAAGCTTCTTCTCACAGTTTCGACCACCTTCCCAGAGGAAGCGACAGAGCAGCTCATTGATTTTTCTTGTTATAGTTTTGGGAGCTAACAGAACAGAACATTGGTAAATTGGAAGACTGGTAAGGATAGAATTCATCAAAACAACCTTACCTGCTTTGTTGATCCAGTTTGCTCCCCACGCGTGGATCTTGCTCTTTAATTTGTCCAGAAGAGGCAACCAATGGGAAACTTTGAGAGATGCTTTGAAAATTGGAATGCCCAGGTAGGTGAAAGTGTCCCAGGTAGTGATGCCTTCCATTTCAAGAATCCGAGATATCTCCAACATTTCACGAGGAGAGCAATTCCAGCCAAAAATCTTACTTTTGTGATAGTTTATTTCACTTCCAGAGCTGCTTCTGTAGAGGTCAAGTTCGGTTTTAAAGTTTCTAGTTGTGTTGAGATTGGCAGCTCCCAGAAGAAGAGTATCATCAGTGAACTGGGCGTGGTTAACCTCCTTGACCTTGGGGATGATTCTGATGCCTGAGAGAGATGTGTTTTGAAGTCTTCTGTTCAATTGGAAACTTAGCACGGAGGCTTGAATGACAAAGAGCACAAGGGATAGAGGGCAGCCTTGCCTTAATCCTCTTGAATCCTGGAAAAAGTTGGTGGGACGGCCATTAACCAACGAGGCAATCCAGGGGGCTAAAATGCAGGCTTTGACCCAGTCTATAAATTTCTGACTGAACCCAAAGTTTCTCATGGCTGCAAAAAGGAAATCATGCTTGACTCTGTCAAAGGCACTGGCCAAATCCAACTTAACCACCATACCCTTCTCTTTTTTCCTGTAGTTGGTGTGAATGGATTCTTGGACTAAAATAATGTTATCGAGGATCTGTCTTCCTCTCACAAACCCACCTTGATTTTCGGGGATCAACTTAGGCAGGATTCTTTTAAGTTTGTTCGCCATTATTTTAGTAATGACTTTGTATCCCGTATTACAGAGGGAAATAGGTCTGAATCTGTTGAAGTTCTTAGCACCTTTTTCTTTTAGAATGAGGGCCAAGAACGAGGAATTAGTGCTGCCACCCAACTTGGTACAGTTCTGAGCCTTCTTGACCATTCTATACAGGTCCTTTTTTATAATATCCCAGTAAGTAACATAGAACCGGGCTGTGAATCCATCCGGCCCTGGGGCTTTGTCTGGGTCCATTTTGAAGAGGGCTTTCTTGATTTCCCGAATACTGACAGAGCTGTTCAACATCAGGTTGTCATCATCATTGAACATGTTTGGAATCTCTGAAAGAGGGTAAAAGTTCAGGTTCATTGGTTCCAGATCCGGGGCTGAATAAAGATTTTTGAAGAAGGAGTAAGCTGCCTCCTTGATGCCACTGAAATCCTTTATGACTTGATCTTGCATCTGAATTTCACTGATGGAATTATAGATTTTCCTAGCTTGGGCTTGCTTGTGAAAGAACGAGGTGTTTTTGTCTCCATCTTGAAGCCAAAGCGTCCTTGATTTGATTCTCCAATATATTTCCTCTTCTCTGCAAGCTTTTTGGTACTTCTTTTGAAGCTCAGCTTCTCGGTTTATCAAGTCAGGAGTGACTATTGACTCTTCCAAGATCAATTGGTGTCTTTCTAAGGCTTTCTGACTTCTTATCCTTTCAGCCGTGGGAGAGCTTAGTCCTTTAGCCCAGGCTTTCAGATCAGCTTTGAGTCTTCTGAGCTTTCCCTCCCAGACATAGAAGGGGGAGCCATGCACAGGTTGCTTCCAGGAGTTGGACACAAGATCAAAGAAGCCTTCCTGGTTAACCCAAATTGGGCTAAACCGGAAGGGGATAGGACCTAGCTTTTCTCCAAGAGAGAGGGAGAGCGAAATAGGTTTATGATCAGAGGTGTAATGCGGAAGAATCTTGGAAGTCGCCATAAGACCAAGGGTTAGGAAGGAAGACTGAATCAAGAAGCGGTCAAGACGGGCAGCTATGTGGCCCGGTCCTATCCTTTTGTTGGACCAGGTGAACTTTCCCTTGTCCGGAGTGATGTCTTCAAGCTCCCAATCCAGCATCAAGTCTTCCACCCATTCTCTTGCAGGATCCCGAACAATTGATCCCCCTTTTTTTTCCGCTAGAGCAAGGGTTACATTTAAATCTCCAGCCACTACTAAATTTTCAATATTGTGCTGATTAAGAAATAAATTTAAGGAGTCCCAGCACTCTTTTTTCTCAACAAAAGAGACAGGAATGTACATATTAAAGAGGCTTACAAGATGACCGGAGTCTTTATGGATCAGCTTGGTGAATAACCAGTGAATGGTACCTTCTTCTTCGACTAGTTCGAGCTTTTCAGAGTCCCAGAATGTTGTTATGCCTCCCGAGGCTCCTCTTGCACTCACAGCCCTACCCGGGCCTTTCTTCCAGAACGAGTTGCTTGCTCGGAGGAGAGCATCCTCCTCCATCTTCGTCTCCTAGATTAGGAGGACTTTAGGCCTTGTTACTCTTACTAGATCCCTTATAGCTTCTTCTTTTAGAGTGTTTCCTAGTCCTCTGCAATTCCAAGAGACGTATTGCATTATTTACCTGAGTGAGAGGGATGGCCCCCTTTCGGGGTCTTCCCTAGCTTCATCCCCGATCTTGTGTTCATCATTTCTGGTATGGTATGCTGAGAGCCTTGAACCACATCCTTGTAGGACTGCTCTTCTCTTCTCTTCTTCTCGGTCTTCCGTCCACGCTTTGGTTGGTCTGGGGAGCCTGACGGACTGCTTGCTTTAGTATCTCCTTCCTCAGAGGATTCAGCTCCTATTTCCGAGCCCAGACTAATATGTTCCTTTGACTGGCTGGAAACAACCAGATGGGGGATTGGGCCGGTTTGGGCTTGTGGCACCCGAACTTCTTCAACATCAGGAACGTTTGTGGGGATTTGAGCTTCCTTGGGGGATTCCTGGTGGCTAGAATTTGGGCTGCCTTCCTTTGGGGGTTCCTGGGCCGTTTTCTCCTTGCTTTTGGTATTGTTAGTGGTTCTGTCTTTCTTTACTTTCTGCCATCCTTCACCATCTTCTTTCCCAGCGGCCAGTTTGGGACAATGTCTTTGGAAGTGGCCATGCTCCTAGCAGTTCCTGCACTTGAAAGGCAAATGCTCGTAGTCCAATTTCTGGTAGTGGGTCCAGGATCCCACGGTTAATTTTACTGCCTCAGGAAGGCCGGCTTCAAGATCAACTTCCACACAAATTCTGGCGCAGGTGTATTGTCCCTTGTTATCAGCTTTGTCAATGAACCGTCTGATTTCGTTCCCTATTCTCTGCAAAGATTCAATATCCCAGCAATGCACCGGAAGGTTAGGAAGCCTAACCCATACCGGCACTTCTTTGGGAAGATCGACCGAGGGGTCAAAATCTGGTGTCCATTTGTTCAGGTATAGACCATGTGTTCCCATGAAGTAGGGTCCATTTCTAAAGATTAGATCGCGATCTTCTTCTGAGATGAATTCAAACATGAAAAACCCTCGTCCAACAAGGTAACAAGTTACTCTGTGTTTTAGATTGGGCTTCCAATTTCTCTGTATCCAGTCATCAATGGTCTTGGTAGAGGGCCATAAGCCCATAAACTGGCCCACTAGGCCTTGCTTAGCCAATTCCAGAGCTATCTTCATTGGTTTTTCTTCAGGCAGGGTGATTTCTGGAATTTCCTCCAACTTCTTAATGAATTTTGGGATCTCCAGGGAAGAGGGCTTCTTTCCTCTGCTAAGAAGGAGCCTCCGGAAGGCTTCCTCGTCTGATCTCGAATGGGGGGGGGGAGGCCTCCCCTCCCCCAGGCGCCGCCATGACTGCTCAAGACGCAGCTTAGCTCAGCCCTAACTCGCAGCCTGCTCTCGCCAGAAGCTCGCGTTCAACCGAATGCAACCATGGGTACATACAATATATTATGCAGGTCTCAAACCTCCCTTTTTTTGTATGCTTGGTTGGCTACATATTTTTAATATAAATACAATATCTTCTAGGTTTATGTTTATATATATATATATATATATATATATATTAATATTAAAAAAATAAATTCACATGGAGGGAAAGGATTTGGGTGAAATAAAAAATAGGAATGGAGGGAAAGTATTTGGGGAAATAAAAATTAGGAATGGGGGGAAAGTAATTGGGGGAAATTGAAGTTTGGAGAAAGAAATTGGGGACTTTTGTTATCCTTCTACCTCCTCCTAAAGGTAGTTATGTAGTAAAGAATGGTTTTTAAAACTCAAAGTGTCTCAACAAAAGTCGTAAGGATTTGTTCTTGTTTTTATAATAAAATGAGAAGCATCAAAACCTTAAGGGTTTAGGATTCTAGTAGGGTTCATCAAATTCATAATCGAAGGTAAGCTTATGCATTTCCAATTATCCCTGTTTGATTTTATTCTTAGATTCTATGAGGGAATTAAAAATTTCTTTTGGAGTTTTTCTTCTATGTTTTTATTGACTACGATTGAATTTATATTTTATGATAGTAGGGATCTTGTTAACCCTTACCTTCCAAAAACCCTAAGTCTCCCTTTAACAGAACATAGGAGAATGTAAATCTCACCAAAATCGTATGAGCATTTTGAAAGGAACATAAGTTACCCTTATCCCTAGGGGACCAATTGAAGTTATTGAACATCGATTTAACTACGCTTCAACCAACAATTCATTCTTGGAAATCACTTCCTTTAAAGGTAATATTTCATGGTTTTCATTACTGATGTAAAATAACTTTTTTACGGAAAAATGGCATGGAGAAGGAATGGTCACAACTGAGCTTAATGGTTAAACACCATCGAATTCATCTCTTACTTTTCCTATCACTAGCCTGTTATTCATGGTGCTACTGCAAATTATGATCGTTTCTTCTCCATTTATCATGTTTTTGGAAAGAGAGGACACAAGGATATCAAATGATATCATCGATTCAAGCATTCCTACCAATAGGAGACTCTCACGCAGGAAGACAAGCATACCTCTCGCCTCATCTTTTCATCCTCAATGGTTTCCTAGGAGCCACCAATCATGTAACTGACTCTGAGGGTACGTTTCAACATCTTGTTCCATAATATGGAAAATGCATGATTCATATAGGAGATGGAATCTCTCATATTTTCACAGTTTCCATCTCTAGCAAATCGTTTGTCTTTACATATCTTGACAATGGCTCCAATCTTGTTCACTATTTTGGTTCAACCATTTTTTTGGATGAAAGATTATACTCATTTTTAGCTTTGGGGCATGTAGAGAACCACGTCAACATTCACTTTTGATTTTTTTTCATAATATCTGAGTTTTCAAGATGGGTTTGGATGTAGTGACATCTCTGATGTTCACAATGGGAATTTTTTTCTGGTCTATTGTGCACTTTGAGACTGAGAACTACTTTAATAAGTGGTATTTGTTTTACCCAACACTTTATTTGTAGATCTTTTATCTATATTCATGTCCATGGTTTTAATATCTTTGATGATTTTTGTTTTGCACAAAATCCCTTATTCTGGTTGCAGAGGTTGAATTTTATTGCATCTTGCTTAATTGAAAAGGTCCACACAAAATTCAAAGAAGTATATATTTGTGAAGGCCATTGAGAGAAACGGGTTGGAGATGCCTCCTTACCCAAGTTAAACACATGTAATTTTTCTTGTTGTTCATGGCCTATTTAATACAAATTACATAAAAAAATGTTAGCAAACGAAATAAATAGTTGATTTTGGAGAACATAGGTAATCTTCTCTGAAGCCATGATCACCTATTTGTTACAGTTTTGATCCTTAACGGGTTATCATTTGTCAGTGTATTTGTACAAGGACATCGAACTAAACTTGCTAGGGTTTTTACATAATTTTTGAAATCATCCATTCCCTCTAATATTTGTTGAGTTTTAAGATTTATGGAATTCAACAACCAGTTCTTGGGTAGGGTTAGAGTTTAAAGATGTGAGGTCTTAAAAATATGATCCAATGGAATTTTAATTTCAACATATTGATCCATCGTAAATGTGATGAAGGTCCCACTTCCCAACATGGGTATACTTGGCGTTTAGGTTTGATTTTCTTATGGCCTTCTTGAGTGGAAAGCAATGGATTTGGTGACTAATTTTCCTTCCAGCAAAAGATATCTTCTAGCATCATTGCATTGATGTCCAATGTTGTCAATTCTTAGGTGTAGTAGCAACACTCTATTTCCTTTCTTATTTTTAATTAGTAGTGGTGTAGAGGATGAGAATCGACTTGCCTTTAAACCCATATGATATGTTTGCTTAGTTTCCAAGAGTCTATGGCTACTAAAAGGAGATATTTGATATTATTGTTTTTGCTTATGCAGGAAATAATTACATTGCCTAAACCTCAAATATCTTATATTTCTGAAAATTGAAACTTTTTTCTTAGATTTTTTACTTTTCATTTCAAATATGCCTATACCATTTATTCAATATCTAGTTCTTTTCTAGTAATATTCATTTTAGTTCTTTTGCATGATATTTACTTAAAACAAGATTGACAAGCTTGTCTACTTTAATGTATTTTAAATGTACTCTCTTGGTGTTCATGGTTGGACCTAATGTCGGGTGCTAACTAAGAGGGATTAATCATGTTCTCCCATGTCTCTCATGCATTATTCATCTTAGTGGATCCCTATGAGTTAGGGCCCCAACATGTTCAAAGGATTATTCATTATATCCCCCACGACTCTGCTCAATTCAACCTGCAAGTATCCAACTCAAACCCAGGAGATGATCCTATTCCTTCTCCAGAATACTTCCTAATCTCCTTCACCAGGAACATAGATGGATTCCTCCATATAGAGGTCCATTGAAAGTGAGAGAATTCACACTTTGATCATTTCCTTCCAAACTATATTGAAATTAAAGTGAAGTTAGTTGATCCTATGTATTTACTATGTACTTAAACTTTATGATATGTGAATATTTCTCATCATTCAAAGGTGACCATTTCTTAGAATAACCATATTTATTAGAATGACAATATACTTGTCATAAGTGGGAGTTGGAGGTTACACAATTTAATCTTGACATGTAAGAGACCTGAGTAGAATAATCACTGCTACAAAATGAAGTGGATTTCAAATCCAGTGTTAATGGATATGCATACCCTTTTAACTTGATGAGGATGAGGACCAACTGGATGAAGCGTAGCACTCATGGTAGCTCAAAAATTATCAAAACAAGATACAAATATATTTAACCTTGTGCTAAAATGATTAAAATTACTAAAACGTTATAACTACATAAAATACAATACAAATTAAATTCACCTCGCTAGGGTTGGATTAGATTATGATTTAACACCATGTTATAACATAATAAATTGATCAATTGGGAGATGCAATATTGGGATGCATGGTTGTCTAATGTTAAGAAAAGCATAAAGGTGATTTACCATGTTAATACCATATGTCAAAATGCATTACCCGGTCCTAAAGGAAATCAATTCTCTGTTGGATATGGAGAAATCAAATTATCTTGGGTTGCACTGGATTTAGGGATCTGCATAAAAAGATTCAAGCCTTCAAGTATAAATAATGTGTAGAAGGTTAGAAGTACTATCACAACCACTTAACTTGTGGCGATAAGTTATTTTTTCTCCTTGCTTGAGTTGTAATTTCTCGTTGACTATCACAAACTGCTCCTTATCTATGGATCATCTACTAGGTATTTTTCATATACTTTTTTTTAATTGTTTATTTTGAATTTGGAATGACTACCATTTTCATTATAGCAATGTGGTTCTGGGTGTGCTCTCCAAATTTCTATAATGATCCTCATTGTGCTTGCCAAATATTCTATCCAATTTTGTCCAGAGATCCTTTGGGTATTCAACATAATCAATAAGGTAGTGCAAGCTTGGAGAAAAGGCCAGACATATTCTTCCAAAATATCTATCACCGTCATTTAGCCAGTCATTCTCATCTTCATAAGACTCTTTACCAAGTCCAATAGATACCTCATAGAGACCTTGTCTCTTTAGAGATGAAATCATATTCAATTTCCATTCTGAATATCTTGTGAATGGAGTAAGAAGACAAAATAATAATCTCGAATCCATATGAAGTTGTACCTGCAAAATATCACTACAAAATCAAAATCAATTTGCAATCATGTCAGTTTCAAGCCTTCCATCTCGACATGTACACTTTATCAGGGTCTGTCACACCTGCAAAGACTTCTCTGGACGAATCCAGAGTTAGCAAGGCAAAGATTACAGGAATTATGTCGAAACCCAGTTGCTTCTGGTGTACAATGGAGATCGAAAAAACTTGATGCTAGTTTGAACATGGATATGATACCATGTTCGAATTATTAAACCATTGATATACATGCAATGAGTGTAATTGAAAGGTAGAATTTTGCAGTTGAATGGAATGAAAATTGTACACTGAACAAGACAAATTTCACAGGAAACAGATAAGAAATGCTTAGTAAATTACAACAATAATGTTAATTAATTCCAATAGTATATAGTAGTGTTACATAATGGATAATTCGAATCATGTTGATAAGATTCGAATTTACCAACTTAATCCTGACTGAATGGCTAACTAGAAGTGTCTAGATCACTATCAGGGACTACTAGTCTAACTCAACATGTCTAAATAGGTCCGACAATCAGTTAAACCAGTTAAACTGACAAGGTAGGTGAACAAAGGTGCCACTTCCCCATGCAAACATGCATAACTGGCGCTAGAATGACTGAATGTGATCTAACTGAGTGTAACTAAAGACAAACTTAGCATAACTACCTACCAACTACAACCAACTGATGGAGGACGACAGTGGCACTCAAAAGTGGCTCCTAAAGTGTAGGGATTGGCACTGGTGGAACCCAGATGACACACTGATGGCACCAATGGGGCACACCGGTGGCACCAATGGAACCAAACTCTTAGCAAATGACTCCTAATTTAAGAAAATGATCTAATAGACTATATCTAGACAAGGGAGGATTATAAATCCTAACAACTAATGTATGAGACAAGATATCTCTCCTCCTCAATGCAATATGAATGGATTCTAACCACACTTCCTCAGGATTGTCCCCTCTTCCAAAATACGAGATCATAATCAATGTACTTCCTCTCTCGGGATTGTCTCCCTCTACCAGAAAGGAAAGAAATGGCCAATGTGGTCTCCTTCTTGATATTGTACCCCTCTCCTAGAGCACCACTTACCACTAAAATACAACTCACTTGTTAGAATAGTCCCCCTGATCTCTTGCAAGATGATTGCAATGCCCTCTCTCCCTCAAGTTCTAGTGCATCCAGATGAGATATCCACATAGAATTATCCCCCTCTCATGATGGACAATATTAGTGAAGCTACTCCTTCACCCTTCACAACAATTCCGAATTGCCAAGTCAAATCACAAACTTGAGTCTCTACTAGAGCATTCAAAACAAATGCCTAGAAAATTGTTTGGGATTGTCCCCCTCTCCCTTATGTTCTAGTGCATCAAGATGATACATCCACACATAACTTTCACCCTCTCTTGTTGGATAATCTCGGCAAAGCTACTCCTTCACCCATCACAACAATTCTAACCTCCAATGACAAGTCGAATCCCTAATAGGGAATTTGAATCACATGGAAAAATACTACAACAAATTCACCCTCCAAACCCCTACTAGGGCATCCGAATCAACTGGAGAATTGATCTCCAAGGCCAACAGAATTTCTCACGAGATCTTTCTAGATATGCAAGCAAGAAACACTGCAAAAGTGTGCAATAATAATGGTTAAAACTCCCTTTGGAATTCCCAACCCATCCAAATCTCTACCCCAACAAATCCAAAGTGTGAGAATGAATGAACTCTAGAGAAATTCAAACCCCCTTAGGCCAATTTGAATTTCCTCCAAGAGATTGAATCTAGATCACTAAGGAAGGACTCCCAATCATTGGGGCTTCCAACAACCACTAACTGACTCATTCAAGTTCTCAACAAAGCTGAATATAGAACATTATCAAAGACACTACCATTCCCTGACTAATTCAAATTCCTCAAATTTGGCTTAATCCCACCCTAATTGATAGTAAATTATCATAATTTACCCCCCATGCATGAAGGTAGCTCCAATTACACCCACAAACTCGAATTTCCTTGAAAACACCTCCATGCACTTAGGATAATTCGAATTTGATACATACTTACTCAATTTAACTAAAGATGACTCGGTTCCATCTAATTAACTGGTGACAACTGACCTTTAAACCCCAATTTCACTCATCCAACTGATTGATGGTCACTTCTCTTAACTAAAAATGACTCAAATTAACCAAACTAACTCTAACTAATTAACAATACTCCAGTTCACTAGTGTAAGTAGAGATTAACTCAATTAAATTAAAATTAAAATCAATTAAACTAAAATGAACTGACATTAACTCAATATTAATTCAAATTAACTCAATAACTCAATTTAACTAGATAAAACACTCCAAATAGAGTGGGGTTACAAGAATTAGGTACATGTATAGCCAAAATTACTCTCTCTCTCTCTCTCTCTCTCTCTCTCTCTCTCTCTCTCTCTCTCTCTCTCTCTCTCTCTCTCTCTATCTGAAATGCACTCCCTCTATCTTCCTAAAGATGCACTCCCTCTATCTGCCTGAATATGCGCTCCCTCTATCTTCCTGAAGTACGCTCCCTCTATCTTATTGAAGTGTACTCCTCTCTCTCCAAAGTGTGCTTCCCTCATGTAATGATTCTCTCTACTCTGCAGTTTCTCGCTATCCCTTTTTTGTGCCCCCTTTACCCTCAGCTCTCTTTTATTAGCTTTGATTCCTTTTAGGAATCCAAATCCCTAATTCACTTTTCATGCAAAAATATCACATGTAAGATTTTTAAATTAAAAATGCATGCATGCAAATATCACATGCAAAATTTAAAAATATTCTTGCTTCCACATTAATAAAAGTCTCTTTTATCAAATATAAAGAAAGGGTAAGGTCTGGACACTTGTCCTTGTTAATTTTTTCAATATTCCCTCTTAACGAGGAAAATGTTCTTCAACAATCATATATTGTCATTGACATAAACAAACTTCCCCTTCATCGATGACTTCATGACTATAATGTCCACTACCTGCTCATCTATAGATACATACTGAAGCTCAACTTCCCCCCTTTGAACATGATCCTAGATAAAATGGTATATGATCTCAATATGTTTCGACTAGTCATGAAATATTGGATTCTCTATGAGTTTCATGTAACTCTTATTGTCACAATAAATTACAGTTGGCCTCAACTACTGCTCAAATAAGCTTACTAGCATCTCGCAAAGCCAAATATCCTCACAACTAGGAAGACTAGCTGCCGTGTATTCTTCCTCTCCATAACTCAGTTCCATCGACTTTTGTTTCATGTTGAACCATGAAACAATTGTCGAATCCAAGTTGAAACAACACCTAGAGGTTCTTTTTCTGTCCAATGCACTAAATACCCAGTCAAAATTTGTATAGCTAATCAACTATACTTCATCCCCTCTCTCATAGTTCAGTCCAATGTCCAATGTACCTCTAAGATACTTGAGCACATTCCTTTCTTCCACCCAGTGCACTCTCCTAGGATCTACCATATACTAACTCAATGTATTAATAACGTATAGCATATATGGCCCAATGTTGACCATATACATCAATGAGCCAATAAGATGATGGTACCTAGTGGGATCAACCAACTCACTCTCAAAAGGAACTATATTCTTCTAGTTGGTTGTCATAGGTGTGGCCATAGGCCTACAGTCCTCCATTTGAAATATCTTTAGAATGTCAACCGCGTATCTATCCTATCCCAGAAATATATACCCATCCTCCTGCCAAACCTCCATACCTAAAAAGTAATGCATCAATCATATGTCTTTCATCTCAAACTTTGAAGAAAAATCTATCTTGTATATGGCTATGCATTTCTATGCTGTTGTAATAAACAAATCATCCACATATAATACCACAATGAGTGGATCTTCACCAACCACAATGAAGTAGAGGTTTGGATCTGCCTTGATCTTCTGGAAATCCATATGTTGCAAGTAAGTATATATCCTCAAATACCAAGCTCTTATAGCTTGCTTTAGTCCATACATTTCCTTTCTTAGTCTGCACACTTGAGAATCTATCCCATGCACATCCAATCCCTATGGATGCTCTACGTACACCTCTTGTTATATGAATCCATTCCAAATTTTTGTCTTCACATCCATCTGGTGGATCTTCCAACCCATCTGTGCTGCAGTGGAGATCACTTCTCTAATCAAAGTATATTGAGCAAGTGGAGTGAAGGTCTCATCATAGTCAACTTTATCTACTGTGAGAATTCTCTTGCCACAAATCGAGCCTTGTACTTCTCAATGCCGCCATCTGCATCATACGTTATCTTGTAGATCCACTTGGAAGTCACAACTGACTTCCCCTTAGGTCTCAACACAACCTCCTGGACATCATTCTTCGTGATGGAAGCATACTCTTCCACCATGTAATCTCTCCAAATCTACTCGCATGTTTCCTGCTCATAAGAAGATGGATCATCCTCACCAATACTTCTCACAATAAATAAATAGCTAAAAAAATATCTCTAGCACCTTACTCTCTCTCATAGTTCCGTTGGGATTCCCCACAAACTCCTTAGATTCCTTCAAGGTATATTTAAGCCACTTGTGATTCCTCTTCCCCAAAGTAACCTCATGTGGAGGGAACTACTCCTGCTCATCCCAATCAGCTTCTTGAAGTTGTGTACCTAATGAAGTATCTCTAGTCGTCTATGACCATGTAGCTCGTGAACCTTGAACTTGTGAATATGATATTGGAGAATCACTACCCTAATATCCTATACATGTACCTCTACCTATACTTGGGGAACATGTAACCCGTGAACCTATCACCCCTAATACCTATGACCCTGAACTCTATGAGGATTAACTCTACAATGTGCCATCTTGAGGTGTACGATCATAATGTTCCCCCTTCTCTAACTCATGTGACTTCCCAAAATCCTTTTCCTCCTCAAAACTCACATTTCGCCTCACAACTTTCTGTCTCCGTGCAAGAAAGTCTATGTGGTAGTCCTTCGAAGTATATAGGTGGGAAGATACAAGTATCATTAATCAATCGGGCGAAATGCCCGTTCAACTCTAAGAGGCCAGAAAGTATATAGGTGGGAAGAAGACTCATAGGCATCCCGAATTCTGATAGAAACTGAAACATAAGGAAAATACTCCAAGTAAATTGTAGTAGAGTTCAGATTGGACCTCCTATGACCCTTTTTTATAGTAACATTTTGAAAATTTAATGCATTATTAGAAGATACACCCTCCCTAGAAGGCAAATTGGTGTAAATAGTCAAGGGTTTTTAAAAAACAACATCTAAAGGGGTATGACAAATGGGTTCACCCACAACACGAGAAAAAACAAGTGTACCTTCCAAATATTCCACTTAAGATTGTTCATAAGACTCATGGCTCACACCTTCCCCTCTAGAAGGACTATTACCACCAACTCCAACAAAAGGTCTCTCATCAACAACCTGAAAAGTCCCTCCCAAAGCATAGTTGAGTTGGATTTCCACATTAGGACCCAAGGGCTTGGATCAAGTTTTTCTCGAATCTTGTGCAACAATACACTCCACAAGCGGCCTACAGAGCCGTAAGAGATCCACCACCCCATACACAATAGAAAATGTTGATGTATTTGTAACTTCACAAGATATTATGATGTATATTATTATTGTATGTAGTTGTGCCCCCATCGAAGATGTATTTTCCTCCTTTCAAGATGTCATTATTGTGTATAGACCTTGAGGTACAACCTCCATTGTAAGTCGGGGAAATAGTCCCCAGTGTAAAATCATATAATGTATTTTTGGAGTCTCTCTAGGGATAAGTCGACCATGTTAGGGTAAGAGGTCGGCCCTAGTCATGTAATAGCTCAGTCTCTTGAAAGGTATAAATAGGGAGGCATCCTCCCTCATTTATACACACCTCACACTCACTCAATTTTGCATGAGAGAGAGAGAGAGCGACAAGGAGGAGATAGATAGTTGCTGAAGACTTCTTATTACTGGGTGTGTTCATATTATGATACAATCTTTGTGATTGTACTATTCTAAGAAAGTTTGGGGCGTTTTCTCCTTTATGGTTTCCCTAATGAAAATATTTGTGTCTTGTGTATTTGTTATATCTTATGCATATTGTTGTACTTGCTATTCTTTCATATAAAGATCCTAACTAAGCTCATAAGATCTAGAAACACTAACATCGTATTAGAGCCTCTCTAAAACAAGGCACTATGCAGTAGTGAAAACTAGGGCTTCCTAGTTCAAGGTCTTCTCTCCACATATCATCAAGGAAAGAGGGCCAAGATAACTCACCTCCGTAGGGCGCATCTTTTGGTGGAAGCAATTTCAGATTTGAAGAAGTCTCAATTTCGACCCTGTCACTAGTGCCGGGATAAACTAGGGCATCAAGTTTCGGAGGCTTCCCACCTCAATCTTCATGAAATGTCCCTGGTGAGAAACTCGCCTCAAGGAAGTGAATCCTTCTGTTCAAACAGAATTCTCAAACTCCATGTTTGGAAAATTAGGGTTTCTCTAACAAACCCTAGGTCAGTCAGCTCCAAAACCAGGTCGGACACCTCAAATCGGTAAGATATAAATCTTTGTTATTTCCATTTAAGGTTCTAATTTGAAAAAATGACTCACCATACTCAACTTGAGGACAAGCTTGGAGGGGCTGATAAATTCCAAGCATGGAAGTACAAAATATCCGTGATCCTTAAAGAAAATGATTTGGATCAATACATCAGTGGAGAAGTTACAGATCCAGAGGGAGATGAGACTAAGGCTACTCATCAGAAGAACTTCGTTAAAGCCAAGATAATCATTGTAGATTCAATCAAGAATCACCCCATCCCCAATGTGTTATCATTCAAGAGTCCAAAGGAAATATTTGATGCTTTGACAAAGATGTTCGAAGGGAAGGACATCAACCAAAAGACGAATTTTAGGAACCAATGGAAGAATGTGAAGATACAGAACTTAGAGACTATACAGTCCTACTTCATAAGGGTTTCTCAAATCAAAGAACAACTTGAAGTAGTTGAAGAGAATGTTGAAGAAATATAAATTGTGATGACTACCTTGAATGGTCTCCCTAGATCATGGGACTCATTCATTCAAGGAATCTGTGTAAGAAGGAAGTTGATTTCTTTCATCCGACTTCGAGAAGAATGCACACAAGAATAAGCTCGACTCGTAACAAGAAAACAGAATATGGGAGCAACCGAGGATCAAGATCTCACAGTTAACACCAGGAAGAACTACAAGAAGAAGGAGAAGAAGGAGAAACATCATCACAACAAGAAGAAGGACAAGAAACAAAAGAATATCGACAGAGATCCTTCCAATGTTCAATGCTATACCTGTGATGAAAAGGACACTTTGCAAGAGACTGTCCCATCGGGAAAAAGAGACACCATGCTCATGTTTCCGAAGACTATGAACCAACAAACAAAATATTCAGAAGAGAGAAGGATGATTCAGATGAAGACTATGTGCTAATATCAACACTTACTGGCACTATCTCACATGGAAGCAATGATTGTCTTGTGGATAGTGGGGCATCTAAAAACATAACGGGATACAAAGAATCATTTGTCAATATGTCTGAGCATGAGTCACCTCACAAGGTGAAACTTGGGATGATTATCAATACCCCATAAAGGGAGTGGATAAGCTTCATACTAACTAGACCCCGGGAAATATTTAAAGATGAAGGATGTGCTATATGTTATGGGATTGAAGAAGAATCTTCTCTCCATCTTTGCACTAGATGCAAAGGGAATGAGAGTTGCATTTGTCGATGGCCAAGTTCTGACATGGCCTAAAGGAAAGACAATAGATGATGCAACGACGATTAGAGAAGAAGATGAAGGCTTGTACATGCTAAAGGGACAACCTAAACAAACATTGGTTCATGATTCAATAGAACCAAGTGAGCTATGGCATTGAAGGCTTGCACATGTGTACTACAGAGCACTACCAATGGAAAGAAAAGAAGCATATGGACTTCCATAGATCCAGGAAAAACATGGAGACATTTTCAAAGGATGTGCACAAGGAAAGAATGCAAAGAAGACATTTCCCAGTAGTGAAAGCAAGGCTAAAGGAATAATGGAGATAATACACTCGGATGTATGCAGACCCATGTCTTCTACCTCATTAAGTGGGTATGTGTACTATGTTTCCTTTATAGATGATTTCTCACGTAAGACTTGGATATATTTCTTGAAAGGGAAAAATGAAGTATTCAGTAAGTTCAAGGAATATAAATCCTTGGTCGAGAACCAAACTGAAAGGAAGATCAAGACTCTGCGGTCAGATAATGGAGGGGAATTCACCTCAGAGGAATTCAAGGAACTCCGCACAGATTCTAGGATTAAGAGGGAGTTGAGCACTATATACAATCCTCAGCAGAATGGGGTTGCGGAACGAAAGAACCAAACCATAATGGAAGCACCGAGAGAAACACTACATGGCCAGGATATTCCTATGCACCTTTGGGAGGAAGCAACAAGGACAGTTGTGTCTATATAGAACTATACTCCTCATCGAGTACTTGACAATAAAACTCTGGAAGAAGCTTTCTCAGGAGAGAAACCAGAAGTCAACCATCTTAGAATATTTGGCTTTTTGGTGTACATACATATCCTAAAGGAGAAGAGGACCAAACTCGATCCTTTTGGGAGGAAGGGTATATTCATAGGATACAATGATACATCAAAGGCCTACCGAATATACTTCCTAGGATTCAAGAATATCGAAATTAGCATTGATTATCCTTTGATGAGGACTCGACATACTTCAGATCCAGGAGGCTACCTATTCAAGAGGTAAAGGAACTTAAAGAAATGAGAGTCCTAGGTATGGAAATTGGAGAAGCAATTCCATAAGAACATGAAGATCATGACATGGCAGAACCACAAGATCCGGTAAGGACACTTCTCAAGAAGGACTCCAACAAGAGGAAACCAACATGGGCATGTGAGCTCATACAAGAAGCAAAAAGGTACGACACTCCAGAAGGAATGCATAGAGAAAGGAAAAGACCAACTCCTTACAACAACTATGTGGACCTGCTATGTGACATCATTGAAAAGGAACCTTCCACCTATCAAGAGGCTACAGAAAAGAAAGAATGGAAGGATGCCATGATCTAGGAGTATTAGTCGATCATGAAGAATGATGTCTAGGAGATAGTTCTAAGACCGAAAAATAAGTCTGTCGTGACTTCTAAGTGGATCTACAAGATCAATCATGTTGCAGACGGCAACATCGAGATATATAAGACAAGATTCATAGGACGAGGCTTCTCGCATAAAGAAGGAATAGACTATGAGGAGACATTTGCACCCGTGGCGAGGTACACTTCCATTAGGTCCATACTTGCATTGGCTCCGGTTATGAAATGGAAAATACACCATATGGATGTCAAGACAATATTCTTGAAAAGTCTAGTCGAGGAGGAAGTATACGTAGAACAACCACTGGGATTCGAGACACATGACAGGCATACTCATGTGTGCAAATTGAAGAAGGCCTTGTATGGATTGAAACATGCACCGAGGACATGGTACGACAGGACGGATAGCTTCTTGATGAGCCTAGGATTTACCAAGAGTAAAGTGGATTCCAACCTCTAGTTCAAGGTTGAATGTGGAAAACCAATGATGCTCCTGCTATGTGTTGATGACATGTTCCTGACGGCCGAGGATGAACTCATTAAAGATGCAAGGAGGATACTTGCTACAGATTTTGAGATGAAATACCTAGGGATGATGCACTACTTCTTAGGCACGGAGGTGTGGCAGAGTGCAGATGGCATAGATAACCACACCTATGGCATCAAACTTGAAGCTTATGTGTGATGCTTCATTTGAGTTAGTTGATGCCACGATGTATTGTCAGATGATTAGCTCATTGATGTATCTGACGAATACGAGACCAAACATATGCTTTGCTGTGAACACCTTGATCCAGTTCCTAACGGATCCGAGACATGTTCACCTAATAGCTGCAAAGCATGTATTGAGGTACCTAAAGGATACAGTGATTATGGGCTCAAGTATGAAGCGAATCAAAAGATTAACCTACACAGTTATGTTGATCCGAATTGGGAATGTAGCACCATTGATAGGAAGAGCAATTTTGGTTGCTACTTCAGTTTGGGATTTGGCATGATATTCTGGTTTAGCAGGAAGCAGTCCTGCATGGCGCGAGTGTAGCCGAGGAAGAGTATGCTGCCACTTACTCGGATAGTTGCGAGGAAGTGTGGATGTGGAAGCTACTGTTTGATTTGTTTGATCTCTAGTTAGATGTGACTTGTATCTTCTGCGACAATCAGAGTTGTGTGAAGTTTTCTAAGAACCCTTTGTTCCATGACAAGATGAAGCACATAGAGACCAAGTTCCACTATATCAGGGTTATGGTGCAAAGAGGAGAATTGAAGCTCCAATACGTGGAAACGAACGACCAAATAACCGATGTGTTGACCAAGCCTCTAGCCAGAGTGAAGTTCGAGTACTTCATATAAAGACTTGGTGTGATCCAGAACAAGACCCCTCGAAAGAGGGAGTGATGAGTTCTAGCATAGCTGGAGAGATAGGTTGTCCGAGTGTAAAATCCAGGAAGAGATCGTAGGTTGCTCAAACGTAATCAGTCCTGTAGGTTTTCCTTGGATGTAATAAGTCTTGGCGAAGCTTGCAAGTTATCCTTGGACGTAATCAATCATGATATGTTTCTATGCTAGAAATAGCAAGAGACCAGAAGATGCAAATGCATGATATCTCACATGGGAAATGTGACAGGTTGTCTTAGCAGAAAAGACCCTGGTGTAGCAGGTTGCTCGGACATAATCAGTCCTGTAGGTTTTCTGAGTGTAAATATGAGCCCTCTTGTGATACGCAGGTTACTCAGACATAATCAATCCTGAGACAGGTTATTCGAATGTAAATATGAGCCTCGACATGCTACACAGTTTATTCAGATGTAATAAGTCATGTGGGTTGTCCGAGTGTAAATAGGAGCCCTGGCATGGTACTCATGTTACTTGGATGTAATAAGCCCCGAAGGTTGTCTGAACGAAAAAGATCATGGATGCACATTGTTCAGATGTAATAAGTCCTTGAGGTTGAACCATAACGTAAAATCCCTGTTGTAGCAGGTTGTTTGGTCATAATTAGTCCTTAAACACACACACACACACACATATATATAAGTGTGCGTTCCCATGTTAGAGATGATAAGGTCACAAGGCACTTGAGGTGCACCTAGGAGGTTCTCCTATGCTGGTAGAACGCAAGTTGACCGTGGAGAGAAGTAATGCATTTGGTGTGATCCTGAGCGATTCTTGCATAGTGGAAGTTGTAGATTGTCTCGATGACGTGAAAGATCCTGGCATACTCCTATGGTGATAGAACGCAGGTGGTCTGCATCTAGGTTGTGCTCTGTGTGCTTTGTTTGTTTTGTTTTGTTTTGTGAAGGACAAAAGATATGATCTAGATACAATGAAATAATGGTAGGAGACGCAGGTTATTGTCCTAGCAATGTATAGAAGGTCATGGACCGTTCCTACGTGATGGCTTGCTCGTAGATGTGATGAAGACCTGGATGAGGACTAGGCCTACACCCAACATGAAAATGGGTTGGCTCTATAGAAAATTTTGATGATGGATAGTACCATTCAATGATTGATAAGAAGATGATGATGGAAACAACTATGATGATGACTCCGTGATGATGAATGGACCAGATGTGTTGATGGCTGTGGAAGAGAGAGGATACCTTCATAGTTAAGAGGGAGTCTAGGTGTATTTGTAACTTCGAAAGATATTCTGATGTATATTATCATTGTATGTTGTTGTACCCCCATCGGAGATGTGTTTTTCTCCCTTCGGGATGTCATTATTGTGTATAGATCTTGAGGTATAACCTTCATTGTAAGTCGGGGAAATAGTCCCTAGTGTAACATCATGTAATGTATTTTTGGTGTCTCTTTAAGAGAAGTTGGCCCGGTTAGGGTAAGAGGTCGATCCTAGTCATGTAATAGGTCAGTCACTTGAAAGGTATAAATAGGGAGGCGCCCTCCCTCGTTTATACACACCTCACACTCACTCAAGTTGGAGAGAGAGAGAGAGAGAGAGAGAGAGAGAGAGAGAGTTGTTGAAGACTTCTTATTACTGGGTTTGTTCATCTTATGATACCGAAGTTTGTGATTGTACTATTCTGAGGAAGTTTGTGGGGTTTTCTCCTTTATGGTTTCCCCGGTGAAAATCCTTATGTCTTGTGTATCTATTCTATATTATGCATATTGTTGTACTTGTTATTCTTTAAGATAAAGATCTAGAAAAAATAACAGACGACTGCAAAGAAGGAGGAGGGGTCACATATGAAGTCTCAAAAGAGGATCCAAGATTCTCAAAATGGGACAGACTACTGGGTCCAAAATCACCCAACTCCTAATGTAGGGAACCTAAACCACTAAGACAAAAGACCCCATCCTTCTCAACTCCTAAACCACCCAAGAAATCCAACTAGTGTTCTTCAATAGCATTGACAATATCAACATCTAAAGGAGATAAATAATCAAGAAAAGGAGCATGTTGTTTAATCTTACCGAAAAAGGAGGGATGTCAAGAGGCTACATCCTCGTGGCTAGGTTGTTCCAAGAAATTCGTTGCTTCAACCAAAATTGAAATGGAAGGATCAGTCCGCTTATTTACCTACGGTACCCCATCAAAAGAAGGAGAAAACCCATACTTTCTTCCCAACAAGCATGCTTCAGGTGGCCCATACCCCAGAAACTAAAACATCGGAATGAAATGTTCTTGTAATCTATATTTTGGATGAACGAACCCTCGCCCCAGCTAATCTCGATTTCAAAAGGAAAGCCCTTAGAAACATTGACCTCCACGAGAATTTCGGAAACCTGTTTATCCTCTCCATACAACATATCCTTTTCCATATGTAAAAAGCAACCCACCTTGTTCGCAAGATTTTTGAACCTGTTCGATGACCATATATGAATTGGAAACCTCGGCAAAAGACACCAAAGGTGATGCTTGGTTACTTGCTCCTTTTTTGGGTTGAAAGTCGGATGCCAACGACCCAAAACAAGAGAGCATTTGTTGATAATCCAGGGCATTGACAAGATACGTTAACTATGTTATGTAGAGTGAATATGGTGTAATTGTGTGGAAGTATAACTTAGACATATGTAACAACACCAAACCTAAACAACAAAATGAAAACACCAGCGTTAGATTTAGCGCGTTAACTAAAACAATTACCTATAGCCTATGAAGCAACGTGTAGACTTCTTAGTCAGGTTTTGGTAGAGCAAAGAGTCAAGACGGGTTTCCTTCTGCAAGGCGACCCGAGATCAAAACCCGTTACTCCTAGGAGGCGACATCTAAATCCAACCATGCTAAGGGTTGGTGCGATCCCCGGGTGATTTTGACAGCTTAGATGCCTTTGGGTTATGATTTCTCAGACCAAAAGCTGGCCCAGCAAGTCAAAAGGTATTTGCCAAAAAAAACAAAAAAAACGTGTAGACTTCTTAAGCATTACACACTCCCACATAAGTGCTAGTATCCCTCCTAAAAACTCAAATACAAAATATGACTTAACTTAGTTAACAAATGCATTGGAAGTGAAGTTGTGATGAATGCAATAAAATGTCCTTTTATGGCTAATTGGTAAACAATAAATGCCAATGTCGCTTTTTAAGGTCAGGTTGTCAACAGTAAATGCTATGATGGTTGCTAAATAGTATCTTGATAACCAACCACATTATTAAATGCTAAATGGGAACTTCAATAAGTAATTAAAATAAGCATATCATCAATTAATATTATAGTGATTCAACCAAATCCAATCGTGGCCACGTTGAACATGCAAAGTTTGTGTTGGAGAAAATCAAAATGATAAAATATGACTGAGCAGTTGTGTTCCAGATAATCAAAATGATAAAACAAGAGGGAGGGGTTGTGTTCGAGATAATTAAAATGATGAAATTGGTTTGGTGGTGTTTTTTACAATCATGATAAGTTAAACATTTTAATTGTTTTTGGATTTTTTAGTTTTTTTAAAGAGAAAATATACGTTTTTTTTTTAAATAAAATCTAGAAAAAATTGTAGTAAGTTAAAAAAAGGGTTGTGTATAGCTATATATAAAATTGAAACCCGGGTTTTAGACTCTTCTAAAGGAGGATTAAAACTATGATGCCTATGCAAATAATATAGATGTTTTCGAGTGCTTTCTAACCAACATAGATCCATCTAAAAGGGGATCTACCAAGCACGAAGAGGGATCAAATCTCTCAAGGTGCAAATCCTTTTTTTAGAGTAGAGATGTTGAAGAAATGTAGAATCCAATGTTTATGGTTTTAGTTTATCTAATTTATATTGTTTTATATATATGCAATTCTAAATCATTTAAATTTAATTTAAACGGACATGTTATTTTTAGTAATATTTTATTATGTTTTTTTTTATGAAAGACACATGTCAAGTCTAGGATGAGGACTGAAGAAATTACACATCTCTTCTCTCCTGGGTTGTAGAATGCACCTTTCTCTGCAAAAATATTTCAGACCCAATGAATGGTAGATTCTTACAACATCTAAATAAAAACATAGTGGGTGCTACTATTTTTTCTTGCCTCCAAGGAGGCTGTACGACCGAAGTTTCCTCCATTGGGTGGTTATGGTTAGAAGTTTGTGGCAATGGCTGCATTGATTCATGCTGCCCATTTTCAAAACCTACTCTTTAATGAAAATCCACAGTTCCCATTAGTTGTCGTCAATCCTGGACTCATGACAACCTATGGGCAACCTAAAATCAGCCACCCTATTCTCCTTGACGCCAACACCCACCATTTCATAAACCCTCCAAATATGGATTTTAATATCTTACAGACATGTTAAACCTCCTCCTAACTATTGACCAAAGATGTAATTTTATTTGGTTTTGGATTTTTTATTTAATTTTATTAAAAGAAAACACATTTGGTTTTGGATTTTTTTATTTAATTTTATTAAAAGAAAACACATGTATAAACCCCTTCAAACTACAATACTGACCAAAAGAATAAATATTAACACCAGATAGTCAGAATTTTTTATTTCCTCCATTTTCTTTCCCTGGAAAGAATTCCAGTTGTTCATATCCTCCATTTTCTTTCAATTGGAAGACTTCCAATTCTTGTTTGGAACACGTTTTCTAGACTCATTATTTGACTTGGCTAACAACTCCACTTATCTTTTTCTCTTCTCACAATTATCTGCCCTGCCCCACTCGATGGGAATTGTATCTTCACAGAAAGTCCCAACTTTGTGATTATAATCGAAAACCATCTCCCCTCCCTAACAACTTCGAAGGTGTTTAAGGCAATTCGATGCCAACTCTGAATCGTCTGGATGGCGCGTACGTGCAGTTTCCCAACCATTTCTTCTGCCGCGCAGTGCAATTCATGGCAGGCCGCGATGCCTGCTTTCTTCGCACGCCGGCCAGCAATTCTATATTTATATCACAAACCCTCCGCATTTTCACAACAATTCAAGCTTTAACCCTCTTCTGTCTGCGTTGAAGATATAATTGAGGTTTCAATTAGGGCTTCCGCATTTCACAACAATTCAAGGCTTTAGCCCTCTGCCTGCGTTGAAGACACAATCAAGGTTTCAATTAGGGCTTCGGCATTTCACAACAGTTCAAGCTTTAACCCTCTGTCTGCGTTGAAGACACAACTAAGGTTTCAATTAGGGCTTCGGCATTCACAATAATGGCGGAATTCGAGGATTTCCTGCCCATTATGGCAGACAAATTGGGAGAGCGCGATTTCATGGCCGAGCTGTGTAACGGGTTCCGTCTTCTTGCAGATCCCCGGCTGGGTTTGATAACCTTGGAGAGCTTAAAGAGAAATTCGGCTCTCTTAGGGTTGGATTCCTTGACAGATTCAGAGCTGCAGGCGATGATGCAAGAGGGGGATTTAGACGGCGACAGTGCTCTGAATGAACATGAATTCTGTGTTCTGATGATCAGATTGAGCCCTTCGTTCATGGATCAGGCTCAGAAGTGGCTGAATGAGGCCCTGCTGAATGATTTGGAAGAAATGCTCAAGTGAAAATTAATACATGCATTTTTAAATCCATCTAATGTGGAAAATAGGGATTCCTTCAACAGATCTGGTTTAGCCACCTGGCTGGCTTCCAGGGTATATGGATAATTTTCTATTATCAAAAGTGGTTTATAAATTAACAGGGTATCTGAGTAACTCTATGAAATTTGATTTATAAACTGTGAAAATTTGATTTATTTATAAACTGTGAAAATTTGATTTATGTGGATGGATGAGTTGTTTTTTAAACCTTTAACATATTTTATTATATTTTATTATATTTTAATGTATTTTTTTTAAAACCAGGGCCTAAATGAACTCTTAAAAATGGCCCTGAAATTTCATGTTTACGTCCTGTTTTTGGGTTAAGTGTCTAACAACAAACTTGGTTTTGAACGTTTCAATGCACACATGAAATGCATGCTTAATTTCGTAAAGCCATATGTATTAAATCATTGATTTCCCATTAATGCCATATGTATTGAATCATTGTTTATTTTTACAAAGAAAAACCTATTTTTTTATATTAATGATTGTGTCGCAATTACAATCCGATAGAGAGATTTTCTTTCAGATTCATCTAGCCATATAATGCTTAAAGATTAAGTTAAAAAACTTCAAAATACTTTTCATTCTGCCATAGACGGCTTCAGCTTATTTCACTTAAAACATAACTAACAAAAACATGGAACTTAGAGTTCTGTGTAACAACAAAAAACTAAAACCCAGATTATAGCAAAATGCCAGGTTACTAAAGTTAGTAAACTCTCACATCTCTCGAGTCAATCAATTTTTCATGAAGAAACTCCTCGTTAGAATATAACCTCTCTTAGTTCCAATGGCCCTTTTCGATAAGGAGTAGTCTAACGGGTAGACGATTTCGCCCGGCCGTTAGGCTACTCCGTCGACCACCGTCACCGTCTCGGCACCTCAGCGAAATCGTCGGAGGTCTGATGTGGGTCCAGAGTTTGTCAGATCAAATCTCGTTCCGCCGATCGTCGTCCCGTCGCCACAGCTAACTGTTCAGAACATTTACTCCACCACCCACCACCCCGCGGGACTCCCTCCATCGTCGACGAGCTCCTTTCGCAGAACGCAGACTCTGCACACCCTGCTCCTTTGTTGAGTGGAAAGCCATTTTCCTGTTATCCCAAAGTTAACAAGAACACCCAGTTCGCTTCTACGCTCGCCCACTATCAAATCCGGGATAGACAG